>CM075768.1:72242815-72730315 GCA_037974665.1 Ehretia macrophylla
TGGAGCCCAAAATCGAACATTTTCATTAGTTTTAGGCTACTTTTATTCTCTTGCTCTGTTTTTTCATCCCGGATCATACGTCGTGAGTTGTTAAAAAGACGACAACTTGACTCGCGGGACATCAGAGGGCCCTACAACGTGTCGATATCACGTCTTGCGAGAATGCTGGGTTGTTGAAGCGGATGGGTTGTCGTTAAGCCCATTGGTCCTTTTGAATGGGCCATCTCTCTAGGCTGGCACTATGAACCGTTAACAAACATAGGAATTGTGCCCTCAACATGACGGGTACGATCATAACAGCACTAATGCACCGGATCCCATCAGAACTCCGATGTTAAGTGTGCTTGGGCGAGAGTAGTACTAGGATGGTTGACCCCCTGGGAAGTCCTCGTGTTGCACCCCCTTTTCAATTTTTTTTGCCCTGGTTAGGGTTGCCAAGATACTTTATCCACCAAATTTCTATTACCGAATCCCACGGAACATTGGGCCAGACAACTTCACTTCACGTAGAGGTTGGGCACGCAAACCGAGGGCGTAGGGTTTGTGACCAGGTCCCCGTCGCTCCGGTGCCCATAACTTTTGATCCATAAGGAGTTATGCGGCACACAGCATACCGTTGCAAAGCTCTCTGAGAGCTTTACGACGGGGGCAACCATCTTGTTCACTGTGCCCAATTTTGGATCCCAAAATCTAACTTTTTCATCCATTTTAGGCCACTTTTCTTCTCTTGCTATGTTTTTCTGTCCTAGATCATACGTCGTGAGCAGTAAAAAGGACGACAACCTTACTCGCGGGACATCAAAGGGCCCTACAACGTGTCGATATCACGTCTTGCGAGGATGCTGCGTTGTTGAAGCGGATGGGCTGTCGTTAAGCCCATTGGGCCTTTTGAATGGGCCATCTCTCTAGGGTGGCACTGTGAACCGTTATACCTTATAGGAATTGTGTCCTCAACATGACGAGTGCGATCATACCAGCACTAATGCACCGGATCCCATCACAACTCCGAAGTTAAGCGTGCTTGGGCGAGAGTAGTACTAGGATGGGTGACCCCCTGGGAGGTCCTCGTTATGCACCCCCTTTTCAATTTTTTTTGCCCTGGTTAGGGTTGCCAAGATACTTTATCCACAAAATCTCTATTACCGAATCCCACGGAACATTGGGCAAGACAACTTCGCTTCACATAGAGGCCGGGCCCGCAAACCGAGGGTGTAGGGTTTGTGACCAGGTCTTAGTCGCTCTGGTGCCCATAACTTTTTATCCATAAGGAGTTACGCGGCGCACAGCATTTCGTTGCAAAGCTCTCTGAGAGCTCTACGATGGGGGCTGCCAGCTTGCTCACTGCGCCGGTTTTTGTAGCACAAAATCGAACATTTTCATCAGTTTCAGGCCAGTTTTCTTCTTTTGCTTTGTTTTTCTGTCCCGGATCGTACGTTGTGAGCTGCTAAACAGACGACAACCTGACTCGCGGGACATCAGTGGGCCCTATAATGTGTCGATATCATGTCTTACAAGGATGCTGGGTTGTTGAAGCGGATGGGTTGTCGTTAAGCCCATTGGGCCTTTTGAATGGGCCATCTCTCTAGTCTGGCACTATGAACCGTTAACACACATAGGAATTGTGCCCTCAACATGACGGGTAAGATCATAACAGCACTAATGCACCGCATCCCATTAGAACTCCGATGTTAAGCATGCTTTGGCGAGAGTAGTACTAGGATGGGTGACCCCCTGCGAAGTCCACGTGTTGCACCCCCTTTTCAATTTTTTTTTCCCTGGTTAGGGTTGCCAAGATACTTTATCCACCAAATCTCTATTACCGAATCCCACGGAACATTAGGCAAGACAACATCACTTCACGTAGAGGCCGGGCCCGCAAACTGAGGGCTTAGGTTTTGTGACCAGGTCTCCGTCGATTCGTTGCCCATAACTTTTGATCCGTAAGGAGTTACGCGGCGAACAGCATACCGTTGCAAAGCTCTCTGAGAGCTATACAATGGGGGCCACCAGCTTGCTCGTTGTGCCCATTTTTGGAGCCCAAAATCGAACATTTTCATCAGTTTCAGGCCTCTTTTCTTCTTTTGCTTTGTTTTTTCGTCCCGGATCGTATGTCGTGAGATGTTAAAAGGACGACAACCTGACTTGCGAGACATCAGAGGGCCCTACAATGTGTCGATATCACGTCTTGCGAGGATGCTGCATTGTTGAAGCGGATGGGTTGTCGTTAAGCCCATTGGGCCTTTTGAATGGGCCATCTCTCTAGGCTGGCACTATGAACCGTTAACACACATAGGAATTGAACTCTCAACATGACGGGTGCGATAATAACAGCACTAATGCACCGGATCCCATCAGAACTCCGATGTTTAGCGTGCTTGGGCGAGAGTAGTACTAGGATGGGTAACCCCCTGGGAAGTCCACGTGTTGCACCTCCTTTTCAATTTTTTTTGCCCTGGTTATGGTTGCCAAGATACTTTATCCACCAAATCTCTATTACCGAATCCCATGGAACGTTAGGCAAGACAACTTCACTTCACGTAGAGGCCAGGCCCGTAAACCGAGGGCGTAGATTTTGCGACTAGGTCTCCGTCGCTCCGGTGCCCATAACTTTTGATCCGAAAGGAGTTACGCGGCCCACAGCATACCGTTGCAAAGCTCTATGAGAGCTCTACGACGGGGGCAGCCAGCTTGCTCATTGTGCCCATTTTTGGAGACCAAAATTGAACGTTTTCATCAGTTTCAGGCCACTTTTCTTCTTTTGCCCTGTTCTTTCATCCCGGATCGTACGTCGTGACCTGCTAAAAGGATGACGACCTGACTCGCGGTACATCAGAGGGCCCGACAACGTGTAGATATCACATCTTGCGAGGATGCTGCGTTGATGAGGCGGATGGGTTGTCGTTAAGCCCATTGGGCCTTTTGAATGGGCCATCTCTCTAGGCTAGCTCTATGAACCATTAATACATATAGGAATTGGGCCCTCAACATGACGGCTGCGATCATACCAGCACTAATGCACCGGATCCCATCAGAACTCCGAAGTTAAGGGTGCTTGGACGAGAGTAGTACTAGGATGGGTGACCCCCTGGGAAGTCCTCGTGTTGTACCCCCTTTTAAATTTTTTTTGCCCTGGTTAGGTTTGCCAAGATACTTTATCCACCAAATCTTTATTTCTGAATACCACGGAACACTGGGCAAGACAACTTCGCTTCACATAGAGGCCGGGCCCGCAAACCGGGGGCGTAGGGTTTGTGACCAAGTCTCCGTCGCTCCGGTGCCCATAACTTTTGATCCGTAAGGAGTTACGCGGCGCACAACATACCGTTGCAAAGCTCTCTGAGAGTACTACGACGGGGGCAGCCAGCTTGCTCACTGTGCCCATTTTTGGAGCCCAAATTCGAACATTTTCATCAGTTTCAGGCCACTTTTCTTCACTTGCTCTGTTTTTCCGTCCCAAATCGTACGTCATGAGCTGTTAAATGGACGACAAGCTGACTCGCGGGACATCAGAGGGCCCTACATCGTATCGATATCATGTCTTACGAGGATGCTGCGTTGTTGAAGCGGATTGGTTGTCATGAAGCCCATTGGGCCTTTTGAATGGGCCATCTCTCTTGGCTGGCACTGTGAACCGTTAAGACATATAGGAATTGTGCCCTCAACATGACGGGTGCTATCATACCAGCACTAATGCACCAGATCCAATCAGAACTCCGAAGTTAAGCATGCTTGGGCGGGAGTAGCACAAGGATGGGTGATCCCCTGGGAAGTCCTCGTGTTGCACCCCCTTTTCATTTTTTTTACCCTGGTTAGGGTTGCCAAGATACTTTATCACCCAAATCTCTATTACCGAATCCCACGGAACATTGGGCAAGACAACTTCACTTCACGTAGAAGTCGGGCCCGCAAACCGAGGGTGTAGGTTTTGTGACCAGGTCTTCGTCGCTCCGGCGCCCATAACTTTTGATTCGTAAGGGGTTATGCGGTGCACAGCATACCGTTGCAAAGCTCTCTGAGAGCTCTACAATGGGGGCAGCCAGCTTGCGCACTGTGCCCATTTTTGGAGCCTAAAATCCAACGTTTTCATCAGTTTCAGGCCACTTTTCTTCATTTGCTTTATTTTTCGGTCCCGGATCGTACGACCTGAGCTGTTAAAAGGACGACAACCTGACTCGCGGGACATTAGAGGGCCCTACAACGTTTTTGATATCACGTCTTGCGAGGATGCTACGTTGTTGAAGCGGATGGGTTGACGTTAAGCCCATTGGGCTTTTTGAATGGGCCATCTCTCCATGCTTACAGTGTGAACCGTTAACACATATAGGAATTGTGCCCTCAACATGACGGGTGCGATCATACCAGCACTAATGCATCGGATCCCATAAGAACTCCGAAGTTAAGCGTGCTTGCGCGAGAGTAGTACTAGGATGGGTGACCCCCTACGAAGTCCTCGTGTTGCACCCCCTTTTCAATTTTTTTTTGCCCTGGTTAGGTTTGGCAAGATACTTTATCCACCAAATCTCTATTACCGAATCCCACGGAATATTGCGCAAGACAACTTCACTTCCCGTAGAGGCCGGGCCAGCAAACCGAGGGCGTAGGGTTTGTGACCAGGTCTCCGTCGCTCCGGTGCCCATAACTTTTCATCCGTAAGGACTTACACGGCGCAAAGCATACCGTTGCAAAGCTCTCTGAGAGCTCTACGACGGGGGCAGCCATCTTGCTCACTGTGCCCATTTTTGGAGCCCAAAATCGAACTTTTTCACCCGTTTTAGGCCATTTTTCTTCTCTTGCTCTATTTTTCCATCCCGGATCGTACGTCGTGAGCTGTTAAAAGGACGACAACCTGACTCGTGGGACATCAGAGGGCCCTACAACGTGTCGATATCACGTCTTGCGAGGATGCTGCATTGTTGAAGCGGATGGGCTGTCGTTAAGCCCATTGGGCCTTTTGAATGGTCCATCTCTCTAGGCTGGCACTATGAACCGTTAACAAACATAGGAATTGTGCCCTCAACATGACGGGTGCGATCATAACAGCACTAATGCACCGGATCCCATCAGAACTCCGATGTTAAGCGTGCTTGGGCGAGAGTAGTACTAGGATGGGTGACCCCCTTGGGAGTCCTCGTGTTGCAACCCCTTTTCAATTTTTTTTGCCCTGGTTAGGGTTGCCAAGATACTTTGTCCACCAAATCTCTATTACTGAATCCCACGGAACTTTAGGCAAGACTACTTCAATTCACGTAGAGGCCGAGCCCGCAAACCGAGGGCGTAGGTTTTGTGACCAGGTCTCCTTCGCTCCGGTGCCCATAACTTTTGATCCTTAAAGAGTTATATGGCTCACAGCATACCGTTGCAAAGCGCTATGAGAGCTCTACGATAGGGGCAGCCAGCTTGCTCGCTGTGCCCATTTTTGGTGCCCAAAATCGAACGTTTTTATGAGTTTCAGGCCACTTTTCTTCTTTTGCCCTGTTTTTTCATCCCGGATCGTACGTCGTGAGCTGCTAAATGGACGATGACCTAACTCGAGGTACATCAGAGGGCCCTACAACGTGTAGATATCACATCTTGCGAGGATGCTACGTTGTTGAAACGGATGGGTTGTCGTTAAGCCCATTGGGCCTTTTGAATGGGCCATCTCTCTAGGCTGGCTTTGTGAACCGTTAACACATATAGGAATTGTGCCCTCAACATGACGGGTACGATCATACCAGCACTAATGCACCGGATCCCATCAGAAGTCCGATGTTAAGCGTGCTTGGGCGAGAGTAGTACTAGGATGGGTGACCCCGTGGGAAGTCCTCGGGTTGCACCCCTTTTCAATTTTTTTTGCCCTGGTTAAGGTTGCCAAGATACTTTATCCTCCAAATCTCTATTACTGAATCCCATGGAACATTGGGCAAGACAACTTCGCTTCACGTAGAGGCCGGGCCCGCAAACCGAGGGCGTAGCATTTGTGACCAAGTCTCCGTCGCTCTAGTGCCCATAATGTTTGATCCGTAGGGAGTTACGTGGTGCACAGCATACTGTTGCAATGCTCTCCAAGAGCTCTAAGACGGGGGCAGCCAGCTTGCTTGCTGTGCCCCTTTTTGGAGCCCAAAATCGAATGTTTTCATCAGTTTTAGGCCACTTTTCTTCTTTTGCTGTTTTTTTCTGTCCCGGATCGTACATCGTTAGCTGTTAAAAGGACGACAACCTAACTCGCTGGACATCAGAGGGCCCAGCAATGTGTTGATATCACGTCGTGCGAGGATGCTGCGTTATTGAAGCAAATGGGTTGTCGTTAAGCCCATTGTGCCTTTTGAATGGGCCAACTCTCTAGGCTGGCACTGTGAACCGTTAACACATATAGGAATTGTTCCTTCAACATGACGGGTACAATCATACCAGCACTAATGCACCGGATCCCATCAGAACTCCGAAGTTAAGCATGCTTGGGCTAGAGTAGTACTAGGATGGGTGACCCCCTGCGAAGTCCTCGTGTTGCACCCCCTTTTCAATTTTTCTTGCCCTGGTTAAGGTTGCCAAGATACTTTATCCACCAAATCTCTATTACCGAATCCCATGGAACATTGACCAAGACAACTTCGCTTAACGTAGAGGCCGGGCCCACAAACTGAGGGCGTAGGGTCTGTGACCAGGTTTTCGTCGCTCCAGTGCCCATAACTTTTGATCTCTATGGAGTTACGCGGTGCACAGCATACCGTTGCAAAGCTCTCTGAGAGCTCTACGACGGGGGCAGCCAGCTTGCTCGCTGTGCCCATTTTTGGAGCACAAAATCGAACGTTTTTATCAGTTTCAGGCCACTTTTCTTCTTTTGCTCTGTTTTTCCTTGTCGGATCGTACATCGTGAGCTGTTAAAAGGATGACAACCTATCTCGCGGGACATCAGAGGGCCCTACAACGTGTTGATATCGCGTCTTGCGAGGATGCTACGTTGTTGAAGCAGATGGGTAGTCGTTAAGCCCTTTGGGCCTTTTAAATGGGCCATCTCTCGAGGTAGGCACTGTGTACCGTTAACACATATAGGAATTGTGCCCTCAACATGACGGGTGTGATCATACCAACACTAATGCACCGGATCCCATCAGTACACCGAAGTTAAGCGTGCTTGGGCGAGAGTAGTACTAGGAGGGGTGACCCCCTGCGAAGTCCTCGGGTTGCCGCCCCCTTTCAATTTTTTTTTGCCCTGGTTAGGGATGGCAAGATACTTTATCCGCCAAATCTCTATTGCCGAATCCCACGGAACATTGGGCAAGACAACTTCGCTTCACGTAGTGGCCGGGCTCGCAAACTGAGGGCGTAGGATTTGTGACCAGGTCTCCGTCGCTACGATGCCCATTACTTTTGATCCGTAAGGAGTTACGCGGTGCAAAGCATACCATTGCAAAGCTCTCTGAGAGCTCTACGACGAGGGCAGCCAGCTTGCTCGCTGTGCCCATTTTTGGAGCCCAAAATCGAACGTTTTCATCAGTTTCAGGCCACTTTTCTTCTTTTGCTCCGTTTTTTCGTCGCGGATCGTACGTCGTGAGATGTTAGAAGGACGACAACCTGACTCATGGGACATCAGAGGGCCCTACAACATTTTTGATATCACGTCTTGCGAGGATGCTGCGTTGTTGAAGCGGATGGGTTGTCGTTAAGCCCATTGGCCCTTTTCAATAGGCCATCTCTCTAAGCTGGCACTGTGAACCGTTAACACATATAGGAATTATGCTTTCAACATGACGGGTCCGATCATACCAGCACTAATGCACCAGATCCCATCAGAACTCCGAACTTAAGCGTGCCAGGGTGAGAGTAGTACTAGGATGGGTGACCCCCTGTGAAGTCCTCGTGTTGCACCCTATTTTCAATTTTATTTGCCATGGTTAGGGTTGCCAAGATACTTTATCAACCAAATCTCTATTACCGAATCCTACAGAACATTGGGCAAGACAACTTCACTTCACGTAGAGGCCGGGCCCGCGAACCGAGGGCGTAGGGTTTGTGACCAGGTCTCCGTCGCTCCGGTGCCCATAGCTTTTGATTCGTAAGGAGTTACGTGGCGCACAGCATACTGTTGCAAAGCTCTCTGACAGCTCTTTGACGGGGGCCACCAGGTTGATCACTATGCCCATTTTTGTTGCCCAAAATCGAACATTTTCATCAGTTTTAAGCCACTTTTCTTCTTTTGCTTTTTTTTTCTGTCCCGGATCGTACGTCGTGAGCTGTTAAAAGGACGACAACCTGACTTGCAGGACATCGAGGGCCCTACAACCTGTCGATATCACGTCTTGCGAGGATGCTGCATTGTTGAAGCGAATGGGTTGTCGTTAACCCCATTGGGCCTTTTGAATGGGCCATCTCTCTAGGCTGGCACTGTGAACCGTTAACACATATAGGAATTTTTCCCTCAACATGATGGGTGCAATCATAACAAAAGTAATGCACCAGAATCTATCAGAACTCCGAGGTTAAGTGTGTTTGGGTGAAAATAGTACAAGATGGGGGACCCCTTGGGAAGTCCTCGTATAGAACCCCATTTTCAATTTTTTTTTGCCCTGGTTACGGTTGCCAAGATACTTTATCCACCAAATCTCTATTACCGAATCCTACGGAACATTGGGCAAGACAACTTCGCTTCACATAGAGGCCAAGCCCGCAAACCGAGGGCGCAGGGTTTGTGACCAGGTCTCCATCGCTCTGGTGCCCATAACTTTTCATCCGTAAGGAGTTACGCGGCACACAGCATACCGTTGCAAAGATCTCTAAGAGGTCTACAACGAGGGCAGTGAGCATGCTCGTTGTGCCTATTTTTGGAGCCCAAAATCGAACGTTTTCATCTGTTTCATGCCACTTTTCTTCTTTTGCCCTATTTTTTCATCCTGCATCGTACATCGTGAGCTGTTAAAAGGACAACAACCTGACTTGCGGTGCATCAGAAGGCCCTACAACTTGTCGATATCACGTCTTGCGAGGATGCTGCGTTGTTCAAGCGGATGGGTTATCGTTAAGCCCATTGGGCCTTTTGAATGGGCCATCTCTCAAGGCTGGCACTGTGAACCGTTAACACATATAGGAATTGTGCCCTCAACATGATGGGTGCGATCATAACAGAACTAATGCACCGGATCCCATCAGAACTCCGAAGTTAAGCGTGCTTGGGCGAGAGTAGTACTAGGATGAGGGACCCCTTGGGAAGTCCTCGTGTTGCACCCCTTATTCAAATTTTTGTGCCCTGGTTACGGTTGCCAGGATACTTTATCCACCAAATTTCTATTACCGAATCCCACGGAACATTGTGCAAGACAACTTCGCTTCACGCAGAGGCCGGGCCCGCAAACCGAGGGCTTATGGTTTGTGACCAGGTTTCCGTCGCTCCGGTGCCCATAACTTTTCATCTGTAAGGAGTTACGCGGCGCATAGCATATCGTTGCAAAGTGCTCTGAGAGCTCTACGACGGGGGCAGCTAGCTTGCTCGCTGTGCCCATTTTTGCACCCCAAACTCGAACGTTTTCATCAGTTTCAGGACACTTTTCTTCTTTTGCCCTGCTTTTCCGTCCCGGATCATACGTCGTGAGCTGTTAAAAGGATGACAACTTGACTCTGGATATCAGAGGGCCCTACAACATGTCGATATCACGTCTTGCGAGGATGTTGCGTTGTTGAAGCGGATGGGTTGTCGTTAAGCCCATTGGGCCTTTTGAATGGGCCATCTCTCTAGGCTAGGATTTTGAACCGTTAACACATATAAGAATTGTGCCCTCAAAATGACGGGTGCGATCATACCAGCACTAATGCACCGGATCCCATCAGAACTCCGAGGTTAAGAGTGCTTGGGCAAGAGTAGTGCAAGGATGGGTGACTCCGTGGGATGTCTTCGTGTTGTACCCGCTTTTCAATTTTTTTTCCCTGGTTAGGGTTGCCAAGATACTTTATCCACCAAATCTCTATTACTGAATCCCACGGAACATTGGGCAAGACACTTAGCTTCACGTAGAGGCCGGGCCCGCAAATCGAGGGCGTAGGGTTTGTGGCCAGGTCTCCGTCGCTCCGGTGCCCATAACTTTTTATCCGTAAGGAGTTACGCAGCGCACAACATACCGTTGCAAAGCTCTCTGAGAGCTCTACGACGAAGGTAGCCAGCTTTCTCTCTGTACCAATTTTTTAGGCACAAAATCGAACGTTTTCATCAGTTTTTGGCCACATTTCTTCTTTTGCTCTGTTTTTTCATCCCGGATCGTACGTCGTGAGTTGTTAAAAGGACGACAACCTGACTCGTAGGACATCATAGGGCCCTACAACGTGTCGATATCACGTCCTGTGAGGATTCTGCGTTGTTGAAGCGGATGGGTTGTCGTTAAGCCCCTTAGGCCTTTTGAATGGGCCATCTCTCTAGACTGGGACTATGAACTGTTAACACATATAGGAATTGTGCCCTCGACATGACGGGTGCGATCATACCAACACTAATGAACCGGATCCCATCAGAACTCCGAAGTTATGCGTGCTTGGGCGTGAGTAGTACTAGGATGGGTGACCCTTTAGGAAGTCCTCGTGTTGCACCCCATTTTCAATTTTTTTCCCCTGGTTAGGCCAAGATACTTTATCCACCAAATCTCTATTACCGAATACCACGGAACATTGGGCAAGACAACTTCGCTTCACGAAGAGGCTGGGCCCGCAAAACGAGGGCGTAGGGTTTGTGACCAGGTCTCTGTCACTCCGGTGCCCATAACTTTTGATCCGTAAGGTATTACGCGGCGCACAGCATACTGTTGCAAAGCACTCTGAGAACTCTACGACGGTGGCAGCCAGCTTGCTCGCTGTCCCCGTTTTTGCAGCCCAAAATCGAACGTTTTCATCAATTTCAGGCCACTTTTCCTCTTTTGCCCTGTTTTTCCTCCCGGATCGTACGTCGTGACCTGTTAAAAGGATGACAACCAGACTCTCAATATATCAGAGGGCCCTACAACGTGTCGATATCACGTCTTGCGAGGATGCTGCTTTGTTGAAGCGGATGGGTTGTCGTTAAGCCCAATGGGCCTTTTGAATGGGCCATCTCTCTAGGCTAGGATTGTAAACCGTTAACACATATAGGAATTGTTCCCTCAAAATGATGGGTGCGATCATACCAGCACTAATACACCGGATCCCATCAGAACTCTGAAGTTAATCGTGCTTGGGCGAGAGTAGTACAAGGGTGGCTGACCCCTTGGGAAGTCCTCCTGTTGCACTCCCTTTTCAATTTTTTTTGCCCTGCTTAGGGTTGCCAAGATACTTTATCCACCAAATCTCTATTACCGAATCCCACGGAACATTGGGCAAGACAACTTCGCTTAACATAGAGGTCGGGCCAGCAAACCGAGGGCGTAGGGTTTGTGACCAGGTCTCCATCGCTCTGGTGCCCATAACATTTGATCCGTAAGGGGTTACGCGGTGCACAACATACAGTTGCAAAGCTCTCTGAGTGCCCTACGATGGGGACAGCAAGCTTGCTCGGTATGCACATTTTTAGAGCCCAAAATCAAATGTTTTCATCAGTTTCGGGCCACTTTTCTTCTTTTGCTCTATTTTTCCATCCGAGATCGTATGTCGTGAGCTGTTAAAAGGATGAAAACCTAACTCGCAGGACATTAGAGGGCCCTACAACGTGTTGATATCACGTCTTGCGAGGATGCTGCGTTGTTGATGCGGATGGCTTGTCGTTAAGCCCATTGGCCGCTTTGAATCGGTGATCTCTCTAGGCTGGGACTGTGAACCGCTAACACATAAAGGAATTGTGCCCTCAACACGACGGGTGTGATCATACCAGCACTAATGCACCAGATCCCCTCAGAACTCCGAAGTTAAGCGTGCTTGGGCGAGAGTAGTACTAGGATGGGTCACCCCTAGGAAGTCCTCGTGTTGCACCCCGCTTTTCAATATTTTTTTCCCTGGTTAGGGTTGCAAATATACTTTATCCACCAAATTTCTATTACCAAATCCCAAGGCACCTTCGGCAAGACAACTTCGCTTCACGTGTAGGCTGGGCCCGTAAACCGAGGGCGTAGGGCTTGTGACCAGGTCTCCGTCTCTCCGGTGCCCATAACTTTTGATCCGAAAGGAGTTACATGGCGCATAGCATATTGTTCCAAAGCTCTCTGAGAGCTCTTCGACGGGGGCAGCCAGCTTGCTCGTTGTGCCTATTTTTGGAGACCAAAATCGAACATTTTCATCAGTTTCAGGCCACTTTTCTTCTTTTGTTCTGTTTTTCCATCCGGTATCGTACGTTGTGAGCAGTTAAATAGACAACAACTTGACTCGCGGGACATTAGAGCGCCATACAATATGTCGATATCACGTCTTGCGAGGATGCTATGTTGTAGAAGCGGATGGGTTGTCATTAAGCCCATTGGTCCTTTTGAATGGACCATCTCTCTAGGCTGGCACTGTGAACCGTTAACACATAAAGGAATTGTGCCCTCAACATGACGGGTGCGATCCTACCAGCACTAATGCACCGGATCCCATCAGAACTCCGAAGTTAAGCGTGTTTGGGCGAGAGTAGTACTAGGATGGGTGACCCCCTAGGAAGTCCTCGTGTTGCCCCCCCCTTTTCAATTTTTTTCCCTGGTTAAGGTTGCCAAGATACTTTATCCACCAAATTTCTATTACCGAATCCCAAGGCACCTTGGGCAAGACAACTTCGCTTCACGTATAGGCTGGGCTCGCAAACCGAGGGCGTAGGACTTGTGACCAGGTCTCCGTCGCTCCGGTGGCCATAACTTTTGATCCGTAAGGAGTTACGCGGCGCACAACATACCGTTGGAAAGCTCTCTCAGAGCTCTATGACAGGGGCAGTGAGCTTGCTTGCTGTGCCCATTTTTGGAGCCCAAAATTGAATGTTTTCATCAGTTTCAGCCCACTTTTCTTCATTTGCTCTGTTTTTCTATCCCGGATCGTACGTCATGAGCAGTTAAAAGGACGACAACCTGACTTGCCGGACATCAGAGGGCCCTTCAATGTGTCGATATCACGTCTTGCGAGGAAGCTGTGTTGTTGAAGCGGATAGGTTGTCGTTAAGCCCGTTGGGCCTTTTGAATGGGCCATCCCTCTAGGCTGGGACTGTGAACCGTTAACACATATAGTAATTGTGCCCTCGGCATGACGGGTGTGATCATACCAGCACTAATACACCGGATCCCATCAGAACTCCGAAGTTAAGCGTGCTTGGGCGAGAGTACTACTAGGATGGGTGACCCCCTAGGAAGTCCTCGTGTTGCACCCCCTTTTCAATTTTTTTTGCCCTGGTTAGGGTTGCCAAGATACTTTATCCACCAAATCTCTATTACTGAATCCCACGGAGCAATGGGCAAGACAACTTCGCTTCACGTAGAGGCTGGGCCCGCAAACCGAGGGCGTAGGGTTTGTGACCTGGTCATCGTCGCTCCGGTGCCCATAACTTTTGATCCGTAAGGAGTTACGTGGCGCACAGTTGCAAAGCTCTCTGAGAGCTCTACGACGGGGGGAGCCAGTTTGCTCGCTTTGCCCATTTTTGGAGCCCAAAATCGAACATTTTCATCAGTTTCAGGCCACTTTTCTTCTTTTGCCCTGCTTTTCCGTATCGGATCGTACGTCGTGAGCTGTTAAAAGGACGACAACCTGACTCGCGATACATCAGAGGGCCCTACAACGTGTCGATATCACGTCTTGCGAGGATGCTGCTTTGTTGAAGCGGATGGGTTGTCGTTAAGCCTATTAGGCCTTTTGAATGGACCATCTCTCTAGGCTGGAACTGTGAACCGTTAACACATATAGGAATTGTGCCCTCAACATGACGGGTGCGATCATACTAGCTGTGAGGCCCGACCCCAAATAACGTGCCTTATCTCGATTTACGTGCCTTAGACCCAGAACTGTATGACCGACCTTGGATTATGTGCTCTATCTTGGTTTTTGTGCATGCCTCATTTTGTGTGCCCTGACCTTGAATTGCGTGTCCTAACCTAGATTTTAGAGTCGTACCTCAATTTACGTGCATTGCATTGAATTACGTGCATTCATTTAGGGTTGCGTGCATTTACTTGAAAAACGTGCGTTCATTTTGTAGTTCGTGTCCTACCTTGTAGTGCGTGCCCTAGACCTAGGAAAGCGTGCCTTCACGCTAATCAAGAAAGCATCTTTCACGGAGCACTAGACTATTAAACAATCTTACAAAATCCACTATCAATATAATAATCCTAATTCAACTCACTAGAAGACGAAATAGCACCAAAAGCTAGACATTCTCATTCTTTATTCCTTATTCTTTTTGCACTTTCAAGACACAATTAATTAATGATCAAAAGTTGACAAAAAATTCAGACTTGGAGCTAGCTTGGCCGACCATACCATGGTTTTTGCACAATGTTTGAACAATTTTATAATTAACCATGCATGCTTAGACATTCTATGACACAAATGCTTAAAAAATTGCTCAAAAACCCTACCATTTGCACCATTTTCGGCCACATCACTCTTGCCCATCCTAGGAATTTCAAATTGCACATTGAAGACACAAAATGCTGAAATTGGACTGCCCAATGCCGACATGCTCCTCAAAGAAATTGCAAAGCCATCATTTTTGTCATATTCTCTCATTTCCTTCAACTTCTCTCACTTCCCTCTCAATTTTTCTCTCTCATTGTTGGCCTTGGCTGAGTTCTCTACCTCCATAGCCTATCTTCTTCACACCATAGCTAAACCAAGCAAGCCACAAGCAAAGGACCTCAACTGAGCTAGCTAGGAAGTGAAAATCACACATGCATGTGCATTGAAGACTCTATTCGGCCTAGGTAAGTTTCTTGGCATCCATTTCTTTCCTTCATGTTCTAATCTCATGCATGTGCTAAGAGATTGATCACTAAGCTAGGAAAAAATAGAGAAAAGCTAGTTGGGATTTCGGCTAGGCAAAGGAAAAGAGAAGATTTGAGCTTCAACAAGGTTTTTGAGCATCTTTTGGTTGATTGCTAAGGTGAGGGCTAAACCTTTTGAAAACTCTTCAAAAATTCACATGCATGCTCATAAATGTATGTATTTTCTTCTGTACTTGAGTTATATGGTCGTTCATAAGCTTAAACAACCATGCATGGCAAGATCTTGGCTCGAAAATAATGCTAGGTGAAGTCCAATTGTTGACAGCTCTCTGACCAGTCTGTTTCGAGGTGTGTTTAGCTAGGAAAATGATGTTGAAAATGCTTAAAAATTGGTAGGTGACTATTTTGGACAGTTTGGAACATTTGTCCCAGAAATAGGCCGAAGCTAATTTTGACTCTAAGGTCCTCAAAATGGCAAATCTTTAAAATGTGTCCAAATCTGGAAACCTAGAAAAATGAAGCAGGTTTTGGCAGATGCACTGACCTTGGGGAACGAACCATCTTTGACTTAGTAAATGATGTCCAAAATTCATGAAATTTGGTATGCAGATATATTTTTCAGTTCTGGACAATTTTGTCAGAAATGGACCAAGGCTAAAACGGAACCAAAGGACCTCAAAAACGTCAATTTCTGAAAAGTGTGCAAATCTGGACAGTTTTGTGCTATCTCACTGTTTCGGCTATAACGAATGATTCCGAACTCCAATTGATGCAAGGTTTGTTTCTGATTTTAGTTAACTTATTAAGCTTTAATTTTACATCTTATTCACTGAATTTGGAGATTTTTTGATTATCCTATTGATTGTGGGAAACAGCCTATTGCAGAAAATGTTTCACTTAGCTACATGCTTGGAAAATTGTTGTAACCTCTCTTGAGGTACTAATTGTGTGGAAATGTGATGTTGGGATGTTGTGTGGACTGTTTTGAGTACTTGAGGATGTTTGAATTGAATGATGCATGACTTGAGAATGATTTTGAGATAGACTCTGAGTTGGGTTGAGGATCAAATTGCATGAATATACACGAAATGGAAACCCTAATGACTAGGTAGTTTTGTTAAGTTTTGATCATTTGGATGTTGTGCGGAAATTATATGCTTAGTGGGCTGCCCATAAATGTCTTATAATTTCAAATGTGATTTTGACCATTGCATGTTGTCAAATAAGTTTTTCTTGCAACCGAATCCACGTAGATGTTGTTGCATGTTGAATAATCGTATCACTTGATTACGTGGACTTCGAAATGAGCTATATGGCTTGACTTGCATGTGTTACATGGCTGCCCGTTTAATGTTCATATGGCTCTATATGCCTTTCAAGTGAAATTACTTGTCTTATCATGCCTTGTTTGATTACTTGACAACGTACGATCTTATAACTACTCGGAGGTGACCTACTTTGTTGTCCTCCTAATGTGATATGTTAAATGTTATAAATGTGCATTGCATACGAGGTTCCAACCTTTCAGTGTGGCATGGTAGTGTTTCACGCACGCCGGGCGGCATAGGGCTTGCCGGTGCTACCGTGACTACCATGGTCCAATTCCCTCTCTCGCTTGGCATTCCACCCTCGGAGAGTTGGGTCGTAGGTTTCGGGGTACATCCGGAGTACACCCAATTGGGAGCGATAAGTGGATTATTGAAGTCGGCCGCAACAATTGTATTGAAATTGAAATTGAGAGCAACTGCTCACCGTATCCTTGAAATGATTGGTAAATGTATCTGTTACTCGATTTGTTTCATATATTTGCGTACCTTATTATTTGTAATACGTGACATGTTTTCAGAAAAGAGTTTTCATAATTGAACCAGAAAATGAGTTTCAAAACGTATTTCTCGTTTCCCCCTCGCTGAGTTCATAAGGACTCACCCTCTTTTTCATCACAGGTGAAGAAGAACAGGTATAAGTACCTGAGGACGGTATGCCTAATGATGAACCCCTAGAGTGATTGCCTGTCATTGTTTGATTTGCTTGAATGTGGCTACTTGTGAACTTTATGTTACTTGAAGACTATTTCCTTTATATTGCTCAATGTTGTGATGTAAAAGACCCCCGTTGTAATTTGGGATCTAATTTTGGTTTGTACTTATATTAAGTAGACTGATTGTGATAACCTGAACCCGGCATGCATTTAATGGCATTTAAATTGCATTTAATTAAGTGTTATCTTAAATGTTAGCATTAAATTTGTGTTTATTTTTAGTTAAACATTTAATTGTAGCTTTATTTTCATATTTCTTATAGAAATAATTAAAATAATACTTGAGTTAATTATTTTAACGGAATATCACCTACTTTTCATATTTATGTTAATCGGTTTTATTTTTCTTGCATCTTAATGCTTGGTTTTCGATTAAATGAGAAGTAGCTCTGAGCCGGAGTAAATTTTGAAATATGTTACTTTTCAAAAATTATATTTTTTTATATTCTTTGAGATTTAATTGTTATTCTTTTATTGTCGCAAAGTGCATAGCATTTCGGGAGCGATAGTTAGGAAATGTTTTCCAGTCCTCAGCAAATAGTGAAAACTAGTATTTAGCGTTTAAATTTTGGTGTTTTAATTGTTGTTAGCTAGAATTAATATTACATTAGTTATTTTAGCTTTTAAAATGCATAAAATAGGCTAATTTGACCAACTTAGAGAGCTTTGACCAAGACCTTGACCATTTGACTTGTTGTCCTTCTTTTAAATAAGCATAAAATGGAAAACAAAACAACACAAAATCAGAAAAAAAAAAGAACAAGGGTTGGCCGAACATGGAGGAGAAGAAAAAAAAACATTTCAACTTCAAACTTCAATTTATTTGGGAGAGCTTGTGCGGGGTAGTTTCTACGGCATCCGGTGTGGTTTTCCTAGCATCTAGGAGCGTCTAAGGTGAGGGTTTCATCGTTATTTGAAAGTTTTGTATCTAAACTTTGATTTTTGGATTTTATGCGTAGATCGTTAGTTTAATTGCTTTAATGCTTAAAGAATGTTCCTTGTTGATTGTAGAACATGTATTTATAGTTTTTTAGCATTTTCTGCGGTCAAAAATTGAAATTGCAATTTAGATTGACAAATAAATAGTATATTATGAATAGTAAACCCCCGTTGCGATGAAGTTGCTCCGTTACGCGTTCTGTTGATGTAGAAAGGTGCTAGATATGCTAGAATGCCTAAATGTATGGTTTAATTAGATTGTGTAATGGAAAACGGAGAATTAAGGCTTAGTGAAAGTTGGGGTCGCTTCGGTCAAGTTTAGAATTTTCTCGATTTGTGTGAAGGCATTGTCGAGGTACGTCATGGAAGCACTTTTGGTGCTATTGTGACATTGGTTGGTTAATCGGTTGAGGTAGTTGTAGTTCAAATGAGCAAAGAGAGAAATCGGGGCTTTGCATGAATTCTAGGGTAAAGTATGGTTTTAGGGTCTTTAGACGTGCCTTGTGGTGACCTAGGAGGATTGGTGAAGTCGGTTTCCAAAACTCGTGGCTCGTTTGGAAGTAGTAGCGCTTTGATTGTTAGGGTCGATTTGTGATTTTGCTTGTTTTTCATGATATTATGTATATAGAATGTTTAAAATAGCTTGATATGCTTGTTAGAGTTGATTTTGATTGGAATGGTTATCAACTGTGGCTATTGCGTGCGAGAGTAACCTACTTTGTTATTCTCCCACGTGTGGCTTTGTTGCTCGATTGTTGCATTGTATATTGTATTGCATTCATAGAGTCATGGCGGTGTGATGGGCCTCTCTGGGTAGCCTCGGGTTGCCAGTGTTGGTTGCTCTAGCTCCGTGTCCTATTCCCTTTTCTCACTTGGGTTGCGTCCCAGGGAGATTTGGGTCGTAGAATTGATGGTTACTCCCGGGGTATTCCAAACTGAAGTTATAAGGTGGTTGAGCTGGTGCATCATCGTTAAAGTCATCGGAATCGTGATCGGTACATTACTCGCTCGAGTGAACCATAGCCTTCAGAGTGTGGTATAGCTTTGATTGGTTGTGTTAATGTTTTCTTTAATTGTTTATTGTGTTGTTGATTATATTGAATGCCTTTTTATTGAATGTATTGCTTAACTGCCTTATTTGCATTGCACGACTTTCTTTATCTCCACCTCGATATCTGTCTCGCCCTCACTGAGTATACGTGTTGTGTATACTCACTCCTCACCACCACATTTTAGGAAATGTCATGTTAGCTGGAAGTTCATGATTTCGTGAAAGTTCGTGCTTGAAGAGTTGTCTTGCTTGCCTATGTGGCTTGAGTTGTCAAAGTTGTAAAGAAGTATGCTTTTATGTATTGTATGTATTTAATGTTGAAAAGGAATGTAATTTAAGTTTCATTAGATTGTTGAAGTAGTTTGATAAGTTAGATTATGTATCTAGTTGGTATAGCTTAACTTTAATGCATGTTTGTAATGTCCAAAGGAAAAGAGTTAGAAAGGTATGATAGTCTAACTTATGCAATAGGTTGGTATAGTTTAATTGCTAAGCATGAATGTATATTTGCTGGTGATTGCTTGTTGTGAACCAAGGCTCTGATGGCCTTGAGGTGGTTGAATGTTTGGACATGGTATCGGTCCACTTATATGCTGTCGCAGGTTTGCCTTTTGCCTAAAAACAGGGGAGACTCTGTCCGTTTTCCCTAAAATTTTTGCCCGGGTTTGGAAGTGGGTTGTGATTAGATTGATTGATAGAACTCCCGGTCTCGAGAGGGATCGGGGTATTACACTAATGCTAGACATGACACTACTATGATCGTTTTTGCTTTTAATATCCGCTAGTATCTATCATAGGTTATGATGCTCTAGTTAAGGACTAAGTAAATGAACTTATCCAATCTTAACAGGTACTCGCTATTAAGCTAAGATCAACAGGTACTTTCGTATCGAGGATAAATAAACAAACGAGACATAGTATCGTGTTAGCTTATAAATCAAACGGGATGTCGAAATAACCAATAGGCAATTCAATTGATGGCAAATTAGTAATCTTAGTTGGAAATGAAATTGAGATGATAAATTTTGAGGCGTTTAGAGAACTAGGTCAAACCAAAGATCCCAATTACAGCCGATATGCTGCCGGTTTTCCGGAAAATTTTGGAGTCTAGGATAAAACGTTAAGTGCTAAACCTCCTTGAATGATTAAGTACGTGAGAGGACTTGAATGTTTACATCACACCCTAGTCTAACCTTTATAGCACCGAATCCCATCAGAACTCCGAAGTTAAGCGTGCTTGGGCGAGAGTAGTACTAGGATGGGCGACCCCCTGCGAAATCCTCGTGTTGCACCACCTTTTCAATTTTTTTTGCCCTGGTTAGGGTTGCCAAGATACTTTATCCACCAAATCTCTAATACCGAATCCCATGGAACATTGGGCAAGACAACTTCGCTTCACGTAGAGGCTGGGCCCGTAAATCGAGGTCGTAGGGTTTGTGACCAGGTCTCCGTCGTTCCGGTGCCCATAACTTTTGATTCGTAAGGAGTTACGCGTCGCACAGCATACTGTTGCAAAATGCTCTGAGAGCTCTACGACGAGGGCAGCGAGCGTGCTCGCTGTGCCTATTTTTGGAGCCCAAAATCGAACGGTTTCATCAGTTTCAGGCCACTTTTCTTCTTTTGCCCTGTTTTTTCTGTCCCGTATTGTATGTCGTGAGCTGTTAAAAGGACGACAACCGGACTTGCGCTACACCAGAGGGCCTAACAATGTGTCGATATCACGTCTTGCGAGGATGCTGCGTTGTTGAAGCGGATGGGTTGTCGTTAAGCCCATTGGGCCTTTTGAATGGGCCATCTCTCTAGGCTGGCACTGTGAACCGTTAACACATATAGGAATTGTGCCCTCAACATGTCGGGTGTGATCATTCCAGCACTAATGCACCTGATCCCATCAGAACTCCGAAGTTAAGCATGCTTGGACGAGAGTAGTACTAGGATGGGTGACCCTAGGGAAGTCCTCGTGTTGCACCCCCTTTTCAATTTTTTTTGCTCCGGTTAGGGTTGCCAAGATACTTTATCCACCACATTTCTATTATCGAATCCCACGGAACATTGGGCAAGACAACTTTGCTTCACGTAGAGGCCGGGCCTGTGAACCGAGGGCGTAAGGTTTGTGACCAGGTCTCCGTCGCTCCGGTGCCCATAACTTTTAATCCGTAAGGAGTTACGTGGCGCACAGTTGCAAGGATCTCTGAGAGCTCTATGATGGGGGCAGCCAGCTTGCTGGCTGTGTCCATTTTTGGAGCCCAAAATTGAACATTTTCATCAGTTTCAGGCCATTTTTCTTCTTTTGCGCTGTTTTTTCGTCCCGGATCGTATGTCGTGAGCTGTTAAAAGGATGACAAACTAACTCATGGGAGATTTGAGGGCCCTACAACGCGTTGATATCACTTCTTGCAAGGATGCTGCGTTGTTGAAGTGGATGGGTTATCATTAAGCCCATTGGGCCTTTTGAATGGGCCATCTCTCTAGGTTATGACTGTCGACCATTAACACATATAGGAATTGTGCCCTCAACATGACGGGTGCGATCATACCAGCAGTAATGCACTAGATCCCATAAGAACTACGAAGTTAAGCGTGCTTGGATGAGAGTAGTACTAGGATAGGTGACCCCCTTTTCGATTTTTTTTGCCCTGGTTAGGGTTGCCAAGATACTTTATGCACCAAATCTCTAATACCAAATCCCACGGAACATTGGGAAAGACAACTTCGCTTCACGAAGAGGCTGGGCCCGCAAACCGAGGGCGTAGGGTTTGTGACCAGATCTCCGGCGCTCCGGTGCCCATAACTTTTGATCCGAACGAGGTACGCGTTGCACAGCATACCGTTGCAAAGCTCTTTGAGAGCTCTATGATGGGGGCAGCGAGCTTCCTCGTTGTGCCCGTTTTTGGGGCCCAAAATCGAACGTTTTCATCAATTTCAGGCCACTTTTGTTCGTTTGCTCTATTTTTCCGTCCCGGATCGTACGTCATGAGTTGTTAAAGGGACGACAACCTGACTCGCGGTACATCAGAGGGCCCATCAACGTGTTGATATCACATCTTGCGAGGATGCTGCGTTGTTAAAGCAGATGGGTTATCGTTAAGCCCATTGGGCCTTTTGAATGTGCCATATCTCTAGGCTGGCACTGTGAACCGTTAACACATATAGGAATTGTGCCCTCAACATGACGGGTGCGATCATACCAGCACTAATGCACCGGATCCCATCAGAACTCCGAAGTTAAGCATGCTTGGGCGAGAGTAGTACTAGGATGGGTGACCCCCTGGGAAGTCCTCGTGCTGCACCTCCCTTTTAATTTTTTTTGCCCTGGTTAGGGTTGCCAACATACTTTATCCACCAAATCTGTATTACCGAATCCCATGGAACATTGGGCAAGACAACTTCGCTTCACGTAGAGGCCGAGCCTGCAAACTGAGGGCATAGGGTTTGTGAACAGGTCTCCGTCGCTCTGGTGCCCATAACTTTTGATCCATAAGGAGTTACGCGGCACACAGCATACCGTTGCAAAGCACTTTGAGAGCTCTACGACGGGGGCAGCTAGCTTGCTTGCTTTGCCTTTTTTTGAGCCCAAAATTGAATGTTTTCATCAGTTTCAGGCCACTTTTCTTCTTTTGCCTTGTTTTTCATCCCGGAACGTATGTTGTGTGCTGTTAAAAGGACGACAACCTGACTCGCGGGACATCAGAGGGCCCTACAACGTGTCGATATCACGTCATGCGAGGATGCCGCGTTGTTGAAGCGGATGGGTTGTTGTTAAGCCCATTGGGCCTTTTGAATGGGCCATCTCTCTAGGCTAGCACTGTAAACCGTTAACACATATAGGAATTGTGCCCTCAACATGACGGGTGCGATCATACCAGCAGTAATGCACCGGATCCCATCAGAACTCCGAAGTTAAGCGTGCTTGGGCGAGAGTAGTACAAGGATGGGTGACCCCCTGGGAAGTCCTCATGTTGCACCCCTTTTTCAATTTTTTTTGCCCTGGTTAGGGTTGCCAAGATACTTTATCCACCAAATCTCTAATACCAAATCCCACGGAACATTGGGCAAGACCACTTCGCTTCACGCAGAGGCTGGGCCTGCCAACCGAGGGCGTAGGGTTTATGACCAGGTCTCCGTCGCTCCGGTGCCCATAACTTTTGATCCGTAAGGAGTTACGCATCGCACAGCATATTGTTGCAAAGCTCTCTAAGAGCTCTACGACAGGAGCAGCGAGCATGCTTGCTATGCCTATTTTTGAAGCCCAAAATCAAACGTTTTCATCAGTTTCAGGACACTTTTGTTCGTTTGCTCTTTTTTTCCGTCCCGGATCGTACATCGTGAACTGTTAAAAGGACAACAACCATACTCGCGGTACATCAGAGGGCCTACAATGTGTCGATATCATGTCTTGCGAGGATGCTGCGTTGTTGAAGCGGATGGGTTGTCATTAAGCCCCTTGGGCCTTTTGAATGGGCCATTTCTCTAGGCTGGCATTGTGAACCGTTAACACAAATTGAAATTGTGCCCTCAACATGACGGGTGTGATCATACCAGCACTAATGCAACGAATCCCATCAAAACTCCGAACTTAAGCATGCTTGGACGAGAGTAGTACTAGGATGGGTGACCCCTAGGGAAGTCCTCGTGCTGCACCCCCTTTTCATTTTTTTTTTGCCCTGGTTAGGGTTGCCAAGATACTTTCTCTCCCAAATCTCTAATACCAAATCCCACGGAACATTGGGCAAGAAAACTTGACTTCACGTAGAAGCCGGGCCCACAAACCGAGAGCGTAGGGTTTGTGACCAGGTCTCCGTCGCTCCGGTGCCCATAACTTTTGAACCGTAAGGAGTTACGCGGCGCACAACATACCGTTGCAAAGCTCATTGAGAGCTCTACGACAGGGGCAGTAATCTTGCTTGCTGTGCCCTTTTTTGCAGCCCAAAATCGAATGTTTTCATCAGTTTCAGGCCACTTTTCTTCTTTTGCTCTGTTTTTTTGTCACGGATCGTACGTCGTGAGTAGTTAAAAGGATGACAACCTGACTCGCGGTACATCAGAGGGCCCTAAAATGTGTCGATATCACATCTTGCGAGGATATTGCGTTGTTGAAGCGGATGGGTTGTCGTTAAGCCCATTGGGCCTTTTGAATGGGCCATCTCTCTGGGCTTGCTCTGTGAACCGTTAACACATATAGGAATTGTGCCCTCAACATGACGGGTGCGATCATACCAGCACAATTGCACGGGATCCCATCAGAACTCAGAAGTCAAACGTGCTTGGGCGAGAGTAGTACTAGGATTGGTGACCCCCTGGGAAGTCCTCGTGTTGCACCCCCTTTTCAATTTTTTTTGCCCTGGTTAGGGTTGCCAAGATACTTTATCCACCAAATCTCTATTACCGAATCCCACGGAACATTGGGCAAGACAACTTCGCTTCACGTAGAGGCCGGGCCAGCAAACCGAGGGTGTAGGGTTTGTGACCATGTCTCCGTCGCTACGGCGCCGATAACTTTTGATCCGTAAGGTGTTACGCGGCGCACAGCATACCGTTACAAAGCTTTTTGAGAGCTCTACGACGGGGGCAGCAAGCTTGCTCGCTACGCCAATTTTTGGAGACCAAAATTGAACGTTTTCATCAGTTTCAGGCCACTTTTCTTATTTTCCCCTGTTTTTTCATCTTGGATCGTACGTCGTGAGCTGTTAAAAGGACGACAACCTGACTCGCCGTACATCAGAGGGCCCTACAATGTGTCGATATCATGTCTTGCGAGGATACTACGTTGTTGAAGCTGATGGGTTATCGTTAAGCCCATTGGGCCTTTTGAATGGGCCATCCCTCTAGGCTGGGGCTGTGAACCGTTAACACATATAGGAATTGTGCCCTCAACATGATGGGTGCAATTATACCAGCACTAATGCACCGGATCCCATCAGAACTCTGAAGTTAAGCATGCTTGGGCGAGAGTAGTACTAGGATGGGTGACCCCTTGAGAAGTCCTTGTGTTGCACCCCCTTTTCAATTTTTTTTGCCCTGGTTAGGGTTGCCAAGATACTTTATCCACCAAATCTCTATTACTGAATCCCACGGAACATTGGGCAAGACAACTTCGCTTCACGTAGAGGCCGGGCCCGCAAACCGAGGGTGTAGGGTTTGTGACCAGGTCTTCGTCGCTCCGGTGCCCATAACTTTTGATCCGTAAGGAGTTACGCAGCGCACAGTTACAAAGATCTTTGAGAGCTCTATGATGGGGGCAGCCAGCTAGCTTGCTGTGCCCGTTTTTGGAGCCCAAAATCAAACGTTTTCATCAGTTTCAGGCCACTTTTTTTCTTTTCCCCTGTTTTTTCGTCCCGGATAGTACGTCGTGAGCTGTATAAACGACGACAACCTGACTCGCGGTATATTAGAGGGCCCTACAATGTGTCAATATCACGTCTTGGGAGGATGCTGCTTAATTGAAGCGGATGGGTTATCGTTAAGCCCATTGGGCCTTTTGAATGGGCCATTTCTCTAGGCTGTCACTGTGAACTATTAACACATATAGGAATTGTGCCCTCAACATGACAGGTGCGATCATACCAGCAGTAATGCACCTGATCCCATCAGAACTCCGAACTTAAGCGTGCTTGGTCGAGAGTAGTACTAGGATGGGTTGTCGTTAAGCCCATTGGGCCTTTTGAACGGGCCATCTCTCTACGCTGGGACTGTGAACCGTTAACACATATTGGAATTGTGCCCTCAACATGACAGGTACGATCATACCAGCTTTAATGCACCGGATCCCATCAGAACTCCGAAGTTAAGCGTGCTTGGGCGAGAGTAGTACTAGGATGGGTGACCGCCTGGGAGGTTCTCGTTTTGCACCTCGTTTTCAATTTTTTTTGCCGTATTTAGGTTTGCCAAGATACTATATCCACCAAAAATCTAATACCGAATACCACGGAACATTGGGCAAGACAACTTCGCTTCACGTAGAGGCCGGGCCCGCAAACCGGGGGCGTAGGGTCTGTGACAAAGTCTCCGTCGCTCCGGTGCCCATAACTTTTGATCCGTAAGGAGTTACGCAGCGCACATCATACAGTTACAATGCTCTCTGAGTTCTCTACGACGGGGGCAGCGAGCTTGCTCGCTGTGCCCATTTTTGGTGCCCAAAATCAAATGTCTTCATCTGTTTTAAACACTTTTGTTCTTTTGCTCAGTTTTTCCGTCCTGGATCGTATGTCGTCAGCTGTTAAAAGGACGACAACCTGACTCGCGGGACATCAGAGGGCCCTACAATGTGTCGATATCACGTCTTGCGAGGTTGCTGCGTTGTTGAAGCGGATGGGTTGTCGTTAAGTCCATTGGGCCTTTTGAATGAGCCATCTCTCTAGGCTGCGACTGTGAACCGGTAACACATATAGGAATTGTACCCTAAACATGACGGGTGCGATCATACCAGTACTAATGTACCAGATTCCATCAGAACTACAACGTTTAGCATGCTTGGGCGAAAGTAGTACTAAGATAGGTGACCCCCTGGGAAGTCCTCGTGTTGCACCACTCTTTTCAATTTTTTTTGCCCTCGTTAGGGTTGCCAAAATACTTTATCCACCAAATTTCTATTACTGAATCCCACGGAACACTGGGCAAGGCAACTTCGCTTCACGTAGAGGCTGGGCCCGCAAACCGAGAGCGTAGGGTTTGTGACCAGGTCTCCGTCGCTCCGGTGCCCATAACTTTTGATCCGTAAGGAGTTACGCGGTGCACAACATACCATTACAAAGCTCTATGAGAGCTCTACGACGGGGGCAGCGAGCTTGCTCGCTATGCCCATTTTTGGAGCGCAAAATCGAATGTTTTCTTCAGTTTCAGGCCACTTTTCTTCTTTTGCCCTGTTTTTCCTTCCCGGATCATACGTTTTGAACTGTTAAAAAGACGACAACCTGACTCGCTGGACATCAGAGGGCCCTACAACGTGTTGATATAAAGTCTTGCGAGGATGCTGCGTTGTTGAAGATGATAGGTTGTCGTTAAGCCCATTGGGCCTTTTGAATGGGCCATCTCTCTAGGCTGGGACTGTGAACCGTTAACACATAAAGGTATTGTACCCTCAACATGATGGGTGCGATACTACCAGCACTAATGCACCGGATCATATTAGAACTCCGAAGCTAAACGTGCTTGGGCGAGAGTATTACTAGGATGGGTGACCCCCTAGGAACTCCTCGTGTTGCACCCCCTTTTTCAATTGTTTTTGCCCTGGTTAGGGTTTCCAAGATACTTTATCCACCAAATCTCTATTAATAAATCCCTTAGAACATTGGGCAAGACAACTTCGCTTCACGTAGAGGCCGGGCCCGCAAACCGAGGGCATAGGGTTTGTGACCATGTCTCCGTCGCTCCGTTGCCCATAACTTTTGATCCGTAAGGAGTTAAGCACTGCACAGCATACCGTTGCAAATCTCTTTGAGAGCTCTACGATGGGGGCAACAAGCTTGCTCGCTGTGCCTATTTTTGTAGCCCAAAATCGATTGTTTTCATCAGTTTCAGGCCACTTTTGTTCGTTTCTTCTACTTTTCGGTCCCGGATCGTACGTCGTGAGTTGTTAAAAGGACGACAACCTTACTCGCGGGACATCAAACGACCCTACAACGTGTCCATATCACGTCTTGCGAGGATGCTGCGTTGTTGAAGCGGATGGGTTGTCGTTAAGCCCATTGGGAGTTTTGAATGGGCCATCTCTCTAGGCTAGGACTGTGAACCGTTAACACCTATAGGAATTGTGCCCTCAACATGATGGGTACGATTATACCAGCACTAATGCACCGAATCCCATCCGAACTCCGAAGTTAAGCGTGCTTGGGCGAGAGTAGTACTAGGATGGGTGACCCCCTGGGAAGTCCTCGTGTTGCACCCCCTTTTCAATTTTTATTGCCCTAGTTAGGGTTGCCAAGATACTTTATCAACCAAATCTCTATTACTGAATCCCACGAAACATTGGGCAGACAACTTCGCTTCACGTAGAGGTTGGGCCCGCAAACCGAGGGCGTAGGATTTGTGACCAGGTCTCCGTCGTTCAGGTGCCCATAACTTTTGATCTGTAAGGAGTTATGCAGTGCACAACATACCGTTACAAAGCTTTGTGAGAGCTCTACGACGGGGCAGCGAGCGTGCTCGCTGTGCCCATTTTAGGAGCGCAAAATCAAACATTTTCATCAGTTTTAAACACTTTTGTTCTATAGCTAAGTTTTTTCATCCCGGATCGTACATCGTGAGCTGTTAAAAGGAAGACAACCTGACTCGCGGGACATCAGAGGGCCCTACAATGTTTCGATATCACGTCTTGCGAGGATGCTACGTTGTTGAAGCGGATGGGTTGTCGTTAAGCCCATTGGGCCTTTTGAATGAGCCATCTCTCTAGGTTGGGTCTGTGAACCAGTAACACGTATAGGAATTATGCCCTCAACATGACGGGTGCGATCATACCAGCACTAATGCAACGGATCCCATCAAAACTCTGATGTTAAGCGTGTTTGGGCAAGAGTAGTACTAGAATGGGTGACCCCTTGGGTAGTCCTTGTGTTGCACCCCCTTTTCAATTTTTTTTGCCGTGGTTGGGGTTGCCAAGATAATTTATCCACCAAATCCCTATTACCGAATCCCACAGAACATTGTGCAAGACAACTTCGCTTCACATAAAGGCCGGGCTCGGAAACCGAGGGCGTAAGGTTTGTGACCAGGTCTCCGTCGCTCCGGTGCCCATAACTTTTGATCCGTAAGGAGTTACGCAGCGCACTGCATACCGTTGCAAAGCTCTCTGAGAGCTCTACGACGGGGGCAGCGAGCTTGCTCACTATTCCCCTTTTTTATGCCCAAAATCGAACGTTTTGTTCAGTTTGAGGTCCCTTTTTTTCTTTTGCCCTATTTTTTCATCCCGGCTCGTACGTCGTGAGCTGTTAAAAGGCCGACACCCTGAATTGCGGTACATCAGAGGGCCCTACAACGTGTCGATATCACGTCTTCCGAGGATGCTGCGT
Source organism: Ehretia macrophylla (assembly GCA_037974665.1). Taxonomy (NCBI): domain Eukaryota; kingdom Viridiplantae; phylum Streptophyta; class Magnoliopsida; order Boraginales; family Ehretiaceae; genus Ehretia; species Ehretia macrophylla. The sequence continues at coordinate 72,271,673 of CM075768.1, forward strand.
TGTTGAAGCGGATGGGTTGTCGTTAAGCCCATTGGGCTTTTTGAATGGGCCATCTCTCTAGGCTGGCACTGTGAACGGTTTGCACATATAAGAATTGTGCCCTCAACAAGACGGGTGCGATCATACCAGCACTAATGCACCGGATCCCATTAGAACTCCGAAGTTAAGCGTGCTTGGGCGAGAGTAGTCCCAGGATTGGTGACCCCTTGGGAAGTCCTCGTGTTGCACCCCCTTTTCAATTTTTTTTGCCCTGGTTAGGGTTGCCAAGGTACTTTATCCACCAAATCTCTATTACCGAATCCCACGGAACATTGGGCAAGACAACTTCGCTTCACGTAGAGGCCGGGTCCGCAAACCGAGGGCGTAGGGTTTGTGACCAGGTCTCCGTCGCTCCGGTGCCCATAACTTTTGATCCGTAAGGAGTTACGCGGCGCACAGCATACCATTGCAAAGCTCTTTGAGAGCTCTACGACGGGGGCAGCGAGCTTGCTCGTTGTGCCAATTTTTGGAGCCCAAAATCAAACGTTTTCAAAAGTTTCATGCCACTTTTCTTCTTTTGCCCTGTTTTTCAGTCCCGGATCGTACGTCATGCGCAGTTAAAAGGACGAGAACCTGACTTGAGGTACATCAGAGGGCCCTGCTACGTGTCGATATCAAGTCTTGGGAGGATGCTAAGTTGTTGAAGCGGATGGATTGTCGTTAAGCCAATTGGGCCTTTTGAATGGGCCATCTCTCTAGGCTGGCACTGTGAACCATTAACACATATAGGAATTGGGCCCTCAACATGACGGGTGCGATCATACCAGTACTAATGCACCGGATCCCATCAGAACTCCGAAGTTAAGCGAGCTTGGGCGAAAGTAGTACTAGGATGGGTTACCCCTTGGAAAGTCCTTGTGTTGCACCCCCTTTTCAATTTTCTTTGCCCTGGTTGGGGTTGCCAAGATACTTTATCCACCAAATCTCTATTACCGAATCCCATGGAACATTGTGCAAGACAACTTCGCTTCACGTAGAGGCCGGGCCTGCAAACCGAGGGTGTAGGGTTTGTAATTAGGTCTCCGTCGCTCCGGTACCCATAACTTTTGACCCGTAGGGAGTTACAAGACGCACAACATACTGTTGCAAAGCTCTCTGAGAGTTCTACGACGGAGGCAGCCAACTTGCTCGGTTTCCCCATTTTTTGTGCCCAAAATCGAATGTCTTCATCAGTTTCATGCCACTTTTGTTCGTTTGCTCTATTTTTTCGTCCCGGATCGTACGTCGTGAGCTGTTAAAAGGATGACAACCTGACTTGCGGTACATCAGAGGGCCCTACAATGTGTCGATATCGCGTCTTGCTAGGTTGCTGCGTTGTTGAAGCGGATGGGTTGTCATTAAGCCCATTGGGCCTTTTGAAAGGGCCATCTCTCTAGGCTGGCACTGTGAACGGTTTAAACATATAGGAATTGTGCGCTCAACATGACGGGTGCGATCATACCAGCACTAATGCATCGGATCCCATCAGAACTCCGAAGTTAAGCGTGCTTGGGCGAGAATAGTCCTAGGATAGGTGACCCCCTTGGAAGTCCTCGTGTTGCACCCCCTTTTTCTATTTTTTTTGCCCTGGTTAGGGTTGCCAAGATACTTTATCCACCAAATCTCTATTACCGAATCCCATAGAACATTGGGCAAGATAACTTCGCATCACGTATAGGCAAGGCCCGCAAACCGAGGGCGTAGGGTTTGTGACCAACTCTCGGTTGCTCCGGTGCCATTAACTTTTGATTTGTAAGGAGTTACGCGGCGCACAACATTCCGTTGCAAAGCTCTTTGAGAGCTCTACGACTGGGGCAGCGAGCTTTCTCGTTGTGCCAGTTTTTGGAGCCCAAAATAAAATGTTTTCATCAGTTTCATACCACTTTTCTTCTTTTGCCCTATTTTTCCATCCTGGATCATACGTCGTGAGTAGTTAAAAGGACGACAACCTGACTCGCGCCACATCAGAGGGCCCTACAATGTATTGATAACACGTCTTGCGAGAATGCTGCGTTGTTGAAGCGGATGGGTTGTCGTTAAGCCAATTGGGCCTTTTGAATGGGCCAACTCTCTAGGCTGGCACAGTGAACCGTTAACACATATAGGAATTGTGCCCTCAACATGACAGGTGCGATCATACCAGTACTAATGCACCAGATCCCATCAGAACTCCAAAGTTAAGCGCGCTTGGGCGAGAGTAGTACTAGGATGGGTGACCCCTTGGGAAGTCCTCGTCTTGCACCATCTTTTCAATTTTTTTTTCCCTGGTTAGGGTTGCCAAGATACTTTATCAACCAAATCTTTATTACCGAATCCCATGGAACATTGGACAAGAAAACTTCGCTTCACGTAGAGGTCGGGCCCGAAAACTGAGGGCGTAGGGTTTGTGACAAGGTCTCCGTCGCTCCGGTGCCCATAACTTTTGATCCGTAAGGGGTTACGCGGCGCACAGCATACCATTGCAAAGCTCTCTGAGAGCTCTACGACGAGGGTAGCCAGCTTGCTCGCTGTGCCCATTTTTGGAGCCCAAAATAGAATGTTTTCATTAGTTTCAGGCCATTTTTCTTCTTTTGCTCCATTTTTCCGGCACAGATCATACGTTGTGAATTGTTAAAAGGACAACATCCTGACTCGCGGGACATTAGAGTCCCCTGCAATGTGTCGATATCACGTCTTGCGAGGATGCTGCGTTGTTGAAACGGATGGGGTGTCGTTAAGCCCATTGGGCCTTCTGAATGGACTATCTCAATAGGCTGGGACTATGAACTGTTAACACATATAGGAATTGTGCCCTCAACATGTCGGGTACGATCATACCAAGACTAATGCACCAGATCCCACCAGAACTCCGAAGTTAAGCGTGCTTGGGCGACAGTAGTACAAGGATGGGTGACCCCCTAGGAAGTCCTCGTGTTGCACCTCTTTTTCAATATTTATTGCCCTGGTTAGGGTTGCCAATATACTTTATCCACCAAAAATCTATTACCGAATCCCATGGAACATTGGCCAAGACAATTTCGTTTCACGTAGAGGCCGGGCCCGCAAACCGAGGGCGTAGTTTTTGTGACCAGGTCTCCGTCTCTCCGGTGCCCATAACTTTTGATCCGTAAGGAGTTACGTAGCGCACAACATACCGTTACAAAACACTCTGAGAGCTCTACGACGGGGGTAGCGAGCTTGCTCGCTGTGCCCATTTTTAGAGCCCAAAATCGAATATTTTCATCAATTTTTAGTACCTTTGTTCTTTTGCTCTGTTTTTTCATCCCAGATTGTACGTCGTGAACTGTTAAAAGGACGACAATCTGACTCGCGGGACATCAGAAGGCCCTACAACGTTTCGATATCACGTCTCGCAAGCATGCTGCGTTGTTGAAGCGGATGGGTTGTCGTTAAGCCCATTGGGCCTTTTGAATAGGCCATCTCTCAAGGCTGGGACTGTGAACAGTTAACACATAAAAGAATTGTGCCGACAACATGATGGGCGCGATCATACCAGTACCAATGCACCGGATCCCATCAGAACTCCGAAGTTAAGCGTGCTTGGGCGAGAATAGTACTAGGATGGGTGACCCCTTCGGAAGTCCTCATGTTGCACCCCCTTTTCAATTTTTTTTACACTGGTTAGGGTTGCCAAGATACTTTATCCACCAAATCTCTATTACTGAATCCCACAGAACATTGGGCAAGACAACTTCGCTTCACATAGAGGCCGAGCCTGCAAATCGAGGGCGTAGGGTTTGTGTCCAGGTCTCCGTCGCTCCGGTGCCCATAACTTTTGATCCGTAAGGAGTTACGCGGTGCACTGCATACCGTTGCAAAGCTCTCTGAGAGCTCTACGACGGGGGCAGCGACCTTCCTCACTATTCCCATTTTTGAAGCCCAAAATTGAACATTTTCTTCAGTTTCAGGCCACTTTTTTTCTTTTGCCCTATTTTTCCGTCCTGGATCGTACGTCGTGAGCTGTTAAAAGGACGACAACCTGACTCGCGGTACATCAAAGGGCCGTACAATGTGTCGATATCACGTCTTGCGAGGATGCTGCGTTGTTGAAGCGGATGGGTTGTCGTTAAGCCCATTGGGCCTTTTGAATGGACCATCTCTCTAGGCTGGCACTGTGAACCGTTAACACATATAGGCATTGTGCCCTCGACGTGATGGGTGCGATCATACCAGCACTAATGCACCGGATCCCATCAGAACTCCGAAGTTAAGCGTGCTTGGACGAGAGTAGTCCAAGGATGGCAAACCCCCTAGGAAGTCCTAGTGTTGCACCCCCTTTTCAATTTTTTTTGCCATGGTTTGGGTTGCCAATATACTTTCTCCACCAAATCTGTATTACCAAATCCCACGGAACATTGGGCAAGACAACTTCACTTCAGGTAGAGGCCGGGCCTGCAAACCGAGGGCGTAGGGTTTGTGACCAGGTCTCCGTCGGTCTGGTGCCCATAACTTTTGATCCGTAAGGAGTTACGCGGCGTACAACATACTATTGCAAAGCTCTTTGAGAGGTCTACGACGGGGGCAGCGAGCTTGCTCGTTTCATGCCACTTTTCTTCTTTTGCCCTATTTTTCCATCCCGGATCGTACGTCGAGAGTAGTTAAAAGGAGAACAACCTGACTCGCGGTGCATCAAAGGGCCCTACAACGTGTTGATATCACGTCTTGCGAGGATGCTGCGTTGTTGAAGTGGATGGGTTGTCGTTAAGCCAATTGGGCCTTTTGAGTAGGCCATCTATCTAGGCTGGAACTGTGAACCGTTAACACATATAGGAATTGTGCCCTCAACATGACGGGTGCGATCATACCAGTACTAATGCACCGGATCCCATCAGAACTCCGAAGTTAAGCGCACTTGGGCGAGAGTAGTACTAGGATGGGTGACCCATTGGGAACTCCTCGTGTTGCACCCCCTTTTCAATTTTTTTTGCCCTGGTTAGGGTTGCGAAGATACTTTATCCACCAAATCTTTATTACCGAATCCCACGAAACATTGGGCAAGACAACTTCGCTTCGCCTAGAGGCCGGGCCCGCAAACCGAGGGCGTAGGGTTTGTGACCAGGTCTCCGTCGCTCCGGTGCCCATAACTTTTGATACGTAAGGAGTTACGGGACGCACAACATACCGTTGCAAATCTCTCTGAGAGCTCTACGACGGGGTCAACCAGCTTGCTCGGTGTGCCCATTTTTTCAGCCCAAAATCGAATGTTTTTATTAGTTTCAGGCCACTTTTGTTCGTTTGCCCTATTTTTCCGTCCTGAATTGTAGGTCGTGAACTGTTAAAAGGACGCCAACCTCACTCGCGGGATATCAGAGGGCCATACAACGTGTCGATATCACGTCTTGCGAGGATGCTGCGTTGTTGAAGCAGATGGGTTGTCGTAAAGCCCATTGGGCTATCTCTCTAGGCTGGGACTGTGAACCGTTAACACATATAGGAATTGTGCCCTCAACATGATGGGTACGATCATACTAGCACTAATGCTCCAGATCCCATCAGAACTCCGAAGTTAAGCATGCTTGGGCGAGAGTAGTACTAGAATGGATGACCCCCTGGGAAGTCCTCGTGTTGCACCCCCTTATCAATATTTATTGCCCTGGTTAAGGTTGCCAAGATACTTTATCCACCAAAAATCTATTACCGAATCCCACGGAACATTGGCCAACACAACTTTGCTTCACGTAGAGGCCGGGCCTGCAAACCGAGGGCGTAGGGTTTGTGACCAGGTCTCCGTCGTTCCGGTGCCCATAACTTTTGATCCGTAAGGAGTTACGCAGCGCACAACATACCGTTACAAAGCACTCTGAGAGCTCTACGACGGGGGCAGCGAGCTTGCTTGCCGTGCCCTTTTTGGAGACCAAAATCGAACGTTTTCATCAGTTTTAAACACTTTTGTTCTTTTGCTCTGTTTTTTGGTCTCGGATTGTTCGTCGTGAGCTGTTAAAAGGACAACAACCTGACTCGCGGGATATCAGAGGGCCCTACAATGTGTCGATATCACATGTTGCGAGGATGATGCGTTGTTGAAGCGGATCGGTTGTCGTTAAGCCCATTGGGACTTTTCAATTGGCCATCTCCCTAGGCTGGGACAGTGAACCAATAATACATATAGGAATTGTGCCCTAAACATGACGGGTGTGATCATACCAGCACTAATGCATCGAATCCCATCAGAACTCCGAAGTTAAGCATGCTTGGACAAGAGTAGTACTAGGATGGGTGACCCCGTGGGAAGTCCTCGTGCTGCACCCCCTTTTCAATTTTTTTTCCCTGGTTGGGGTTGCCAAGATACTTTATCCACCAAATCTCTATTACCGAATCCAACGGAACATTGGGCAAGACAACTTCGTTTCACGTAGAGGCCGGGCCTGCAAACCGAGGGCGTAGGGTTTGTGACCAGGTCTCCGTCGCTCCGGTGCCCATAACTTTTGATCCGTAAGGAGTTACGCGGTGCACAGCATACCGTTGCAAAGCACTCTGAGAGCTCGACGACGGGGGCAGTGAGCCTGCTCGCTATGCCCATTTTTGAATCCCAAAATCGAACGTTTTTTTCAATTTCAGGCCACTTTTCTTCTCTTGCCTTGTTTTTCCGTCCCAGATCGTACGTTGTGAGATGTTAAAAGGACTACAACCTGACTCGAAGTACATCAGAGGGCCCTACAACGTGTCGATATCATGTCTTGTGAAGATGCTACGTTGTTGAAGCGGATGGGTTGTCGTTAAGCCAATTGGGCCTTTTGAATGGGCCATCTCTCTAGGCTGGCACTGTGAACCGTTAACACATATAGGAATTGTGCCCTCAATATGACGGGTGCGATCATACCAGTACTAATGCACCGGATCCCATCAGAACTCCGAAGTTAAGCGCGCTTGGGCGAGAGTAGTACTAGGATGGGTGACCCCTTGGGAAGTCCTCGTGTTGCACCCCCTTTTCAATTTTTTTTGCCTTGGTTAGGGTTGCCAAGATACTTTATCCACCAAATCTTTATTACCGAATCCCACGGAACATTGGGCAAGACAACTTCGCTTCACTTAGAGGCCGGGCATGCAAACCGAGGGCGTAGGGTTTGTGACCAGGTCTCCGTCGCTTCAGTGCCCATAACTTTTGATCCGTAAGGAGTTACGCGACGCACAGCATATCGTTGCAAAGCTCTCTGAGAGCTCTACGATGGGGGCAGCCAGCTTGCTCGCTATGCCCATTTTTGGAGCCCAAAATTGAATGTTTTCTTCGGTTTTAGGCCACTTTTGTTCGTTTTCTCTATTTTTTCGTCCTGGATCGTACGTCGAGAGCTGTTAAAAGGACGACAACCTTACTCGCAGGACATTAGAGGGCCTTACAATGTGTCGATATCACGTCTTGCGAGGTTGCTGCGTTGTTGAAGCGGATGGGCTGTCGTTAAGCCCATTTGGCCTTTTGAATGGGCTATCTCTCTAGGCTGGGACTATGAACCGTTAACAAATAAAGGAATTGTGCCCTCAACATAACGGGTGCAATCATATCAGTACTAATGCACCGGATCCCATCAGAACTCTGAAGTTAAGCGTGCTTGGGTGAGAGTAGTACTAGAATGGGTGACCCCTTAGGAAGTCCTCGTGTTGCACCCCATTTTTCAATTTTTTTTTGCCTTAGTTAGGGTTGCCAAGATACTTTATGCACCAAATCTTTATTACCGAATCCCACGGAACATTGGACAAGACAACTTCATTTCACTTAGAGGTCGGGCACGCAAACCGAGGGCGTAGGGTTTATGACTAGGTCTCCGTCGCTCCGGTGCCCATAACTTTTTATCCGCAAGGAGTTACGCGACGCACAGCATACCGTTGCAAAGCTCTCTGAGAGCTCCACGACGGCGGCAGCCAACTTGCTCACTGTGCCCATTTTTGGAGCCCAAAATCGAATGTTTTCATCAGTTTTATGCCACTTTTATTCTTTTGCTCTATTTTTCCATCTCGGATCGTACATTGTACGACGTTAAAAGGAAGACAACCTGACTCGCAGGTCATCAGAGGGCCCTACAACGTGTCGATATCACGTCTTGTGAGGATGCTGCGTTGTTGAAGCGGATGGGTTGTCGTTGAGCCAATTGGGCCTTTTAAATGGGCTATCTCTCTAGGCTGGGACTGTGAACCGTTAACACATATAGGAATTGTGCCCTCAACATGACAGGTCCGATCATACCTGCACTAATGGACCGGATCCCATCAGAACTCCGAAGTTAAGCGTGCTTGGGCGAGATTAGTACTAGGATGGGTGACCCCCTGGGAAGTCATCGTGTTGTAGCCCCTTTTCAATTTTTTTTGCCCTGGTTAGGGTTGCCAAGATACTTTATCTACCAAAAATCTATTGCCGAATCCCACGGAACATTGGCCAAGACAACTTCGATTCACGTAGAGGCTGGGCCCGCAAACCGAGGGCGTAAGGTTTGTGACCAGGTCTCCGTTGCTCCGGTGCCCATAACTTTTGATCCGTAAGAAGTTACGCAGTGCACAACATACCGTTACAAAGCACTCGTGGGCAGAGAGCTTGCTCGCGGTGCCCCTTTTTGGAGCCCAAAATCGAACGTTTTGATCAGTTTTAAACACTTTTGTTCTTTTGCTCTGTTTTTCCATCTCGGATTGTACGTCGTGAGCTGTTAAAAGGACAATAACCTGACCCGTGGGATATCAGTGGGCCCTACAATGTGTCGATATCATGTCTCGCGAGGATGATACGTTGTTGAAGCGGATGGGTTATCGGTAAGCCCATTGGGCCTTTTGAACGAGCCATCTCTCTAGGCTGGGACTGTGAACCATTAACACATATAGGAATTGTGCCCTAAACATGATAGGTGTGATCATACCAGCACTAATGCACCGGATCCCATCAGAACTCCGAAGTTAAGCGTGCTTGGGCGAGAGTAGTACTAGGATGGGTGACCCCTGGGAAGTCCTCGTGTTGCACTCCCTTTTCAATTTTTTTTGCCCTGGTTAGGGTTGCCAAGATACTTTATCGACCAAATCTTTATTACCGAATCCCATGAAACATTGGGCAAGAGAACTTCGCTTCACGTAGAGGCCGGGACCGCAAACCGAGGGCGTGGGGTTTGTGACCAGGTCTCCATCGCTCCGATGCTCATAAATTTTGATTCGTAAGGAGTTACGTGGCACACAGCGTACTGTAGCAAAGCTCTCTGTGAGCTGTACGACGGGGGCAGCGAGCATGCTCGCTATGGCAGTATTTGGAGACCAAAATCAAACGATTTCATCAGTTTCATGGAACTTTTATTCTTTTGCCCTATTTTTTCGTCCCAGATTGTACGTCGTGAGCAGTTAAAAGGACGACAACCTGACTCGCGGTACATCAAAGGGCCCTACAACGTGTCGCTATCATGTCTTGCGAGGATGCTGCGTTCTTGAAGCGGTTGGTTTGTCGTTAAGCCCATTGGGCCTTTTGAATGGGCCATCTCTCTAGGCTGGCATTGTGAACCGTTAACACATATAGAATTGTGCCCTCAACATGCGGGTGCGATCATACTAGCACTAACGCACTAGATCCCATCAGAACTCCGAAGTTAAGTGTGCTTGGGTGATAATAGTACTAGGATGGGTGACCCCCTGTGAAGTTCTCGTGTTGTACCCCATTTTCATTTTTTTTTGCCCTGGTTAGGGTTGCCAAGATACTTTATCCACCAAATCTTTATTACCGAATCCCACGGAACATTGGGCAAGACAACTTCGCTTCACCTAGAGGCCGGGCTCGCAAACCGAGGGCGTAGGGTTTGTGACCAGGTTTCCGTCGCTCCGGTGCCGATAACTTTTGATCCGTAAGGAGTTACGCTGCGCACAGAGTACCGTTGCAAAGCTCTCTGAGAGCTCTACGACGGGGGTAGCCAGCTTGCTCGCTGTGCCCATTTTTGTAGCCTAAAATAGTATGTTTTAATCAGTTTCAAGCCACTTTTGTTCGTTTGCTATATTTTTCTGTCTTGGATCGTACGTCGTGAGCTATTAAAAGGACGACAACCTGACTCGCTTGACATCAGAAGGCCCTACAACGTGTCGATATCACGTCTTGCGAGGATGCTGCGTTGTTGAAGAGGATGGGTTGTCGTTAAGCCCATTGGGCCTTTTGAATGGGCCATCTCTCTAGGTTGGGACTGTGAACCGTTAACACATATAGGAATTGTGCCCTAAACATGACGGGTGCGATCATACCAGCACTAATGCACCAGATCCCATCAGAACTCCAAGGTTAACCGTGCTTGGGCGAGAGTAGTACTAGGATTGGTGACCCCTTGGGAAGTCCTCATGTTGCACCCCATTTTCAATTTTTTTTGCCCTGGTTAGGGTTGCCAAGATACTTTATCCACCAAATCTTTTTACCGAATCCCACGAAACATTAGGCAAGACAACTTCGCTTGACCTAGAGGCCGGGCTCGCAAACCGAGGGTGTAGGGTTTGTGACCAAGTCTCCGTTGCTCCGGTGCCCATAACTTTTGATCCGTTAGGAGTTACGCGGCGCACAGCATACCGTTTCAAAGCTCTCTGAGAGCTCTACGATGATGGCAGCGGGCTTGCACGCTATGCCTATTTTTGGAGCCCAAAATCGAACGTTTTTATCAGTTTCAGGCCACTTTTCTTCTTTTGCCCTGTTTTTCCATCCCGGATTGTACGTCGTGAGCTGTTAAAAGGACAATAACCTGACTCGCGGTACATTAGAGGGCCCTACAACGTGTCGATATCACATCTTGCGAGGATGCTGCGTTGTGGAAGCGGAAGGGTTGTCGTTGAGCCCATTGGGCCTTTTGAATGGGCCATCTCTCTAGGCTGGCACTGTGAACCGTTAACACATATAGGAATTGTGCCCTCAACATGTCGGGTAAGATCATACCAGTACTAATGCACCGGATCCCATCAGAACTCTGAAGTTAAGCGCGCTTGGAGAGAGTAGTACTAGGATTGCTGACCCCCTGGGAAGTCCTCGTGTTGCACCCCATTTTCAATTTTTTTTGCCCTGGTTAGGGTTGCCAAGATACTTTATCCACCAAATCTTTATTACCGAATCCCACAAAACATTGGGCAAGAAAACTTCGCTTCATGGAGAGGCCGGGCCCGCAAACTGAGGGTGTAGGGTTTGTGACCAGGTCTCCGTTGCTCCGGTGCCCATAACTTTTGATCCGCAAGGAGTTACGCGGCGCACAGGATACTGTTGCAAAGCTCTCTGAGAGCTCTACGAATGTGGTAGCAAGCTTGCTTGCGGAGCCCATTTTTGGAGCCCAAAATCGAATGTTTTCATCAGTTTCAGGCCACTTTTGTTCTTTTCCTCTATTTTTTCATCCCGGATCGTACGTTGTGAGTTGTTCAAAGGATGACAACCTGACTCGCGGGACATCAGAGGGCCCTACAACGTGTCGATATCACGTCTTGCAAGGATGCTGCGTTGTTGAAGCGGATGGATTGTCGTTAAGCCCATTGGGCCTTTTGAATGGGCCATCTCTCTAGCCTGGCACTGTGAACCGTTAACACATATAGGAATTGTGCCCTCAACATGATGGGTGCGATCGTACCAGCACTAATGCACCAAATCCCATCAGAACTCCGAAGTTAAGCGTGCTTGGGCAAGAGTAGTACTAGGATGGGTGACCCCCTGGGAAGTCCTCGTGTTGCACCCCATTTTCAATTTTTTTTTATCCCTAGTTAGGGTTGCCAAGATACTTTATCCACCAAATCTCTATTATCGAATCCCACGGAACATTAGGCAAGACAACTTCGCTTCACCAAGAGGCCGGGCCTGCAAACCGAGGGCGTAGGGTTTGTGACCAGGTCTCCATCGCTCCGGTGCCCATAACTTTTGATGAGTAAGAAGTTACACGGCGTACAGCATACCATTTCAAAGATCTCTGAGAGCTCTACGACAGGGACAGTGAGTTTGCTCGTTGTGCCCGTTTATGGAGGCCAAAATCGAACATTTTCATTAGTTTCAGGCCACTTTTCTTCTTTTGCCCTATTTTTCCGTCCCGGATCGTACGTCGTGAGCTCTTAAAAGGATGACAACCTAACTCGCGGTACATCAGAGGGCCCTACAACGTGTCGATATCACGTCTTGCGCGGTTGCTGCATTGTTGAAGTGGATGGGTTGTCGTTAAGCCCATTGGATCTTTTTAATGGGCCAACTCTCTAGGCTGGCACTGTCAACCGTTAACACATATAGGAATTGTGCCCTCAACATAATGGGTGCGATCATACCAGCACTAATGCACCGGATCCCATCAGAACCCCGAAGTTAAGCGTGCTTGGGCAAGAGTAGTACTAGGATGGGTGACCCCTTGGGAAATCCTCATGTTGCACCCCCCTTTCAATTTTTTTCTCCCTGGTTAGGGTTGCCAAGATACTTTATCCACCAAATCTCTATTACCGATTCCCACCGAAAATTGGGCAAGACAACTTCGCTTCACGTAAAGGCCGAGCCTGCAAACCGAGGGCGTAGGGTTTGTGACCAGGTCTCCGTCGCTCCGGTGCCCATAACTTTTGATCTGGAAGGAGTTACGCAGCGCACAGCATATCGTTGCAAAGCTCTCTAAGAGCTCTACAATTGGTATAGCGAGCATGCTCGCTTTGCCCATTTTTGCAAGCGAAAATTGAACGTTTTCATCAGTTTCAGGCCATTTTTCTTCTTTTGCCCTATTTTTCTGTCCCGGATCGTACGTCGTGAGTTGTTAAAAGGACGACAACCTGACTCGCACTACATCAGAGGGCCCTACAATCTGTCCATATAACCTCTTGTGAGGATGCTGCGTTGTTGAAGTGGATGGGTTGTCGTTACGCCCACTGGGCCTTTTGAATGTGCCATCTCTATAGGCTGGCACTATTAACAGGTAACACACAGAGAAATTGTGCCCTCAACATGACTGGTGCGATCATACCTGCATTAATGCACCGGATCCCATCAGAACTCCGAAGTTAAGCGTGCTTGGGTGAGAATAGTACTAGAATGGGTGACCCCTAGGGAAATCCTCGTGTTGTACCTCCTTTTCAATTTTTTTTGCCCTGGTTAGGGTTGCCACGATACTTTATCGACCAAATCTCTATTACCGAATCCCACGGAACATTGGGCAAGACAACTTCGCTTCACTAGAGGCTGGACCCGCAAACCGAGGGCGTAGGGTTTGTGACCAGGTCTCCGTCGCTCTTGTGCCCATAACTTTTGATCCGTTAGGAGTTACGCGGCGCACATCATACCGTTGCAAAGCTCTCTGAGAGCTCTACGACGGGGGCAACCAGCTTGCTCGCTTTGCCCTTTTTGGAGCCCAAAATCGAATGTTTTCATCTGTATCAGGCCACTTTACGCCGTTTGCTTTGTTTTTCCTTCTCAGATCGTACGTCGTTAGCTCTTAAAAGTAGGACAACCTGAGTCACGGGACATCAGAGGGCCCTACAACGTGTCTATATCACGTCTTTCGAGGATGCTACGTTGTTGAAGCAGATGGGTTATCGTTAAGCCCATTGGGCCTTTTGGATGGGCCATCTCTCTGGCTGGCATTATGAACCGTTAAAACATATAGGAATTGTGCCCTCAACATGACGGGCGTGATCATACCAGCCCTAATGCATTGGATCCCAACAGAACTCCGAAGTTAAGCGTGCTTGGGAGAGAGTAGTACTAGGATGGGTGACTTCCTTTTCAATTTTTTCTTGCCCTGGTTAGGGTTGCTGTGAGGCCCGACCCTGAATAATGTGCCTTACCTCGATTTGCGTGCCACAGACCCTTAATTATATGACCGACCTTGGATTACGTGTCCTATCTTGGTTTTCGTGCTTACCTCGTCGTACGTGCCTTGACCTAGAATAGTGTGCCCTAATCCCCGACTCACGTGCGGTACCTAGAAATACGTGCCCTGACCTCGATATACGTGTGTTATCTCATTTTGTGTGCCCTAACCTTGAACTGCGTACCTTAACCTAGGTTTAAGAGTCGTACGTTGATTTGTGTGCATTACATTGAATTACGTGCCTTGCATTGGTTTACGTGCATTCATATAGGGTTACGTGCGTTTACTTGAAAAACGTGCGTTCGTCTCGTAGTTCGTGTCCTACCTCGAAGTGCGTGCCCTAAACTTAGGAAAGCGTGTCTTCACGCTAATTAAGAAAGCATCTTACACGAAGCACTAGACTATTAAACAATCCTACAAAATCCACTAACAATATAATAATCCAAATTCCTTTCACTAGAAGACAAAAATGCATAAAAAACAAAACATTCTTTATTATTATTATTATTTTTTTTTTCCATTATTCTTTTTGCACTTCAAATTACAATTAGAATAATGCTTAAGATGACACAATTTCAGCCAATTCAATAGCTTTGACCGACCACTAGGAGCATTGTTTTAGCAATTGTATATTTTATTCATAATCTTAGTCAAACACTTAGCATAAGCCATTAAAATAATTGCTCAATTCCCCTCAATTTCTCACCATAACCGACCAGCCTTTGTATATTCCAAGCACATAGAATATAATAATGCTCAAAACAAACAAAATTCAGATTGTAACATTGCTTTGGCCGACCATGTGATGCAAATTAACAAGCTTGCATAGTTTAAAATATTCCTAGACAAACCTATGACAAAATGAATAAAAAAATGAATCAAAACATACCTACCATGCTCCACTTTCTCGGTCAAAACACTCCAAGCATCTTCACATTCCAATAATGCACAATGACTAAGGAATTTTCAGAAATTGTAGAGCTCTTGGCCGACACATGCAATTAAAAACATCACCAAAGCATCTTTAACTTTATCTTTGCTTGCAAACCTTCTATCAAGCTTCCATCTCCTCTCTCTCTCGACCTTAGTATTTTCATAGGCTCCCAAGTCTGAAAAATTTCTCCCCATAACACACAAGCATCTTCCAAAGCAAAGGAAAGCAAGAAAGAAGCTTCGTTGGTGCATTTTCAAGAACATTCTGCATCTACCTGGTTGTTTTGATAAGGTGAGGGTTCAAAACTTTTGGAAAACTCTTTAAAACTTCACATGCATGACCATGAATGTGTGTATTTGCTTCTGTGCTTGAGCTATGTGGTCGTTCATGAGTTTAAACAGCCATGCATGGCAATAACTTGGCTTGAAAATGATACTAGACAAAGTCGAAATTTGAGACTGCTTCTGACCCGTCTGTTCGAGGCAATTTTTGGTTAAGCAAATGATGTTGAAATTGCGTGAAAATCCCTAGGTAACTAGTTTGGCCAATTTTGAACATTTTTCGCACAAATACGCAAAGTCAAATTTTGGCTCTAAGGCCCTCAAAATGGCAAAATCACGTAATATAGCTAAATCTGGAAAGTTTCGAGAAAAAGGAAGCAGTTTGGCAGATTTACTGCCCGTGTGGAACGAGATGATTTTGACATAGCAACCGACATCCAAAATGCGTGAAAATTTGTGTATTGCTAGATTTTTGAGTTGTGGACATTTTTTCCAAAAATAGGCTTAGGCTAAAAATGAACCTAAGGACCTCAAAATCATGCAATATCGAAAGATAGGCAAATCTGGACACTTTTGAGCAGTTCCACCATTTTGGCTATAACTAACGACCCAGTACTCCAAGTGATGCAAGGTTTGTTTCTGATTTTAGTTAACTTCTTAATCTTTAATTTGATATATTATTCACTGAATTTGGAATTCATTTGTCTGCCCAGTTGATTGTGAGAAAACAGCTTATTGCAGTTAGGGTTTCAATTGACTATGTGCTTGGGAAAACTTGTTGAACCTCTTTTGTGGTACTAATTGCTTGGAATGGTAGTATTGGAATATTGTGTGGACTGTATTGAATGTTGAGGATGTTGAATGAGACGATGCATGACTTTGGAATGATGATTGAGTTGATTTAGGGTTTTGATCGCACGATTTTGCATGAAAAGCGAACCCTAATGACTAGGAATTCTTGTTAAGTGTTAACCGGAGGTTATTGTGTGGAAAATGTACGTTGCGTGGGCTGCCCATAAAATGTTTTATAGTTCCAAATGTGAGTAGGCCATTGCATGTTGACAAATAAGCTTTTCTTGCACCCAAACCCCTTTGATATCCTCGCCTGTTGCATAAACTTATCACTTGATCCCGTGAGCTTCTTAATGTGTTATATGGCCTGTTTTATATGTGTTACATGGCTGCCCGATTAATGTTCATATGACTCTATTTGCCTTCATGTGAAATTACTTGCCTTATCGTGCTTCGTTTGACTACTTGTCAACATGCGATCTTATAACTGCTCGGAGGCAACCTACTTTGTTGTCCTCCTAATGTGATATGATAAATGTTATAAATGTGCATTGCATACGAGGTTGCAACCTTTCGTGTGGCATGGTAGTGTTTCACGCACGCCGGGCGGCATCGGGCTTGCCGGTGTTACCGTGACTACCATGGTCCAATTCCCTCTCTCGCTTGGCATTTCACCCTCGGAGAGTTGGGTCGTAGGTTTCGGGGTACATCCGGAGTACACCCATTTGGAAGTGATAAGTGGATTATCGAAGTCGGCCGCACCAAATAATTCGAGATTGAAATTGAGAATAAATGCTCACCGTATCCTTGAAATGATTGGTAATTGTATCCGTTCCTCGATTTGTTTCTTATAACTGCTTACCATATTATTTGTAATATGTGACATGTTTTAAAAAAGGGGTTTTCATAAAGTGAACCGGAAAATGAGTTTCAAAATTTATTTCTCGTTCCCCCTCGCTGAGTTCATAAGGACTCACCCTCTTTTATCATTTCAGGTGAAGAAGAACAGGTACAGGAACATGAGGATAATGTACCTAATGATGAACCCCTGGAGTGATTGCCTGTTATTGTTGTTTTGCATGAACGTGACTACTTGTGTATTTTGTGCTGCTTGAAGACTATTTATCTTATGTTGCTTGTTGTTGCTAATGTAAAAGACCCCCGTTGTAATTTGGGGTCTAATTTTGGTTTGTACTTATATTAAGTAGACTGATACTAGACATACTATGATCGTTTTTGCTTTTGTTATCACTAGTATCTATCATAGGTTATGATGCTTAGTTAAGGAATAGGCAAATGAACTTATCCAATCTCAACAGGTACTCGCTAATAAGCTATGATCACTAGGTATATTTTGAAACGAGGATAAATGGATAAACGAGACATAGTATCATGCTAGGTTATAAATCAAACGGGACGTCGAAATAACCAATAAGCAATTCAATTGATGATTAAATAGTAAAATTCTAGTCGGGAATGAACTTGAATTGAAAGTTCTGAGGCTGTTAGAAAATTTAGGTCAAAACAAAGAGCCCAATTACAGCCGTTATGCTGCCGGATTTCTGGAAAAATTTGGAGTCTAGAATAAAACGTTAAGTGTTAAACCACCTAGAATGATTAAGAATGTGAAAGGACTTGAATGCTTAGATCACACCCTAGTCTAACCTTTATAGGCCGGGTTGGGGCGTGACACCTTAGAAGAATGGTATCAGAGCTTAGTTTACTAACTAGGCGTTAGTCGGGTTCAACTCTCGGACCATGGGTAGAAGCCCTAAGGTAATTATGATGTCTTGTTTATATGTGTTAATGTGTGCTAATGTGCTTTAATTGCTTTGAGAATTGAATACTATGTGCCTTTGTGGACTATATGTATTATGTGTCATGCACACCGACACGTTAGTGCCCTCAATAATGCATGCATGCTTTTATACTCCTTTCTTGATACATGTGCATGTTATATAACCATGAATGACTGTTTATATGCATAGATAGTTAGGATTAGAACTTTCAGGGAAGTGAATTCATGCAGGAAGAACGAAAAGTCTCGATTAGAGATTTCTGGCATCTTCACAGGTACTCGATGGATAGTAGGTATTATTGGATATGCATATGTATAAAATGCGTAGCACGAGTATAATTGTTAAGGTAAAGTTTCTTCTTATTATTATTATTATTTTTTTGGAATACCTATACCTGTGATTAAGTTGTCAATTTTATAGCTATGAAGTTATTGTTTCCGTTAAACCGTTCTTCTTATTGTGCTTCAAGTATACAGTTTGAATACCAACTAGTTCCTTAGATATAAGGATATAGTATTAAATATGTAGAGTAGTATATATTTTCATGTGTTGATAGTGGAAGTTGTCTTGGAGGTTTCTTTGAATCCATTTCTCACATCTTAAAATTGGCTTGATAGGCTATCTAAGAAGTTGGCAAAATGCTCGTACGATCGAATCCTTACTTGATTGGAATTAAGCATTGATGAATTTGATATGGTGTATACTAGCGAGTTTCAAGTTCACTAAATGTTGAGATCATAACCTAGAAATTAAAAGATGAATTCGTGGAAGTTGACGATAGTTACTTTTAGGGGTTAGATTATTGAGACATGGATAGTGTATTTGAGTGACTTAGCAATGGATAACCTCAAGACATGTAGGCAACTCTGGAGACTAAGTTTAACCAGGTTGATGAATCTTTAGTATAACAAGATATAAGGATGTTGGAATCGAGGAATTTACGTAGCTAGAACTCGTGTTCGGAAAATTACACCTAAAATGTTAGGTCGGATAGAAGATTAAGGAATTGAATTATGCATTAAATGACTAACGTTACTAAAGGTCCTAAGTTGGATATTTATGATATTAAGAAACACGGTATTAGTTTGGTGTCCCTCGAACTTAGCTGTAAATACGCAAGTAAGTCATTCTAAGCTCTCGTTATTTGGATATCCTAGAGGATATTAGGAAGCATATATCCCTAAGTAACACCGATGGACCTATTATATAAACCATGGAAATGATATTAAACATCTGGTTGCCAAGTGGAGTTGTTAGGGTATGATTTGAAATCCTAAATAGCTAATAGTGAGTATGCATGATGATTCATGGTGAACCCTAGGACCTAAGGTCGATGAGTCTTGATGATCTTAGCTAGTTGAACATGTAAACGAAGAAAGTAAGATAGAGATGAATCAGAGTCATGATGACCCAAGGGACTATTGTTAGACCACCGTATCTATGTGCACCATTTTACTTCTAGAAACTAGCTGTTGGAGACTTCGAATTGTGGTCATCGAATAAGAGGGGTGAATTTTGTAGTGATAGTTAAATAAGTAATTGATTACTTTTGAAGTTCTATTAGGTTATGTTGAAGAATGCCTAGTGGTCATAATTCTTATGTTGACACGGCCTTGAAGTTATTTTGTGTAACAAGCTACTTGGATTAGTATGGTAAGTGTCTTATGATCTAGATCATTTCGGTACCCATTTATAGTCCTAGGATTGTTGTTGTACGACCGGTAACCTGGTAGAGCATTGATATCACTTACATGGCGATGAACCCAGCTTAGTAACATTAATGTCGAAGATATATTGGCGGGCATTAAGTATTCGAAGGAATGACTAGGTCGCTAAATGGGTAGGACCATTGTCTTCTTAAGTATGACGTAACCTTGGATTGAGGTGAGTGGAATTTATTTGAGGTTGAAACTAATCGCCTTAGGAGTTTTGGATAAGATTAAAAGAAAATTCTGAAGTTTCGTGACTTGAAGATAGAGATTCGAATAAGGAAATAAATTGTGGATCACAAGCTGATGAATTTTACTTGTAAGAGTTGAACTAGTGCTACATGATTAGTTACTCATGCAATTTCAATGGCAATTTGTTGGTAGTACTTAATAAACCTTAGAGTTTGAGTTTCATGAACCTCAACAGTCTTTCTCCTTGATTTCGGGCATGAAGGTTAACGAAGCTGGGAAAGGATGTTAGTGAATAAGAGCCTATGATCGGGAGACTAGTCATTAGAAAATTTGCTAATCTAATGTACCTGCGAGATAAAAAGGGCTATAATACCATCGATAGATGACGATTTGAGATGGATCAGTTTGTTTGGAGAGTTTTTCCTGAAAATAGAGTCGTATTGTGGAAACGATCCATAACACGTGTATGTCCTAGGTGTTAACAATTTTGAAGCTAGTTGATAGAATATGTAAATCTGATATAGATCTATCATCTTGAAATTAGCGTATGTCACCCTAGGATCATGGAATTATAGTGATATTCCTTTTGAGGTATGAATGCGAGATTGACACAACATGAGTCATGATTTTGGAGTTACAGTTCTATTGTTAGAATACCGATGCAACTTTGATGACTATGTTTGAAGACTCTAACCTTAGTTAATGAACTTGACCTTAATATCAAATGGAGAATAGAGTCGTTCAAAGAAAAGAACTATAAATGTAGAGGTCACACCGAACTAAAAGATTGGAGAAACATAGGAAGTGAATTGGTGGTGGTAAGAGATCGCCAAACACGGGATGAACCGGAGTAGAAAGAATCACCTCAATAGGCAAGAATGAATTTCGGGACGAAATTCTTTTAAGGAGGGGAGGATGTGAGGCCCGACCCCGAATAATGTGCCTTACCTCGATTTGCGTGCCACAGACCCTTAATTATATGACCGACCTTGGATTACGTGTCCTATCTTGGTTTTCGTGCATACCTCGTCGTACGTGCCTTGACCTAGAATAGTGTGCCCTAATCCCCGACTCACGTGCGGTACCTAGAAATACGTGCCCTGACCTCGATATACGTGTGTTATCTCATTTTGTGTGCCCTAACCTTGAACTGCGTACCTTAACCTAGGTTTAAGAGTCGTACCTTGATTTGTGTGCATTACATTGAATTACGTGCCTTGCATTGGTTTACGTGCATTCATATAGGGTTACGTGCGTTTACTTGAAAAACGTGCGTTCGTCTCGTAGTTCGTGTCCTACCTCGAAGTGCGTGCCCTAAACTTAGGAAAGCGTGTCTTCACGCTAATTAATAAAGCATCTTACACGAAGCACTAGACTATTAAACAATCCTACAAAATCCACTAACAATATAATAATCCAAATTCCTTTCACTAGAAGACAAAAATGCATAAAAAACAAAACATTCTTTATTATTATTATTATTTTTTTTTTCCATTATTCTTTTTGCACTTCAAAATACAATTAGAATAATGCTTAAGATGACACAATTTCAGCCAATTCAATAGCTTTGACCGACCACTAGGAGCATTGTTTTAGCAATTGTATATTTTATTCATAATCTTAGTCAAACACTTAGCATAAGCCATTAAAATAATTGCTCAATTCCCCTCAATTTCTCACCATAACCGACCAGCCTTTGTATATTCCAAGCACATAGAATATAATAATGCTCAAAACAAACAAAATTCAGATTGTAACATTGCTTTGGCCGACCATGTGATGCAAATTAACAAGCTTGCATAGTTTAAAATATTCCTAGACAAACCTATGACAAAATGAATAAAAAAATGAATCAAAACATACCTACCATGCTCCACTTTCTCGGTCAAAACACTCCAAGCATCTTCACATTCCAATAATGCACAATGACTAAGGAATTTTCAGAAATTGTAGAGCTCTTGGCCGACACATGCAATTAAAAACATCACCAAAGCATCTTTAACTTTATCTTTGCTTGCAAACCTTCTATCAAGCTTCCATCTCCTCTCTCTCTCGACCTTAGTATTTTCATAGGCTCCCAAGTCTGAAAAATTTCTCCCCATAACACACAAGCATCTTCCAAAGCAAAGGAAAGCAAGAAAGAAGCTTCGTTGGTGCATTTTCAAGAACATTCTGCATCTACCTGGTTGTTTTGATAAGGTGAGGGTTCAAAACTTTTGGAAAACTCTTTAAAACTTCACATGCATGACCATGAATGTGTGTATTTGCTTCTGTGCTTGAGCTATGTGGTCGTTCATGAGTTTAAACAGCCATGCATGGCAATAACTTGGCTTGAAAATGATACTAGACAAAGTCGAAATTTGAGACTGCTTCTGACCCGTCTGTTCGAGGCAATTTTTGGTTAAGCAAATGATGTTGAAATTGCGTGAAAATCCCTAGGTAACTAGTTTGGCCAATTTTGAACATTTTTCGCACAAATACGCAAAGTCAAATTTTGGCTCTAAGGCCCTCAAAATGGCAAAATCACGTAATATAGCTAAATCTGGAAAGTTTCGAGAAAAAGGAAGCAGTTTGGCAGATTTACTGCCCGTGTGGAACGAGATGATTTTGACATAGCAAACGACATCAAAAATGCGTGAAAATTTGTGCATTGCTAGATTTTTGAGTTGTGGACATTTTTTCCAGAAATAGGCTTAGGCTAAAAATGAACCTAAGGACCTCAAAATCATGCAATATCGAAGGATAGGCAAATCTGGACAGTTTTGAGCAGTTCCACCATTTTGGCTATAACTAACGATCCAGAACTCCAATTGATGCAAGGTTTGTTTCTGATTTTAGTTAACTTCTTAATCTTTAATTTGATATATTATTCACTGAATTTGGAGTTCATTTGCCTGCCCAGTTGATTGTGAGAAAACAGCTTATTGCAGTTAGGGTTTCAATTGACTATGTGCTTGGGAAAACTTGTTGAACCTCTTTTGTGGTACTAATTGCTTGGAATGGTAGTATTGGAATATTGTGTGGACTGTATTGAATGTTGAGGATGTTGAATGAGACGATGCATGACTTTGGAATGATGATTGAGTTGATTTAGGGTTTTGATCGCACGATTTTGCATGAAAAGCGAACCCTAATGACTAGGAATTCTTGTTAAGTGTTAACCGGAGGTTATTGTGTGGAAAATGTACGTTGCGTGGGCTGCCCATAAAATGTTTTATAGTTCCAAATGTGAGTAGGCCATTGCATGTTGACAAATAAGCTTTTCTTGCACCCAAACCCCTTTGATATCCTCGCCTGTTGCATAAACTTATCACTTGATCCCGTGAGCTTCTTAATGTGTTATATGGCCTGTTTTATATGTGTTACATGGCTGCCCGATTAATGTTCATATGACTCTATTTGCCTTCATGTGAAATTACTTGCCTTATCGTGCTTCGTTTGACTACTTGTCAACATGCGATCTTATAACTGCTCGGAGGCAACCTACTTTGTTGTCCTCCTAATGTGATATGATAAATGTTATAAATGTGCATTGCATACGAGGTTGCAACCTTTCGTGTGGCATGGTAGTGTTTCACGCACGCCGGGCGGCATCGGGCTTGCCGGTGTTACCGTGACTACCATGGTCCAATTCCCTCTCTCGCTTGGCATTTCACCCTCGGAGAGTTGGGTCGTAGGTTTCGGGGTACATCCGGAGTACACCCATTTGGAAGTGATAAGTGGATTATTGAAGTCGGCCGCACCAAATAATTCGAGATTGAAATTGAGAGTAAATGCTCACCGTATCCTTGAAATGATTGGTAATTGTATCCGTTTCTCGATTTGTTTCTTATAACTGCTTACCATATTATTTGTAATATGTGACATGTTTTAAAAAAGGGGTTTTCATAAAGTGAACCGGAAAATGAGTTTCAAAATTTATTTCTCGTTCCCCCTCGCTGAGTTCATAAGGACTCACCCTCTTTTATCATTTCAGGTGAAGAAGAACAGGTACAGGAACATGAGGATAATGTACCTAATGATGAACCCCTGGAGTGATTGCCTGTTATTGTTGTTTTGCATGAACGTGACTACTTGTGTATTTTGTGCTGCTTGAAGACTATTTATCTTATGTTGCTTGTTGTTGCTAATGTAAAAGACCCCCGTTGTAATTTGGGGTCTAATTTTGGTTTGTACTTATATTAAGTAGACTGATACTAGACATACTATGATCGTTTTTGCTTTTGTTATCACTAGTATCTATCATAGGTTATGATGCTTAGTTAAGGAATAGGCAAATGAACTTATCCAATCTCAACAGGTACTCGCTAATAAGCTATGATCACTAGGTATATTTTGAAACGAGGATAAATGGATAAACGAGACATAGTATCATGCTAGGTTATAAATCAAACGGGACGTCGAAATAACCAATAAGCAATTCAATTGATGATTAAATAGTAAAATTCTAGTCGGGAATGAACTTGAATTGAAAGTTCTGAGGCTGTTAGAAAATTTAGGTCAAAACAAAGAGCCCAATTACAGCCGTTATGCTGCCGGATTTCTGGAAAAATTTGGAGTCTAGAATAAAACGTTAAGTGTTAAACCACCTAGAATGATTAAGAATGTGAAAGGACTTGAATGCTTAGATCACACCCTAGTCTAACCTTTATAGGCCGGGTTGGGGCGTGACAGTTGCCAAGATACTTTATCGACTAAATCTCTATTACCGAATCCCACGGAACATTGGGCAAGACGACTTCGCTTCACGTAGAGGCCGGTCCCGCAAACCGAGGGTGTAGGGTTTGTGACCAGGTCTCTGTCGCTCCGGTGCCCATAACTTTTGATCCGTAAGGAGTTACGCGGCGCACAACATACCGTTGGAAAGCACTCTGAGAGCTCTACGACAGGGGCATCCAGCTTGCTCGCTGTGCCTCTTTTTGTAGCACAAAATCGAACGTTTTCATCAGTTTCAGGCCACTTTTCATCTTTTGCTCTATTTTTTTGTCCCAGATCGTACGTCGTGAGCTGTTAAAAGGACAACAACCAGACTCACGGGACATCAGAAGGCCCTACAACGTGTCGATATCACGTATTGCGAGGATGCTGTGTTGTTGAAGTAGATGGGTTGTCGTTAAGCCCATTGGGCCTTTTGAATGGGCCATCTCCCTAGGCTGGCATTGTGAACTGTTAGCACATATAGGAATTGTGCCCTCAACATGACGGGTGCGATCATACCAGTACTAATGCACCGGATCCCATCAGAACTCCGAAGTTAAGCGTGCTTGGGCGAGAATAGTACTAGGATGGGTGACCCCCTGGGAAGTCCTCGTGTTGCACCCCCTTTTCAATTTTTTTTTGCCCAGGTTAAGGTTGCCAAGATACTTTATCCACCAAATCTCTATTAGCGAATCCCACGGAACATTGGACAATACACTACGCTTCATGTAGAGGCCAGGCTCGCAAACCGAGGGCATAGGGTTTGTGACCAGGTCTCTGTCGCTCCGGTGCCCATAACTTTTGATCCGTAAGGGGTTACACGGCGCACAACATACCGTTGCAAAGCTCTCTGAGAGCACTACGACGGGGGGCAGCCAGCTTGCTCGTTGTGCCCTCTTTGGAGCCAAAATCGAACGTTTTCATCAGTTTCAGGCCACTTTTCTTCTTTTGCTCTGTTTTTTCATCTCGAATCGTGCGTCGTGAGCTGTTAAAAGGACGATAACCTTACTCGCGGGACATTAGAAGGCCCTACAATGTCTCGATATCAAGTCTTGCGAGGATGCTGTGTTGTGGAAGCGGATGGGTTGTCGTTAATCCCATTGGGCCTTTTGAATGGGCCATCTCCCTAGGCTGGCATTGTGAACTGTTAGCACATATAGAAATTGTGCCCTCAACATGACGGGTTCGATCATACCAGCACTAATGCACCGGATCCCATCAGAATTCCGAAGTTAAGCATGCTTGGGCGACAATAGTACTAGGATAGGTGACCCCCTGGGAAGTCCTCGTGTTACACCCCTTTTTCAATTTTTTTTGCCTAGGTTAAGGTTGCCAAGTTACTTTATCCACCAAATATCTATTATCGAATCCCACGGAACATTGGGCAAGACAACTTCGCTTCACGTAGAGGCTGGGCCAGCAAACCGAGGGCACAGTGTTTGTGACCAGGTCTCTATCGCTCCGGTGCCCATAACTTTTGATCCGTGAGGAGTTACGCAGTACACAGCATACCGTTGCAAAGCTCTCTAAAAGCTCTAAGACGGTGGCAGCCAGCTTGCTTGCTTTGCCCTTTTTGGAGCCCAAAATCGAACGTTTTCATAAGTTTCAGGCCACTTTTCTTCTTTTGCTCAGTTTTTCCTTCCCGGATCGTACGTCGTTAGCGGTTAAAAGTAGGACAACCTGACTCGCGTGACATCAGAGGGCCCTACAACGTGTCAATGTCACGTCTTGTGAGGATGCTCGGTTGTTGAAGCGGATGGGTTGTCGTTAAGCCAATTCGGCCTTTTGAATGGGCCATCTCTCTAGGCTGGCACTATGAACCGTTAACACATATAGGAATTGTGCCCTCAACATGACGGGTGCGTTCATGCTAGCACTAATGCACAGGATCCCATCAGAACTCCGAAATTAAGTGTCCTTGGGCGAGAATATTACTACGTTGGATGACCCCCAAGGAAGTCCTTGTGTTGCACCCCCATTTCAATTTTTTTTGCGCTGGTTTGGGTTGCCAAGATACTTTACCCACCAAATCACTATTACCTAATCCCACGGAACATTGGGCAAGACAACTTCGCTTCACGTAGAGGCCGGGCCCGCAAACCGAGGGCATAGGTTTGTGACCAGGTCTCCGTCACTCCGGTGCCCATAACTTTTTCTCCGCAAGGAGTTACGCGGCGCACAGTATACCGTTGCAAAGCTATCTGAGAGCTCTACGATGGGGGCAGCCAGCTTGCTCGCTATGCCCATTTTTGTAGCCCAAAATCTAACGTTTTCATCAGCTTAAGGCCACTTTTGTTCTATTGCTCTATTTTTCCATCCCGGATCGTTCGTCGTGAGCTGTTAAAAGGATGACAACCTGACTCGCGGTACATCAGAGTGCCTTGCAACGTTCCGATATCACGTCTTGCGAGGATGCTGCGTTGTTGAAGCGGATGGGATGTCATTAAGCCCATTGGGCCTTTTGAATGGGCCATCTCTCTAGGCTGGGACTGTGAACCGTTAACAAATAAAAGAATTGTGCCCTCAACATGACAGGTGCGATCATACCAGCACTAATGCACCGGATCCCATCAGAAATCCGAAGTTTAGTGTGCTTGGGCGAGAGTAGTATTAAGAGGGGTGACCCCCTGGAAAGTCCACGTGTTGCACCCCATTTTCAATTTTTTTTCCCTGCTTAGGGTTGCCAAGATACTTTTTCCACCAAATCTCTATTACTAAATCCCACGGAACATTGGGCAAGACAACTTCGCTTTACGTTGAGGCTGGGCCCGCAAACTGAGGGCATAGGTTTGTGACCAGGTCTCCGTCGCTCCGGTGCCTATAACTTTTGATCCGTAGGGAGTTACGCAGCGCACAGCATACTGTTGCAAAGCTCTCTAAGAGCTCTACGACGGGGGCAGCGAGCTTGCTCGCTGTGCCCATTTTTGGAGCCCAAAATCTAACGTTTTCATCAGTTTAAGGCCACTTTTGTTCTTTTACTCTGTTTTTTCGTCCTGGATCGTACGTCGTGAGCTGTTAAAAGGACGACAACCTGAATCGTGGGACATCAGAGGGCCCTACAACGTGTCGATATCACGTCTTGCAAGGATGCTGTGTTTTTAAAGTGGATGGGTTGTCATTAAGCCCATTGGGCCTTTTGAATGGGCCATCTCTCTAGGCTGACACTATGAACCGTTAACACATATAGGAATTGTGCCCTCAACATGACGGGTGCGATCATACCAACACTAATGCACCGGATCCCATTAGAACTCCGAAGTTAAGCGTGCTTGGACGAGAGTAGTACTAGGATGGGTGACCGCCTGGGAAGTCCTCGTGCTGCACCCTCTTTTCAATTTTTTTTGCCCTAGTTATGGTTGCCAAGATACTTTATCTACCAAATCTCTATTATCGAATCCCATGGAACATTGGGAAAGACAACTTCGCATCACGTAGAGGCCGGGCCCGCAAACCGAGGGCATAGGGTTTGTGACCAGGTCTCTTTCACTCCGGTGCCCATAACTTTTGATCCGTAAGGAGTTACGCAGCTTACAACATACCGTTGTAAAGCTCTCTGAAAGATCTACGCGGGCACAGCGAGCTAGCTGTGCCCCTTTTTGGATCCCAAAATCGAATGTTTTCATCAGTTTCAGGCCACTTTTGTTCTTTTGCTCTGTTTTTCCGTCCCGAATCGTACTTCGTGAGTTGTTAAAAGGACGACAACCTGACTCGCGGGACATCAGAGGGCCCTACAACGTGTCGATATCACGTCTTGCGAGGATGCTGCGTTGTTGAAGCGGTTGGTTTGTCGTTATGCCCATTGGGCCTTTTGAATGGGACATCTCTCTAGGCTGGGACTGTGAACCGTTAACACATATAGGAATTGTGCCCTCAACATGACGGGTGCGATCATACCAGCACTAATTCACCGGATCCCATCAGAACTCCGAAGTTAAATGTTCTTGGGCGAGAGTAGTACTAGGAAGGGTGACCTCCTGGGAAGTCCTCGTGTTGCACCCCCTTTTCAATTTTTTTTGCCCTGGTTAGGGTTGCTAAGATACTTTATCCACCAAATCTCTATTACCGAATCCCATGGAACATTAGGCAAGACAACTTCGCTTCACGTAGAGGCTGGGCTCGCAAACCGAGGGCGTAGGGTTTATGACCTGGTCTCCGTCGCTCCGGTGCCCATAACTTTTGATCTGTCAGGAGTTACACGGTGCACAGCATACCGTTGAAAAGCTCTCTGAGAGCTCTACGATGGCGGCACCGAGCTTGCTCGTTGTGCACCTTTTTGGTGCCCAAAATCGAACGTTTTTATCAGTTTCTGGCCACTTTTTTTCTTTTGCTATGTTTTTTCGTCCCGGATCGTACGTCGTTAGTTGTTAAAAGAACGACAACCTGACTCACGGGACATCAGAGGGCCCTACAATGTGTCGATATCACGTCTTGCGAGGATGCTGATTTGTTGAAGCGGATGGGTTGTCGTTAAACCCATTGTGCCTTTTGAATGGGCCATCTCTCTAGGCTGGTACTGTGAACCGTTAACACATATAGGAATTGTTTCCTCAACATGACGGGTGCAATCATACCAGCACTAATGCACCGGATCCCATCCGAACTCCGAAGTTAAGCATGCTTGGGCGAGCGTAGTACTAGGATGGGTGACCCCTTGGGAAGTCCTCGTGTTGCACCCCCTTTTCAATTTTTTTTTGCCCTGCTTAGGGTTGGCAAGATACTTTATCCACCAAATCTCTATTACCGAATCCCTCGGAACATTGGGCAAGACAACTTCGCTTCACGCAGAGCTCGGGCCTGGAAACCGAGGGCGTAGGGTTTGTGACCAGGTCTCCGTCACTCCGGTGCCTATAACTTTTGATATGTAAGGAGTTACGCGGCGTACAGCATACCGTTGCAAAGCTCTCTGAGAGCTGTACGATTGGCGGAGCGAGCTGGCTCGCTTTGCCCATTTTTGTAGCCTAAAATCGAACGTTTTCATCAGTTTCAGGCCATTTTTATTCTTTTGCTCTTTTTTTGGTTCCCGAATCGTACTTCGTGAGTTGTTAAAAGGACGACAACCTGACTCGCGGGACATCAGAGGGCCCTACAATGTGTCGATATCACGTCTTGCGAGGATGCTGCGTTGTTGAAGCGGATGGGTTGTCGTTAAACCCATTGGGCCTTTTGAATGGGCCATCTCTCTAGGCTGGTACTGTGAACCGTTAACACATGTAGGAATTGTGCCCTCAACATGACGGGTGCGATCATACCAGCACTAATGCACCGGATCCCATCAGAACTCCGAAGTTAAGCGTGCTTGGGCGAGAGTAGTACTAGGACGGGTGACCCCATGGGAACTACTCGTGTTGCACCCCATTTTCAATTTTTTTTGCCCTAGTTAGGGTTGCCAAGATATTTTATCCACCAAATCTCTATTGCTGAATCCCACGGAACATTGGGCAAAACAACTTCCCTTCACGTAAAGGCCGGGCCCGCAAACCTAGGGTGCAGGGTTTGTGACCAGGTTTCCATCGCTCTGGTGCCCATAACTTTTGATCCGTAAGGAGTTACGCAGCGCACAGCATACCGTTGCAAAGCTCTCTAAGAGCTCTACGACGGGGGCAGCCAGATTTCTCGCTGTGCCCTTTTTGGGGCCCAAAATCGAACATTTTCATCATTTTCAGGCCACTTTTCTTCTATTGCTCTATTTTTTCATCCAGGATCGTACGTCGTGAGCTGTTTAAAAGATGAGAGCCTGACTCGCGGGATATCAGAGGGCCCTACAACGGGTCGATATCACGTCTTGTAAGGATGCTGCGTTGTTGAAGCAGATTGGTCGTCGTTAAGCCCATTGGGCCTTTTGAATGGGCCATCTCTCTAGGCTGGCACTGTGAACCGTTAACACATATAGGAATTGTGCCCTCAACATGACGGGTTGGATCATACCTGCACTAATGCACCGGATCCCATCTGAACTCCGAAGTTAAGCGTACTTGGGCGAGGGTAGTACTAGGATGGGTGACCCCCTTTTCAATTTTATTTGCCCTGGTTAGGGTTGCCAAGATACTTTATCCTCCAAATCTCTATTACCGAATACCACGGAATATTGGGCAAGACGCTTCACGTAGAGGCCGAGCCCGCAAACCGAGGGTGTAGGGTTTGTGACCAGCTCTCCGTCGCTCCGGTGCCCATAACGTTTGATCCGTAAGGAGTTACGCGGCGCACAGCATACCGTTGCAAAGCTCTCTGAGAGCTCTATGACGGGTATAGCCAGCTTGCTCGTTGTGCCCTTTTTGGAGTCCAAAATCGAAAGCTTTCATCAGTTTCAGGCCACTTTTCTTCTTTTGCTCTGTTTTTCCGTCTCGGATCGTACGTCGTGAGCTGTTAAAAGGATGACAACCTGACTTGCGGGACATCAGAAGGCCCTACAACATGTCGATATCACGTCTTGCGAGGATGCAGCCTCGTTGAAGCGGATGGATTGTCGTTAAGCCCATTGGGCCTTTTGAATAGGCCATCTCTCTAGGCTGGAACTGTGAACCGTTAACACATATAGGAATTGTGCCCTCAACATGGCGGGTGCGATCATACCAGCACTAATGCACCGAATCCCATCAGAACTCCGAAGTTAAGCGTGCTTGGACGAGAGTAGTACTAGGATGCTTGGGCGAGAGTAGTACTAGGATGGGTGACCCCCTGGGAAGTCCTCGTGTTGCACCCACTTTTCAATTTTTTTTGCCCTGGTTAGGGTTGCCAAGATACTTTATCCACCAAATCTCTATTACCGAATCCCACAAAAAATTGGGCAAGACAACTTCGCTTCACGTGGAGGCCGGGCCCACAAACCGAGGGCGTAGGGTTTGTGAGCAAGTCTCTGTCGCTCCGGTGCCAATAACTTTTGATCCGTAAGGAGTTACGCAGCGCACAACATACCGTTGCAAAGCTCTCTGAATGCTCTACGATGGGGGCAGCTAGCTTGCTCGTTGTGCCCATTTTTGGATCCTAAAATCGAACATTTTCGTCAGTTTTAGGCCACTTTTCTTCTTTTGCTCTGTTTTTCCATCCCGGATCGTACGTCGTGAACTGTTAAAAAGGCGACAACCTGACTCGCGGGACATCAGACGGCCCTACAACGTGTCGATATCACGTCTTGCGAGGATGCAGCATTGTTGAAGCGGATGGGTTGTCGTTAAGCCCATTCGGCCTTTCGAATGGGCCATCTCTCTAGGCTGGGATTGTGGACCATTAACACATATAGTAATTGTGACCTCAACATGACGGGTGCGATCATACCAACACTAATACACCGGATCCCATCAGAACTCCGAAGTTAAGCGTGCTTCGGCGAGAGTAGTACTAGGATGGGTGACCCCCTGGGAAGTCCTCGTGTTGCACCCCCTTTTCAATTTTTTTTGCCCTGGTTAGGGTTGCCAAGATTCTTTATCCACCAAATCTCTATTACCGAATCCCACGGAACATTGGGCAAGACAACTTCGCTTCACGTAGAGGCCGGGCCTACAAACCGAGAGCGTAGGGTTTGTGACCAGGTCACCGTCGCTCCGGTGCCCATAACGTTTGATCCGTAAGGAGTTACGCGGCGCACATCATACCATTCAAAAGCTCTCTGAGAGCTCTACGACGGGGGCAGCCAGCTTGATCGTTGTGCCCGTTTTTGGAGCCCAAAATCAAACGTTTTCATCAGTTTCAGTCCACTTTTTTTCTTTTGCTCTGTTTTTCAGTCCCGGATCG
The DNA here is from genome assembly GCA_037974665.1 of Ehretia macrophylla. Classification (NCBI taxonomy): domain Eukaryota; kingdom Viridiplantae; phylum Streptophyta; class Magnoliopsida; order Boraginales; family Ehretiaceae; genus Ehretia; species Ehretia macrophylla. The sequence goes on from CM075768.1 coordinate 72,303,566, forward strand.
TACGTCGTGAGCTGTTAAAAGGATGACTATATGACTCGCGGGACATCAGAGGGCCCTACTACGTCTCAATATCACGTCTTGTGAGGATGCTGCGTTGTTGAAGCGGATGGGTTGTCGTTAAGCCCATTGGGCCTTTTTAATGGGCCATCTCTCTAGGCTGGCACTGTGAACCGTTAACACATATAGGAATTGCGCCCCCAAAATGACAGGTGTGATCATATGAGCACCAATGCACTGGATCCCATCAGAACTCCGAAGTTAAGCGTGCATGGGCTAGAGTAGTACTAGGATGGGTGACCCCTTGGGAAGTCCTCATGTTGCACCCCCTTTTCAATTTTTTTTTGCCCTGGTTTGGGTTGCCAAATACTTTATCCACCAAATATCTATTACCGAATCCGACGTAACATTGGGCAAGACAACTTCGCTTCACGTAGAGGCCGAACCCGCAAACCGAGGGCGTAGGGTTTGTGACCAGGTCTCCGTCGCTCCGGTGCCCATAACTTTTGATCTATAAATTGTTACGTGGCGCACAGCATACCGTTGCAAAGCTCTCTGAGATCTCTACGACGGGGGCAGTAAGCTTGCTCGCTATGCACCTTTTTGGTGCCCAAAATCGAATGTTTTCATCAGTTTCTGGCCACTTTTGTTCTTTTGCTCTATTTTTCCATCACGGATCGTACGTCATGAGCTGTTAAAAGGACGACAACCTAACTCGCGGGACATCAGAGGGCCCTACAACGTGTCAATATCACGTCTTGCGAGAATGCTGCGTTGTTGAAGCAGATGGGTTGTCGTTAAGCCCATTGGGCGTTTTGAATGAGCCATCTCTCTAGGCTGGCACTGTGGACCGTTAACACATATAGGAATTATGCCCTCAACATGACGGGTGTGATCATAGCAGCACTAATGCACCGGATCCCATCTGAACTCCGAAGTTAAGCGTGCTTGGGCGAGAGTAGTACTAGAATGGGTGACCGCCTGGGAAGTCCTCGTGTTGCACCCCCTTTTCAAATTTTTTTGCCCTAGTTAGGGTTTCCAGGATACTTTATCTACCAAATCTCTATTACCGAATCCCATAGAACATTGGGCAAGACAACTTCACTTCACGTAGAGGCCGGGCCCTCAAACTGAGGGCACAGGGTTTGTGACCAGGTCTCTGTCGCTCCGGTGCCATAACTTTTGATCCGTAAGGAGTTACGCAGCGCATAGCATAGCGTTGCAAAGCTCTCTAACAGCTCTACGACGTGGGCAGCCAGCTTGCTCGCTTTGCCCTTTTTGGAGCCCAAAATCGAACGTTTTCATCAGTTTCAGTCCACTTTTCTTCTTTTGCTCTGTTTTTCCTTCCCAGATCGTATGTCGTTAGCTATTAAAATGAGGACAACCCGACTCGCGGGACATCAGAGGGCCCTACAACGTGTCGATGTCAAGTCTTGCGAGGATGCTGCGTTGTTGAAGCGGATGGGTTGTCATTAAGCCCATTGGGCCTTTTGAATGGGCCATCTCTCTAGGCTGGCACTATGAACTGTTAACACATATAGGAATTGTGCCCTCAACATGACGGGTGCGATCATACCAGCACTAATGCACAGGATCCCTGTCACGCCCCAACCCGGCCTATAAAGGTTAGACTGGGGTATGATCTGAACATTCAAGTCACGTCTCGTACTTAACCGTTCATGAAGTTTGAACACTTAACGTCTTGGCCTAAACTCTAAAATTTTTCGATATACCGGCAGCATAACGGCTGTAATTGGGCTCTTTGGTTTGACCTAATTCTCTAAATGCCTCAATTATTCCAATCATTAATCCAATTCCATTAAGGACTCCTATTTTTCACCAACCGATTTGCCTACTAGTTTATCTTGAAAGTCTCTTTGGTTAATAAGCCTAACATGATAACTATATCCCGTTTATTTGTCAATTTCCTATCATGCAAGTACCTATTATCCTTTAGTTTGCAAATGAGCACCTAAGTGAAATTAGATAGAATTAACATAGTTGATTGTTCATCTAGTGGTTTGAATGCCTACGATAACTACTAATTAAGAAAACGAAAGCAAACAACCAAATAATAGTTCGTCCGGTTATAGATAGTACAATCCCAGAAGTAGACCCAAATTACAACGGGGTCATTTACATCAATAAACAACGAGCAACATAAAAGAAATAGTCTTCAAGTAGCACAGTTCACAAATAGCCATAATCACGTAAAGCACACAAGACAGGCAATCACTCCAAGGAATCATCGTTAGGCACATCGTCCTCGGCTACCTAATCTTGATCTTCTTCACCTGAGATGATAAAAGAGGGTGAGTCCTTATGAACTCAGCGAGGGGGAACGAGAAATAAGTTTTGAAACTCATTTTCCTGTTCAACTTACGAAAATCCTTTTGCAAGCATGAATATAACAATAATACAAGTACAGGAACAGAAATACCAGTCTTTCCTCCCCGAGGTTCTCTAGGAACCAAGCGAGAGTACTTATACAGATAGTAAAAAGGATACAGTGAGCTTTTGCTCTCAGATCAGTTTCAGAATCAGAAGTTACGGCCGACTTCAAATCATCCCCCAAACACGCCAGGTGGGTGTACACCGGATGTACCCCGAAATCCTACGACCCAACTCTTCGAGGAAGTCTAGCCCCCAAGCGAGAGAGGGAATGAGACCATGGTAGTCACGGGTGCACCGGCAAGCCCGATGCCGCCCGGTGTGCGTGATCGCTACCATGTCAACAGGAAATGTTGCAACCTTGTATGCAATGCACATTCATGACAGGTAATATATCACAGTAGGAGGACAACAAAGTAGGTTGCCTCCGAACAGTCATAAGATTGCACATTGACAGGTAAACAAGCAGGGCACGATAAGACATGAAATTTCACTTGAAAGGCATATAGAGTTATATGAAAATTAAACAGGCAGCCATGTAACACATGTAAAATAGGCCATATAACTCATTAAGAAGCCCACGTGATCAAGTGATAAGATTATTCAACATCCAATGACGTCAATCATGGGTTCGGGTGCAAGAAAAGCTTATTTGTCAACATGCAATGGTCAAAATCACATTTGAAGTTATAAGACATTTACGGGCAGCCCATTAAGCATAAAATTTCCACACAATTTCCAAATGATCAACACTTAGCAAGACTACCTAGTCATTAGGGTTTCCGTTTCATGCTTAACCGTGTGATTAAAACCCTAAGTCAACTCAAAATCATTCTCAAGTCATGCATCATTCGATTCAAACATCCTCAAGTACTCAAAACAGTCCACACAACATCCCAACACCACAATTCCAAGCAATTAGTACCACAAGAGTGGTTACAACAATTTTCCAAGCATATAGCTAAGTGAAACCTTTACTGCAATAGGCTGTTTTCTCACAATCAATAGGATAATCAAACAAACTCCAAATCCAGTGAATAAGATTTCAAATTAAATCTTAACAAGTTAACTAAAATCGGAAACAAACTTTGCATCAATTGGAGTTCGGGATCATTAGATATAGCCGAAACAGTGGAATAGTACAAAACTGTCCAGATTTGCACACTTTTAAGAACTTGTCATTTTTGAGGTCCTTAGGATCAGTTTTAGCCTTGGTCCATTTCTGACAAAGTTGTCCAGAACTGAAAAATATAGCAGCACACCAAATTTAATGCATTTTCGACATCATTTACTAAGTCAAATATGGTTCGTTCCACAAGGTCAGTGCATCTGCCAAAACCTGCTTCATTTTTCCAGATTTCCAGATTTGGTCACAGTTTAGAGATTTGCCATTTTGAGGACCATAGATTCAAAATTACCTTCTGCCTATTTGTGTAAAAAATGTTCAAAACTGTCCAAAATAGTCACCTACCAATTTTCATGAATTTTCAACATCATTTGCCTTCCTAAACTTACCTCGAACAGGCTGGTCAGAGAGCTGTCAACAATTTCGACTTCACCTAGCATCATTTTCAAGCCAAGATCTTGCCATGCATGGTTGTTTAAGCTTATGAACGACCATATAGCTCAAGTACAGAAGCAAATACACACATTTATGAGAATGCTTGTGAATTTTTGAAGAGTTTTCAAAAAGTTTTAACCCTCACCTTAGCAATCAACCAAAAGATGCTCAAAAACCTTGTTGAAGCTCAAATCTCTTCTTCTTCTTGCTTAGCCGAGATTCCAACTTGGTTTTCTCTATTTTTCCTTGCCTAGTGATCAATCTCTTAGTACATTCATGAGGTTAGAACAAGAAGAAAAGAAATGGAAGCTTAAAACTCACCTAGGCCGAAAATGGTGACTCAAAATGCTTGCATGTGTGTTTCTTGCATCCTAGCTTGCTTGGGTGAGTTTCTTTGCTTGTGATTTGTCTTGATGCACCTTAGGATGATGAAGATGAGCTAAGAGGTGGATAGAACTCAGCCAAAACCGAAATGGAGAGAGAAGAATGAGAGGAGAGAGAGTTTGTGAGATAAAATGATTTGTGAAACATGTTGAATGTGAGTTGTGTGTGTGTGTCGGCTATGAGCTTCACAATTCTGAATTTTGTGTCATCTTTAGCATAATTTGGAATTTTTTTAGTGTGTGAGTTGAGAGGGCCAAGATAGGGATGCTTGGTGTTAGCAAAAGGTGCCTTGGTGTATGAAAAATGCATGACAATGTGTAAGGTGTTGTCTAGGCATGCATCAAATAAATAATTGTTCAAACTTTGGTCCTAATACCTTGTTGTGGCCGGCCAACAGCTTGCAATTGCTGAAATTTCAGATTCTATTTAATGCATTTTAGATTATAATAAGGGTGAAATTTGAGGTGCATTGGTTTTGGGTAAGAATAAAGAATAAAGAATGTTTAGGTGTTTGTGTAGTTAAAATTGTTTATTGTTAGTGGAGTTTGTAGAGAATTTGAATTATGAATATAATATTGGTTAGTGGATTGTGTAGGATTATTTTAGTGTCTAGTGCTTTGTGTAGGATTCTTTCTTGATCAACGTGGTGGCACGGATTCCTAGGTCTAGGGCATGAATTATGAGGTAGACACGAACTTCAAGACTAATGCACGTACTTCAAGACTAATGCACAAATTCCAATGCAAATGCACGCAACCCTAGATAAATGCACGTAAACCAAAACAAGGCAAGTAATTCAATGCAATGCACGTAAAATGAAGTGCGACTCTTAAACCTAGGTTAGGACACGCAATTCAAGGTCAGGGGACACGAAGCGAGGTAACGTACGAAATTCGAAGTCAGGGCACGTAAGCTGAGGATTAAGGCACATAATTCTAGGTCAAGACATGAATGACGGGGCATGCACGAAAACCCAAACAGGGCACGTAATCCAAGGTCGGTCATACAGTTTTGGGTCTAAGGCACGCAAATCAAGATATCGAACGTAAATTAAGGTCATGGCACGTTATTCGGGGTCAGGCCTCACATCCTCCCCTCCTTAAAAGAATTTCGTCCCGAAATTCATTCTTGCCTATTGAGGTCATTTAGACGGATTCTGACCCTTGTTATTCTTCCTACTCCGGTTCGTCCCGTGTTTGGTGATCTCTTACCACAACCAATTCACTTCCTATGTTTCTCCAATCATTCAGTTCGGTGTGACCTCTACATTTATAGTTCGTTCCTTTGAACAACTCTCTTTTCTCCAATTGATCTTAAGGTCGAGTTCATTAGCTAAGGTTAGAATCGCCAAACATAGTCATCAAAGCTGCATCGGTATTCCAACAATAGAACTGTAACTCCAAAATCATGACTCATGTTGTATCAATCTCGCATCCATACATCAAAAGGAATATCACAATAATACCGCGATCTTATGGTTACATACACTAATTTCAAGATGAGAGGTCTATATCAGATTTACATATCCTATCCACTAGCTTCAAAATTGTTAACACCTAGGACATACTCATGTTATGGGTCGTTTCCACAATACGACTCTATTTTCAAGAAGAACTCACCAAACAAACTAATCCATCTCAAATCATCATCTATCAATGGTATCATAGGCCTTCTTATCTCGTAGGTACATTAGATTAGCAAATCTTCTAATGACTAGTCTCCTGGTTATAGGCTCCTTTTCACTAACATTCCTTCCCAACTTCGTTAACCTTCACGCTCGTACTTAAGAAGAAAGACCGTTGATATTCGTTAAACTCAAATTCTAAGGTTTATTAAGTATCACCAACAAATGCCATTGAAATTGCATGGGTAAACTGATCATGTGGCACTAGTTCAACTTTTCAAGTAAGCTTCATCAGCTTGTAATCCACAATTTATTTCCTTATTCAAATCTCTAATTTCAAGTCACAAGGCTTCAGAATTTTCTTTTAATCTTATCCAAAACTCCTAAGGCGAATAGTTTCAATTCTCAAATAAATTTCACTCACCTCAATCCAAAGTTACGTCATACTTAAGAAGATAATGATCCTACTCACTTAGCGACCTAGTCATTCCTTCGAACACTTAATGCCCGCCAATATATCTTCAACCTTAATGTTACTAAGCTGGGTTCATAGCCATGTAAGTGATATCAATTCTCTACTTAGGTTACCAGCCGTACAACAATAATCCTAGGACTATAAATGGGTACCAAGATGATCTAGCTCATAAGATACCTACCATACTAATCCAAGTAGCTTGTTACACAAAATAACTTCAAGGCTGTGTCATCATAAGAATTATAACCACAATCATCCTACAATATAATCTAATAGAATTTCAAAGTAATCAACCACTCATTTAGCTATCACTACAAAATTCACCCTTTATTCAACAACTACGATTCGAAGTCTCAACCGCTAGTTTCTAGAAGTGAAACGGTGCACATAAATACGGTTGTCTAATAGTAGTCTCTCGGGTCATTGTGACTCTAATTCATATCTATCTTAGCTATATGAAATCTTACTCTTCTTATTTACAGGTTCAACTAGCTAAGAGCATCAAGACTCATCGACCTTAAGTCCTAGGGTTCACCATGAATCATCATGCATACTCACTATTAGCTATTTAGGATTACTAATCATATCCTAACGACTCCACTTTGCAACCAGATGCTTTAATCTCATTTCCATGGTTTATATAATAGGTCCATCGGTCTTACTTAAGGATATATGCTTTCCAACATCCTCTAGGGTATCTAAACAACGAGTGTATAGAATGACTTACTTGCATAATCACAACTAAACCCGAGAGGCACCAAATTAATACCATGATTCTAAATATCACCGATATCCAACTTAGGACCTTTAGCAATGTTAGTCATCTAATGCACAATTCCATTCCTTACACTTCTATCCGACCTAACATTTTAGGTGCAGTTTTCCAAACACGAGTTCTAGCTACGTGAATTCCTTGATTCCAACATTCCTATACCTTGTTATACCAAAGAATCATCAACCTTGTTAAACTCAGTCTCCAGAGTTACCTATATGTCTTGAGGTTATCCATTGTTAAGTTACTTAAACACATTATTCACGCCTTAATAATCTAACCCCTATCGTCCATTTCCACGAGTTCATCTATTAATTTCAAGGTCACAATCTTACAATTGAGTGAACTTGAAACTCGTTAATATACACCTTATTAGGTTCAACGATGCTTAATTCCAATCAAGTAAGGATTCAATCATATAATTAGTCTATTATACCATTTTAAGATATAAGAATTTGATTCAAAAGCAACTCCTAAGTCAAACTTCTACTATAAGCATGTGAACATATATATACTACTCCACATCTCCAATAGTATATTCTTATATCTAAGCGAAGTTGTATGTCCTTAACATTTATTCTTGAACCACAATTAGAAGAACGGTTTGACGGAATTAAGAACTTTATAGCTATAAAATTGATAACTTAATCACAGGCATGTATATTCCAAAGATAAAGAGATAATTTTACCTCAACAATTATACTTGTGCTACGCATTTTATATATATGCATATCCAATAAGATATATGATCCATTGAGCACCTGTAAAGATGCGAGAAATCTCTAACCGAGCCTAACTATCTATGTGTATAAACAGTCATTCATGGTTATATAACATGCACATGTATCAAGGAAGGAGTATAAAAGCATGCATATATTATTAAGGGCACTAACGTGTCGGTGTGCATGACACATAATACATATAGTCCACAAAGGCACATAATATTCAATGCACAAAGCATCTAAAGCACATTAGCACACATTAACTCATATAAACAAGACATCATAGTTACCTTAGGGCTTCTACCCACAGTCTGAGAGTTGAACCCGACAAACGCCTAGTTACTAAGCTAAGCTCATATACCATTCTATTCTAAGGTGTCACGCCCCAACCCAGCCTATAAAGGTTAGACTGGGGTATGATCTGAACATTCAAGTCACGTCTCGTACTTAACCGTTCATGAAGATTTAACACTTAACGTCTTGGCCTAAACTCCAAAATTTTTCGGTAAACCGGCAGCATAACAGCTGTAATTGGGCTCTTTGGTTTGACCTAATTCTCTAAACGCCTCAATTATTCCAATCATTAATCCAATTCCATTAAGGACTCCTATTTGTCATCAACCGATTTGCCTACTAGTTTATCTTGAAAGTCTCTTTGATTAATAAGCCTAACATGATAACTATATCCCGTTTATTTGTCAATTTCCTATCATGCAAGTACCTATTATCCTTTAGTTTGCAAATGAGCGCCTAAGTGAAATTAGATAGAATTAACTTAATTGATTGTTCATCTAGTGGTTTGAATGCCTACGATAACTACTAATTAAGAAAACGAAAGCAAATAACCAAATAAAAGTTCGTCCGGTTATAGATAGTACAATCCCAGAATTAGACCCAAATTACAACGGGGTCATTTACATCAATAAACAACGAGCAACATATAAGAAATAGTCTTCAAGTAGCATAGTTCACAAATAGCCATAATCATGCAAAGAACACAGGACAGGCAATCACTCCAAGGAATCATCGTTAGGCACACCGTCCTCGGGTACCTGTTCTTGATCTTCTTCACCAGAGATGATAAAAGAGGGTGAGTCCTCATGAACTCAGCGAGGGGGAACGAGAAATAAGTTTTGAAACTCATTTTCTGGTTCAACTTATGAAAATCCTTTTGCAAGCATGAATATAACAATAATACAAGTACAGGAACAGAAATACCAGTCTTTCCTCCCCGAGGTTCTCTAGGAACCAAGCGAGAGTACTTATACAGATAGTAAAAAGGATACAGTGAGCTTTTGCTCTCAGATCAGTTTCAGAATCAGAAGTTGCGGCCGACTTCAAATCATCCCCCAAACACACCAGGTGGGTGTACTCCGGATGTACCCCGAAATCCTACGACCCAACTCTCCGAGGAAGTCTAGCCCCCAAGCGAGAGAGGGAATGGGACCATGGTAGTCACGGGTGCACCGGCAAGCCCGATGCCGCCCGGTGTGCGTGATCGCTACCATGCCAACAGGAAAGGTTGCAACCTTGTATGCAATGCATATTCATGACAAGTAATATATCACAGTAGGAGGACAACAAAGTAGGTTGCCTTCGAACAATCATAAGATTGCACATTGACAGGTAAACAAGCAGGGCACGATAAGACAGGAAATTTCACTTGAAAGGCATATAGAGTTACTCTCGCCCAAGCACGCTTAACTTCGGAGTTCTGATGGGATCCGGTGCATTAGTGCTGGTATGATCGCACCAGTCATGTTGAGGGCACAATTCTTTTATGTGTTAACGGTTCACAGTCCCAGTCTAGAGATATGGCCCATTCAAAAGGCCCAATGGGCTTAACGACAACCCATCCGCTTCAACAACGCAGCATCCTCGCAAGACGTGATATCAACGCATTGTAGGGTCCTCCAATGTGCCGCGAGTAAGGTTGTCGTCCTTTTAACAGCTCACGACGTACGATCCGGGACGGAAAAACAGAGCAAAAGAAGAAAAGTGGCCCGAAACTTATGAAAACGTTTGATTTTGAGCTCCGAAAACGGCACAGCAAGAGGGCTTGCTGCCCCCGTCGTAGAGCTCTCTTGCTGGTCACAAGCCCTACGCCCTCGGTTTGCGGGCCCAGCCTCCACGTGAAGAGAAGTTGTCTTGCCCAAGGTGCCGTGGGATTCGATAATAGAAATGTGGTGGGTAAAGTATCTTGGCAACCCTAACCGGAGCAAAAAAAATTGAAAAGGGGGGTGCAACACGAGAACTTCCCAGGGGGTCACCCATCCTAGTACTACTCTCGCCCAAGCACGCTTAACTTCGGAGTTCTAATGGGATCCGGTGCATTAGTGCTGGTATGATCGCACCCGTCATGTTGAGGGCACAATTCCTTTATGTGTTAACAGTTCACAGTCCCAGCCTAGAGATATGGCCCATTCAAAAGGCCCAATGGGGTGAACGGCAACCCATCCACTTCAACAACGCAGCATCCTCGCAAGACGTGATATCGATGCATTGTAGGGTCCTCTAATGTCCAGGGAGTAAGGTTGTTGTCCTTTTAACAGCTCACGACGTACGATCCAGGACGGAAAAACAGAGAAAAAGAAGAAAAGTTGCCCGAAACTGATGAAAACATTCGATTTTGAGCTCCGAAAAGGGCAAAACAGGCTAGCTAGATTGCCCCGTCGTAGAGCTCTCATAGAGCTTTCCAACGGTATGCTGTACGCCTCGTAACTCCTTACGGATCAAAAGTTATGGGCACCGGAGCGACGGAGACCTGGTCACAAGCCCTACGCCCTCGGTTTGCGGGCCCAGCCTCCACGTGAAGAGAAGTTGTCTTGCCCAAGGTGCCGTGGGATTCGATAATAGAAATGTGGTGGGTAAAGTATCTTGGCAACCCTAACCGGAGCAAAAAAAATTGAAAAGGGGGGTGCAACACGAGGACTTCTCAGGGGTCACCTATCCTAGTACTACTCTCGCCCAAGCACGCTTAACTTCGGAGTTCTGATGGGATCCGGTGCATTAGTGCTGGTATGATCGCACCCGTCATGTTGAGGGCACAATTCCTTTATGTGTTAACGGTTCACAGTCCCAGCCTAGAGATATGGCCCATTCAAAAGGCCCAATGGGCTTAACGACAACCCATCCGCTTCAACAACGCAGCATCCTTGCAAGACGAGATATCGACGCATTGTAGGGTCCTCTAATGTGCCGGAGTATGTTTGTCGTCCTTTTAACAGCTCACGACGAACGCTCCGGGACAGAAAAACAGAGCAAAAGAAGAAAAGTGGCCCGAAACTGATGAAAACGTTCGATTTTGAGCTCCGAAAAGGGCAAAGCGTGCTAGCTAGTTGCCCCCGTCGTAGAGCTCTCAGAGGGCTTTCCAACGGTATGCTTTGCGCCTCGTAACTCCTTACGGATCAAAAGTTATGGGCACCGGAGCGACAGAGGCCTGGTCACAAGCCCTACGCCCTCGGTTTGCGGGCCCAGCCTCCACGTGAAGAGAAGTTATGTTGCCCAAGGTGCCGTGGGATTCGATAATAGAAATGTGGTGGGTAAAGTATCTTGGCAACCCTAACCAGCGCAAAAAATATTGAAAAGGGGGGTGCAACACGAGGACTTCCCAGGGGGTCACCCATCCTAGTACTACTCTCGCCCAAGCACGCTTAACTTCGGAGTTCTGATGGGATCCGGTGCATTAGTGCTGGTATGATCGCACCCGTCATGTAGAGGGCACAATTCTTTTATGTGTTAACGGTTCACAGTCCCAGTCTAGAGATATGGCCCATTCAAAAGGCCCAATGGGCTTAACGACAACCCATCCGCTTCAACAACGCAGCATCCTCGCAAGACGTGATATCAACGCATTGTAGGGTCCTCCAATGTGCCGCGAGTAAGGTTGTCATCCTTTTAACACATAAAGGAATTGTGCACAGCAAGAGAGCTAAACGACGGGGGCAGCAAGCCCTCTTGCTGTGCCCTTTTCGGAGCTCAAAATCGAACGTTTTCATCAGTTTCGGGCCACTTTTCTTCTTTTGCTCTGTTTTTCCGTCCCGGATCGTACGTCGTGAGCTGTTAAGAGGATGACAACCTTACTCGCGGCACATTGGAGGACCCTACAATGCGTTGATATCACGTCCTGCGAGGATGGTGCGTTGTTGAAGCGGATGGGTTGTCGTTAAGCCCATTGGGCCTTTTGAATGGGCCATATCTCTAGGCTGGGAGTGTGAACTGTTAACACATAAAGGAATTGTGCCCTCAACATGGCGGGTGCGATCATACCAGCACTAATGCACCGGATCCCATCAGAACTCCGAAGTTAAGCGTGCTTGGACGAGAGTAGTAATAGGATGGGTGACCCATTGGGAAGTCCTCGTGTTGCACCGCCGTTTTCAATTTTTTTGCTCCGGTTAGGGTTGCCAAGATACTTTACCCACCACATTTCTATTATCGAATCCGACGGCACCTTGGGCAAGACAACTTCTCTTCACGTGGAGGCTGGGCTCGCAAACCGAGGGCGTAGGTCTTGTGACCAGGTCTCCGTCGCTCCGGTGCCCATAACTTTTGATCTGTAAGGAGTTACGAGGTGCACAGCATACCGTTGGAAAGCTCTCTGAGAGCTCTACGACGGGGGCATCTAGCTAGCTCGATGTACCCTTTTCAGAGCTCAAAATCGAACGTTTTCATCAGTTTCGGTCAACTTTTCTTCATTTTCTCTGTTTTTCTGTCCCGGATCGTACGTCGTGAGCAGTTAAAAGGACGACAACCTTACTCGCGGCACATTAGAGGACCCTACAATGCGTCGATATCACGTCTTGCGAGGATGCTGGGTTGTTGAAGCGGATGGGTTGTCGTTAAGCCCATTGGGCCTTCTGAATGGGCCATCTCTCTAGGCTGGGTCAGTGAACCGTTAACACATAAAGGAATTGTGCCCTCAACATGACGGGTGCGATCATACCAGCACTAATGGACCGGATCCCATTAGAACTCCGCAGTTAAACATGCTTGGGCGAGAGTAGTACTAGGATAGGTGACCCCTTGGGAAGTCCTAGTGTTGCACCCCCTTTTTAATTTTTTTTGCTCCGGTTAAGGTTGCCAAGATACTTTATCCACCCCATTTTTATTATCGAATCCCACGGAACCTTGGGCAAGACAACTTCGCTTCACGTGGAGGCTGGGCCCGCAAACCGAGGGCGTAGGGCTTGTGACCAGGTCTCCGTCGCTCCGGTGCCCATAACTTTTGATCCGTAAGGAGTTACAAGGCGCACAGCATACCGTTGGAAAGCTCTCTGAGAGCTCTAAGATGCGGGCAGCATGCTAGCTCGATGTACCCTTTTCGGAGCTCAAAATCGAACGTTATCATCAGTTTCGGGCCACTTTTCTTCTTTTGCTATGTTTTTCCGTCCCGAATCGTACGTCGTGAGCTGTTAAAAGGACGACAACCCTACTCACGGCACATTAGAGGACCCTACAATGCTTCGATATCACGTCTTGCGAGGATGCTGTGTTGTTGAAGCGGATGGGTTGTTGTTAAGCCCATTGGTCCTTTTGAACGGGCCATATCTCTAGGCTGGGAGTGTGAACCGTTAACACAAAAAGGAATGGTGCCCTCAACATGACGGGTGCGACCATTCCAGCACTAATGGACCGGATCCAATCACAACTCCGAAGTTAAGCGTGCTTGGGCGAGAGTAGTACTAGGATGGGTGACCCCCTGGGAAGTCCTCGTGTTGCACCCCCCTTTTCAATTTTTTTTGCTCCGGTTAGGGTTGCCAAGATAGTTTACCCACCACATTTCTATTATCGAATCCCACGGCACCTTTAGCATGACAACTTCTCTTCACGTGGAGGCTGGGCCCGCCAACCGAGGGCGTAGGGCTTGTGACCACGTCTCCGTCGTTCCGGTGCCCATAACTTTTGATCCGTAAGGAGTTATGAGGGGCACAGCATACCGTTGGAAAGCTCTCTGAGAGCTCTACGACAGGGGCAGCTAGCTAGCTTGCTGAGTCCTTTTCGGAGCTCAAAATCGAACGTTTTCATCAGTTTCAGGCCACTTTTCTTCTTTTACTCTGTTTTTCCGTCCCGGATCGTACGTCGTGATCTGTTAAAAGGACGACAACCTTACTCGCGGCACATTAGAGGACCCTACAATGCGTCGATATCACGTCTTCCGAGGATGCTGCGTTGTTGAAGCGGATGGGTTGTCGTTAAGACCATTGGGACTTTTGAATGGGCCATATCTCTAGGCTGGGACTGTGAACTGTTAACACATAAAGGAATTGTGCCCTCAACATGACGGGTGCGATCATACCAGCACTAATGCACCGGATCCCATCAGAACTCCGAAGTTAAGCGTGCTTGGGCGAGAGTAGTACTAGGATGGGTGACCCCCTGGGAAGTCCTCATGTTGCACCCCCCTTTTCAATTTTTTTTGCTCCAATTAGGGTTGCCAAGATACTTGACCCACCACATTTCTATTATCGAATCCCACGGCACCTTGGGCAAGACATCTTCTCTTCACGTGGAGGCTGGGCCCGCAAACCGAGGGCGTAGGGCTTGTGACCAGGTCTCCGTCGCTCCGGTGCCCATAACTTTTGATCCGTAAGGAGTTACGAGGCGCACAGCATACCGTTGGAAAGCTCTCTGAGAGCTCTACGACGGGGGCAACAAGCTAGCATGCTGTGCCCTTTTCGGAGCTCAAAATCAAACGTTTTCATCAGTTTCGGGCCACTTTTCTTCTTTTGCTCTATTTTTCCGTCCCGGATCGTACGTCGTGAGCTGTTAAAAGGACGACAACCTTACTCTGGCACATTAGAGGACCCTACAACGCGTCGATATCACGTCTTGCAAGGATGCTGCGTTGTTGAAGCGGATAGGTTGTCGTTAAGCCCAATTGGCCTTTTGAATGGGCCATCTCTATGGGATGGGACTGTGAACCGTCAACACATAAAGTATTTGTGCCCTCAACATGACGGGTGCGATCATGCCAGCACTAATGCACCGGATACCATAAGAACTCCGAAGTTAAGCGTGCTTGGGCGAGAGTAGTACCAGGATTGGTGACCCCCAGGGAAATTCGCATGTTGCACCCCCCTTTTCAATTTTTTTTGCCCCGGTTAGGGTTGCCAAGATTCTTTAGCCACCGCGTTTCTATTACCGAATTCCACGGCACCTTGGGCAAGGCGACTTCTCTTCACGTGGAGGCTGGGCCAGCAAACCGAGGGCGTAGGGCTTTTGACCAGGTCTCCGTCGCTCCGGTGCCCATAACTTTTGATCCGTAAGGAGTTACGAGGCGCACAACAGACCGTTGGAAAGCTCTCTGAGAGCTCTACGACGTTGGCAGCAAGCTAGCTGGCTGTGCCCTTTTCAGAGCTCAAAATCGAACGTTTTCATCAGTTTCGGGCCACTTTTCTTCTTTTGCTCTGTTTTTCCGTCCTGGATCGTACGTCGTGAGCTGTTAAAAGGACGACAACCTTACTCGCGGCACATTAGAGGACCCTACAATGCGTCGATATCACGTCTTGCGAGGATGCTGCGATATTGAAGTGGATGGGTTGTCGTTAAGCCCATTGGGCCTTTTGAATGGGCCATATCTCTTGGCTGGGACTGTGAACCGTTAACACATAAAGGAATTGTGCCCTTAACATGACGGGTGCGATCATACCAGCACTAATGCACCGGATCCCATCAGAACTCCGAAGTTAAGCGTGCTTGGGCGAGAGTAGTACTAGGAAGGGTGACCCCCTGGGAAGTCCTCGTGTTGCACCCCCCTTTTCAATTTTTTTTGCTCCGGTTAGGGTTGCCAAGATACTTTACCCACCACATTTCTATTATCGAATCCCACGGCACCTTGGGCAAGACAACTTCTCTTCACGTGGAGGCTGGGCCAGCAAACCGAGGGCGTAGGGCTTGTGACCAGGTCTCCGTCGCTCCGGTGCCCATAACTTTTGATCCGTAAGGAGTTACGAGGCGCACAGCACACCCTGGAAAAGCTCTCCGAGAGCTCTACGACATCGGCGGCAAGCTAGAGAGCTGTGCCCTTTTCAGAGCTCAAAATCGAACGTTTTCATCAGTTTCGGGCCACTTTTCTTCTTTTGCTCTGTTTTTCCGTCCTGGATCGTACGTCGTGAGCTGTTAAAAGGACGACAACCTTACTCGCGGCACATTAGAGGACCCTACAATGCGTCGATATCACGTCTTGCGAGGATGCTGCGATATTGAAGTGGATGGGTTGTCGTTAAGCCCATTGGGCCTTTTGAATGGGCCATATCTCTTGGCTGGGACTGTGAACCGTTAACACATAAAGGAATTGTGCCCTCAACATGACGGGTGCGATCATACCAGCACTAATGCACCGGATCCCATCTGAACTCCGAAGTTAAGCGTGCTTGGGCGAGAGTAGTACTAGGATGGGTGACCCCCTGGGAAGTCCTCGTGTTGCACCCCCCTTTTCAATTTTTTTTGCTCCGGTTAGGGTTGCCAAGATACTTTACCCACCACATTTCTATTATCGAATCCCACGGCACCTTGGGCAAGACAACTTCTCTTCACGTGGAGGCTGGGCCCGCAAACCGAGGGCGTAGGGCTTGTGACCAAGTCTCTGTCGCTCCGGTGCGCATAACTTTTGATCCCTAAGGAGTTACGAGGCGCACAGCATACCGTTGGAAAGCTCTCTGAGAGCTCTACGACGGGGGCAGCCAGCTAGCTCGCTGTGCCCTTTTCGGAGCTCAAAATCAAACGTTTTCATTAGTTTCGGAACACTTTTCTTCTTTTGCTCCGTTTTTCCGTCCCGGATCGTACGTCGTGAGCTGTTAAAAGGACGACAACCTTACTCACGGCACATTAGAGGACCCTACAATGCGTCGATATCACGTCTTGCGAGGATGCTGCGTTGTTGAAGGGGATGTGTTGTCGTTAAGCCCATTGGGCCTTTTGAATGGGCCATATCTCTAGGCTGGGACTGTGAACCGTTAACACATAAATGAATTGTGCCCTCAACATTACGGGTGCGATCATACCAGCACTAATGCACCGGATCCCATTAGAACTCCGAAGTTAAGCGTGCTTGGGCGAGAGTAGTACTAGGATGGGTAACCCCAAGGGAAGTCCTCGTGTTGCACCCCCCTTTTCAATTTTTTTTGCTCCGGTTAGGGTTGCCAAGATACTTTACCCACCACATTTCTATTATCGAATCCCACGGTACCTTTGGCAAGACAACTTCTCTTCACGTGGAGGCTGGGCCCGCAAACCGAGGGCGTAGGGCTTGTAACCAGGTCTCCGTCGCTCCGGTGCCCATAACTTTTGATCCGTAAGGAGTTACGAGGCGCACAGCATACCGATGGAAAGCTCTCTGAGAGTTCTACGATGGAGGCAGCAATCTAGCTTGCTGTGCCTTTTTCGGAGCTCAAAATCGAACGTTTTCATCAGTTTCGGGCCACTTTTCTTCTTTTGCTCTGTTTTTCCGTCCCGGATCGTACGTCGTGAGCTGTTAAAAGGATGACAACCTTACTCGCGACACATTAAAGGACCCTACAATTCGTCGATATCACGTCTTGCGAGGATGCTGCGTTGTTGAAGCGGATGGGTTGTCGTTAAGCCAATTGGGCCTTTTGAATGGGCCATATCTCTAGGCTGGGACTGTGAACAGTTAACACATAAAGGAATTGTGCCCTCAACATGACGGGTGTGATCATACCAGCGCTAATGCACCGGATCCCATCAGAACTCCGAAGTTAAGCGTGCTTGGGCGAGAGTAGTACTAGGATGGGTGACCCCCTGGGAAGTCCTCGTGTTGCACTCCCCTTTTCAATTTTTTTTGCTCCGGTTAGGGTTGCCAAGATACTTTACCCACCACATTTCTATTATCGAATCCCACGGCACCTTGGGCAAGACAACTTCTCTTCACGTGGAGGCTGGGCCCGCAAACCGAGGGCGTAGGGCTTGTGACCAGGTCTCCGTCGCTCTGGTGCCCATAACTTTTGATCCGTAAGGAGTTACGAGGCGCACAGCATACCGTTGGAAAGCTCTCTGAGAGCTCTACGATAGGTGCAGCTAGCTAGCTTGCTTTTCCCTTTTCGGAGCTCAAAATCGAATGTTTTCATCAGTTTCGGGCCACTTTTCTTTTTTTTCTCTGTTTTTCCGTCCCGGATCGTACGTCGTGAGCTGTTAAAAGGACGACAACCTTACTCGCAGCACATTAGAGGACCCTAAAATCTGTCGATATCACGTCTTGCGAGGATGCTGCGTTGTTGAAGCGGATGGTTGTCGTTAAGCCCATTGGGCCTTTTTAATGGGTCATATCTCTAGGCTGGGACTGTGACCCGTTAACACATAAAGGAATTGTGCCCTCAACATGACGGGTGCGATCATACCAGCACTAATGCACCGGATCACATCAGAACTCTGAAGTTAAGCGTGCTTGGGCGAGAGTAGTACTAGGATGGGTGACCCCCTGGGAAGTCCTCGTGTTGCACCCCCCTTTTTAATTTTTTTTGCTCCGGTTAGGGTTGCCAAGATACTTTATCCACCCCATTTCTATTATCGAATCCCACGGCACCTTGGGCAAGACAACTTTGCTTCACTTGGAGGCTGGGCCTGCAAACCGTGGGCGTAGAGCTTGTGACTAGGTCTCCGTCGCTCCGGTGCCCATAACCTTTGATCCGTAACGAGTTACGCGGCGCACAGCATACAGTTGGAAAGCAGTTTGAGAGCTCTACGACGGGGATAGCTAGCTTGCTCGCTCTGCCCTTTTTGGAGCCCAAAATCAAACGTTTTCATCTGTTTTGGGCCACTTTTCTAGTTTTTACTATGTTTATCCGTCCCAGATCGTACGTCGTGAGTTGTTAAAAGGACAACAACCTTACTCCGGCACATTAGAGGACCCTACAACGCGTTGATATCACGTCTTGCAAGGATGCCGCGTTGTTGAAGCGGATGGGTTCTCGTTAAGCCCATTGGGCCTTTTGAATGGGCCATATCTCTAGGCTGGGACTGTGAACCGTTAACACATAAAGGAATTGTGCCCTCAACATGACGGGTGCGATCATACCAGCACTAATGCACCGGATCCCATCAGAACTCCGAAGTTAAGCGTGGTTGGGCGAGAGTAGTACTAGGATGGGTGACCCCCTGGGAAGTCCTCGTGTTGCACCCCCCTTTTCAATTTTTTTTGCTCCGGTTAGGGTTGCCAAGATACTTTACCCACCACATTTCTATTATCGAATCCCACGGCACCTTGGGCAAGGCAACTTCTCTTCACGTGGACGCTGGGCCCGCAAACCGAGGGCGTAGGGCTTCTGACCAGGTCTCCGTTACTCCGGTGCCCATAACTTTTGATCCGTAAGGAGTTATGAGGCGCACAGCATACCGTTGGAAAGCACTTTGAGAGCTCTACGATGGGGACAGCTAGCTAGCTCGATGTGCCCTTTTCGGAGCTCAAAATCGAACGTTTTCATCAGTTTCGGGCCAATTTTCTTCTTTTGCTCTGTTTTTCCGTCCCGGATCGTACGTCGTGAGCTGGTAAAAGGAGGACAACCTTACTAGCGGCACATTAGAGGACCCTACAATGCGTCGATATCACGTCTTCCGAGGATGCTGCGTTGTTGAGGCGGATGGCTTGTGGTTAAGCCCATTGGGCCTTTTGAATGGGCCATATCGCTAGGCTGGGACTGTGAACCGTTAACACATAAAGGAATTGTGCCCTCAACATGACGGGTGCGATCATACCAGCACTAATGCACCAGATCCCATCAGAACTCCGAAGTTTAGCGTGCTTGGGCGAGAGTAGTACTAGGATGGGTGACCCCCTAGGAAGTCCTCGTGTTGCACCCCCCTTTTCAATTTTTTTTGCTCCGGTTAGGGTTGCCAAGATACTTTACCCACCACATTTCTATTATCGAATCCCACGGCACCCTGGGCAAGACAACTTCTCTTCACGTGGAGGCTGGGCCCGCAAGCCGAGGGCGTAGGACTTGTGACCAGGGCTCCCGCGGTCCTGTGCCCATAACTTTTGATCCCTAAGGAGTTTCGAGGCGCATAGCATACCGTTGGAAAGCACTCTGAGAGCTCTACGACGGGGGCAGCCAGCTAGCTTGCTGTGCCCTTTTCGGTGCTCAAAATCGATCGTTTTCATCAGTTTTGGGCCACTGTTCTTCATTTGCTCAGTTTTTCCGTCCCGGATCATACGTCGTGAGCTGTTAAAAGGACGACATCCTTGCTCGTGGGACATTAGAGGGCCCTACAACACGTCGATATCACGTCTTGCAAGGATGCTGCGTTGTTGAAGGGGATGGGTTGTCGTTAAGTCCATTGGCCCTTTTGAATGGGCCATATCTCTAGGTTAGGATTGTGAACCGTTAACACATAAAGGAATTGTGCCCTTAACATGACTTGTGCGATCATACCAGCACTAATGCACCGGATCCCATTAGAACTCCGAAGCTAAGCGTGCTTGGGAGAGAGTAGTACTAGGATGGGTGACCCCCTTGGAAGTCCTCGTGTTGCACCCCCCTTTTCAATTTTTTTTGCTCCGGTTAGGGTTGCCAAGATACTTTACCCACCACATTTCTATTATCGAATCCCACGGCACCTTTGGCAAGACAACATTTCTTCACGTGGAGGCTGGGCCCACAAACCGAGGGCGTAGGGCTTGTGACCAAGTCTCCGTCGCTCCGGTGCCCATAACTTTTGATCCGTAAGGAGTTACGAGGCGCACAGCATACCGTTGGAAAGCTCTCTGAGAGCTCTACGACGGGGGCAGCAAGCTTGCTTGCTGTGCCCTTTTCGGAGCTCAAAATTGAACGTTTTCATCACTTTCGGGCCACTTTTCTTCTTTTGCTCTATTTTTCTGTCCCGGATCGTACGTCGTGAGCTGTTAAAAGGACGACAACCTTACTCGCTGCACATTAGAGGACCCCACAATGCGTCGATATCACGTCTTGCAAGGATGCTGCGTTGTTGAAGCGGATGGGTTGTCGTTAAGCCCATTGGGCCTTTTGAATGGGCCATATCTCAAGGCTGGGACTGTGAACCGTTAACACATAAAGGAATTGTGCCCTTAATATGACGGGTGCGATCATACCAGCACTAATGCACCGGATCCCATCAGAACTCCGAAGTTAAGCGTGCTTGGGCAAGAGTAGTACTAGGATGGGTGACTCCCTGGGAAGTCCTCGTGTTGCACCCCCCTTTTCAATTTTTTTTGCCTCGGTTAGGGTTGCCAAGATACTTTACCCACCACATTTCTATAATCGAATCCCACGGCACCTTGGGCAAGACAACTTCTGTTCACGTGGAGGCGGGGGCCGCAAACCGAGGGCGTAGGGCTTGTGACCAGGTCTCCGTCGCTCCGGTGCCCATAACTTTTGATCCGTAAGGAGTTATGAGGCGCACAGCATACCGTTGGAAAGCTCTCTGAGAGCTCTACAATGGGGGCAGCTAGCTAGCTCGCTTTGCCCTATTCGGAGCTCAAAATCGAACGTTTTCATCAGTTTCGGGCCACTTTTCTTCTTTTGCTCTATTTTTATGTCCCGGATCGTACGTCGTGAGCTATTAAAAGGACAACAACCTTACTCGCAGCACATTAGAGGACCCTAAAATTCGTCGATATCTCGTTTTGGGGGGATGCTGCGTTGTTGAAGCGGATGGTTGTCGTTAAGCCCATTGGGCCTTTTGAATGGGTCATCTCTCTAGGCTGGGTCTGTGAACCGTTAACACATAATGGAATTGTGCCCTCAACATGACGGGTGCGATCATACCAGCACTAATGCACCAGATCCCATCAAACCTCCGAAGTTAAGCGTGCTTGGGCGAGAGTAGTACTAGGATGGGGGACCTCCTGGGAAGTCCTCGTGATGCACCCCCCTTTTCAATTTTTTTTGCTCCGGTTAAGGTTGCCAAGATACTTTATCCACTCCATTTCTATTATCGAATCCCAAAGCACCTTGGGCACGGCAACTTCTCTTCACGTGGAGGCTGGGCCCGCAAACCGAGGGCGTAGGGCTTGTGACCAGGTCTCCGTCGCTCCGGTGCCCATAACTTTTGATCCGTAAGGGGTTACGAGGCGCACAGCATGCCGTTGGAAAGCTCTCTGAGAGCTCTACGACGGGGGCGGCCAGCTAGGTCGCTGTTCCCTTTTCGGAGCTCAAGATCGAATGTTTTCATCAGTTTCTGGCAACTTTTCTTCTTTTGCTCTGTTTTTCCGTCCCGGATCGTACGTCGTGAGCTGTTAAAAGGACGACAACCTTACTCGCGGCACATTAGAGGACCCTACAATGCGTTGATATCACGTCTTGCAAGGATGCTGCGTTGTTGAAGCGGATGGGTTGTCGTTAAGCCCATTGGGCCTTTTGAATGGGCCATATCTCTAGGCTGGGACTGTGAACCGTTAACACATAAAGGAATTGTGCCCTCAACATGACGGGTGCGATCATACCAGCACTAATGCACCGAATCCCATCAGAACTCCGAAGTTAAGCGTGCTTGGGCGAGAGTAGTACTAGGATGGGTGACCCCCTGGGAAGTCCTCGTGTTGCACCCCCCTTTTCAATTTTTTTTGCTCCGGTTAGGGTTGCCAAGATACTTTACCCACCACATTTCTATTATCGAATCCCAAGGCACCTTGGGCACGACAACTTCTCTTCACGTGGAGGCTGGGCCCGCAAACGGAGGAAGTAGGGCTTGTGACCAGGTCTCCGTCGCTCCGGTGCCAATAACTTTTGATCCGTAAGGAGTTATGAGGCGCACAGCATACCGTTGGAAAGCTCTTTGAGAGCTCTACGACGGGAGCAGCTAGCTAACTCGCTGTGCCCTTTTTGGAGCTCAAAATCGAACGTTTTCATCAATTTTGGGCCACTTTTCTTCTTTTGCTCTGTTTTTCCGTCCCGGATCGTACGTCGTGAGCTGTTAAAAGGACGACAACCTTACTCGCGGCACATTAGAGGACCCTACAATGCGTCGATATCACGTCTTGCGAGGATGCTGCGTTGCTGAAGGGGATGGGTTGTCGTTAAGCCCATTGGGCCTTTTGAATGGGCCATATCTCTAGGCTGGGACTGTGAACTGTTAACACATAAAGGAATTGTGCCCTCAACATGACGGGTGCGATCATACCAGCACTAATGCACCGGATCCCATCAGAACTCCGAAGTTAAGCGTGCTTGGGCGAGAGTAGTACTAGGATGGGTGACCCCCTGGGAAGTCCTCGTGTTGCACTCCCTTTTTCAATTTTTTTTGCTCCGGTTAGGGTTGCCAAGATACTTTACCCACCACATTTCTATTATCGAATCCCACGGCACCATGGGCACGACAACTTCTCTTCACGTGGAGGCTGGGCCCGCAAACCGAGGGCGTAGGGCTTGTGACCAGGTCTCCGTCGCTCCGGTGCCCATAACTTTTGATCCGTAGGGAGTTACGAGGCGCACAGCATACCGTTGGAAAGCTCTCTGAGAGCTCTACGACGGGGGCCGCTAGTTAGCTCGCTTTGCCCTTTTCGTAGCGCAAAATCAAACCTTTTCATCAGTTTCGGGCCACTTTTCTTCTTTTGCTCTGTTTTTCCGTCCCGGATCGTACGTCGTGAGCTGTTAAAAGGACGACAACCTTACTCGCGGCACATTAGAGGACCCTACAATGCGTCGATATCACGTCTTGCGAGGATGCTGCGTTGTTGAAGCGGATGGGTTGTCGTTAAGCCCATTGGGCCTTTTGAATGGGCCATATCTCTAGGCTGGGACTGTGAACCGTTAACACATAAAGAAATTGTGCCCTCAACATGACGGGTGCGATCATACCAGCACTAATGCACTGGATCCCATCAGAACTCCGAAGTTAAGCGTGCTTGGGCGAGAGTAGTACTAGGATGGGTGACCCCCTGGGAAGTCCTCGTGTTGCACCCCCCTTTTCAATTATTTTTGCTCCGGCTAGGGTTGCCAAGATACTATACCCACCACATTTCTATTATCGAATCCCACGGCACCTTGGGCAAGACAACTTCTCTTCACGTGGAGGCTGGGCCCGCAAACCGAGGGCGTAGGGCTTGTGACCAACTCTCCGTCGCTCCGGTGTCCATAACTTTTGATCCGTAAGGAGTTACGAGGTGCACAGGATACCGTTCGAAAGCTATCTGAGAGCTCTACGACGGGGGCAGCTAGCTAGCTTGCTCTGCCCTTTTCAGAGCTCAAAATCGAACGTTTTCAACAGTTTCGGGCCACTTTTCTTCTTTTGCTCTATTTTTCCGTCCCGGATCGAACGTCGTAAGCTGTTAAAAGGACGACAACCTTACTCGCGGCACATTAGGGGACCCTACAATGCGTCGATATCACGTCTTGTGAGGATGCTGCGTTGTTGAAGCGGATGGGTTGTCGTTAAGCCCATTGGGCCTTTTGAATGGGCCATATCTCTAGGCTGGGACTGTGACCCGTTAACACATAAAGGAATTGTGCCCTCAACATGACGGGTGCGATCATACCAGCACTAATGCACTGGATCCCATCAGAACTCCGAAGTTAAGCGTGCTTGGGCGAGAGTAGTACTAGGATGGGTGACCCCCTGGGAAGTCCTCGTGTTGCACCCCTCTTTTCAATTTTTTTTGCTCCGGTTAGGGTTGCCAAGATACTTTACCCACCACATTTCTATTATCGAATCCCACGGCACCTTGGGCAAGACAACTTCTCTACACGTGGAGGCTGGGCCCGCAAACCGAGGGCGTAGGATTTGTGACCAGGTCTCCGTCGCTCCGGTGGCCATCACTTTTGATCCGTAAGGAGTTACGAGCCGCACAGCATACCGTTGGAAAGCTCTCTGAGAGCTCTACGACGGGGGCAGCAAGCTAGCACGCTGTGCCCTTTTCGGAGCTCAAAATCGAACGTTTTCATCAGTTTCGGGCCACTTTTCTTCATTTGCTCTGTTTTTCCGTCCCGGATCGTACGTCGTGAGCTGTTAAAAGGATGACAACCTTACTCGCGGCACATTAGAGGACCCTACAATGCGTCGATATCACGTCTTGCGAGGATGCTGCGTTGTTGAAGCGGATGGGTTGTCGTTAAGCCCATTGGGCCTTTTGAATGGGCCATATCTCTAGGCTGGGACTGTGAACCGTTAACACATAAAGGAATTGTGCCCTCAACATGACGGGTGTGATCATACCAGCACTTATGCACCGGATCCCACCAGAACTCCGAAGTTAAGCGTGCTTGGGTGAGAGGAGTACTAGGATTGGTGACCCCCGGGGCAGTCCTCGTGGTGCACCCCCTTTTCAATTTTTTTTGCTCCGGCTAGGGTTGCCAAGATACTTTACCCACCACATTTCTATTATCGAATCCCACGGCACCTTGGGCAAGACAACTTCTCTTCACGTGGAGGCTGGGCCAGCAAACCGAGGGCGTAGGGCTTGTGACCAGGTCTCCGTCGCTCCGGTGCCCATAACTTTTGATCCGTAAGGAGTTACGAGGTGCACAGCATACCGTTGGAAAGCTCTCTGAGAGCTCTACGACGGGTGCAGCAAGCTAGCTCGATGTGCCCTTTTCAGAGCTCAAAATCGAACATTTTCATCAGTTTCGGGCACTTTTCTTATATTGCTCTGTTTTTCCGTCCCGGATCGTACGTCGTGAGCAGTTAAAAGGACGACAACCTTACTCGCGGCACATTAGAGGACCCTACAATGCGTCGATATCATGTCTTGCGAGGATGCTGCGTTGTTGAAGCGTATGGGTTTTCGTTAAGCCCATTGGGCCTTTTCAATGGGCCATATCTCTAGGCTGGGACTGTGAACCATTCACACATAAAGGAATTGTTTCCTCAACATGACGGATGCGATCATACCAGCACTAATGCACCGGATCCCATCAGAACTCCGAAGTTAAGCGTGCTTGGACGAGAGTAGTACTAGGATGGGTGACCCACAGGGAAGTCCTCGTGTTGCACCCCCTTTTTCAATTTTTTTTGCTCCGGTTAGGGTTGCCAAGATACTTTAACCACCACATTTCTATTATCGAATCCCACGGCACCTTGGGCAAGACAACTTCTCTTCACTTGGAGGCTGGACCCGCAAACCGAGGGCGTAGGGCTTGTGACCAGGTCTCCGTCGCTCCGGTGCCCATAACTTTTGATCCGTATGGAGTTGCGAGGCGCACAGCATACCGTTGGAAAGCTCTCTGAGAGCTCTACAACGGGGGCAGCAAGCTAGCTTGCTGTGCCGTTTTCGTAGCTCAAAATCAAACATTTTCATCAGTTTCAGGCCACTTTTCTTCTTTTACTCTATTTTTCCGTCCCGGATCGTACGTCGTGAGCTGTTAAAAGGACGACAACCTTACTCGCGGCACATTAGAGAACCCTACAATGCGTCGATATCACGTCTTGCGAGGATGCTGCGTTGTTGAAGCGGATGGGTTGTCGTTAAGCCCATTGGGCCTTTTGAATGGGCCATATCTCTAGACTGGGACTGTTAACCGTTAACACATAAAGGAATTGTGCCCTCAACATGACGGGTGTGATCATACCAGCACTAATGCCCCGGATCCCATCAGAACTCCGAAGTTAAGCGTGCTTGGGCGAGAGTAGTACTAGGATGGGTGACCCCCTGGGAAGTCCTCGTGTTGCACCCCCCTTTTCAATTTTTTTTGCTCCGGCTAGGGTTGCCAAGATACTTTACCCACCACATTTCTATTATCGAATCCCACGGCACCTTGGGCAAGACAACTTCTCTTCACGTGGAGGTTGGGCCCGCAAACCGAGGGCGTAGGGCTTGTGACCAAGTCTCCGTTGCTCCGGTGCCCATAACTTTTGATCCGTAAGGGGTTACGAGGCGCACAGCATACCGTTGGAAAGCTCTTTGAGAGCTCTACGACGGGGGCAACTTGCTAGCTTGCTTTGCCCTTTTCGGAGCTCAAAATCGAACGTTTTCATCAGTTTCGGGCCACTTTTCTTCTTTTGCTCTGTTTTTCCATCCCGGATCGTACGTCGTGAGCTGTTAAAAGGACGACAACCTTACTCGCGGCACATTAGAGGACCCTACAATGCGTCGATATCACGTCTTGCGAGGATGCTGCGTTGTTAAAGCGGATTGGTTGTCGTTAAGCCCCTTGGGCCTTTTGAATTGGCCATATCTCTAGGCTGGGACTGTGATCCGTTAACACATAAAGGAATTGTGCCCTCAACATGACGGGTGCGATCATACCAGCACTAATGGACCGCGTCCCATCAGAACTCCGGAGTTAAGCGGGCTTGGGCGAGAGTAGTACTAGGATGGGAGACCCACTGGGAAGTCCTCGTGTTGCACCCCCGTTTTCAATTTTTTTTGCTCCGGTTAGGGTTGCCAAGATACTTTACCCACCACATTTCTATTATCGAATCCCACGGCACCTTGGGCAAGACAACTTCTCTTCAC
This sequence comes from Ehretia macrophylla, assembly GCA_037974665.1. Lineage (NCBI taxonomy): Eukaryota > Viridiplantae > Streptophyta > Magnoliopsida > Boraginales > Ehretiaceae > Ehretia > Ehretia macrophylla. The sequence continues at coordinate 72,330,858 of CM075768.1, forward strand.
GTGGAGGCTGGGCCCGCAAACCGAGGGCGTAGGGCTTGTGACCAGGTCTCCGTCGCTCCGGTGCCCATAACTTTTGATCCGTAAGGAGTTACGACGCGCACAGCATACCGTTGGAAAGCTCTCTGAGAGCTCTACGAGGGGATCAGCCAGCTGGCTTGCTGTACTCTTTTCGGAGGTCAACATCGAACGTTTTCATCAGTTTCGGGCCACTTTTCTTCTTTTGCCCTGTTTTTCCGTCCCGGATCGTACGTCGTGAGCTGTTAAAAGGATGACAACCTTACTCGCGGCACATTAGAGGACCCTACAATGCGTCGATATCACGTCTTGCGAGGATGCTGCGTTGTTGAAGCGGATGGGTTGTCGTTAAGCCCATTGGGCCTTCTGAATGGGCCATATCTGTAGGCTGGGATTGTGAACGGTTAACACATAAAGGAATTGTGCCCTCAACATGACGGGTGCGATCATGCCAGCACTAATGCACCGGATCCCATCAGAACTCCGAAGTTAAGCGTGCTTGGGCGAGAGTAGTACTAGGATGGGTGACCCCTGGGAAGTCCTCGTGTTGCACCCCTCTTTTCAATTTTTTTTGCTCCGGTTAGGGTTGCCAAGATACTTTACCCACCGCAGTTCTATTATAGAATACCACGGCACCTTGGGCAAGACAACTTCTCTTCAGGTGGAGGCTGGGCCCCCAAACCGAGGGCGTAGGGCTTGTGACCAGGTCTCCATCGCTCCGGTGCCCATAACTTTTGATCCGTAACGAGTTACGACGCGCACAGCATACCGTTGGAAAGCTCTCTGAGAGCTCTACGACGGGGATAGCAAACTAGCTCTCTGTGCCCTTTTCGGAGCTCAATTTCGATCGTTTTCATCAGTTTCGGGCCACTTTTCTTCTTTTGCTCGGTTTTTCCGTCCCTGATCGTACGTCGTGAGCTGTTAAAAGGACGACAACCTTACTCGCGGCACATTAGAGGACCCTACAATACGTCGATATCACGTCTTGCGAGGATGCTACGTTGTTGAAGAGGATGGGTTGTCGTTATGCCAATTGGGCCTTTTGAATGGGTCATATCTCTAGGCTGGGACTGTGAACAGTTAACACATAAAGGAATTGTGCCCTCAACATAACGGGTGCGATCATACTAGCACTAATGCACCGGATCCCATCAGTACTCCGAAGTTAAGCGTGTTTGGGCGAGAGTAGTACTAGGATGGGTGACCCCATGGGAAGTCCTCGTGTTGCACCCCCCTTTTCAATTTCTTTTGCTCCGTATAGGGTTGCCCAGATACTTTATCTGCCACATTTCTATTACCGAATCCCACGGCACCTTGGGCAAGACAACTTCACTTCACATCGAGGCTGGGCCCGCAAACCGAGGGCGTAGGGCTTGTGACCAAGTCTCCCTCGCTCCGTTGCCCATAACTTTTGATCTATAAGGAGTTACGCAGCGCATAGCATACCGTTGGAAAGCTCTTCGAGAGCTCTATGACGTGGGCAGCTAGCTAGCTCGATATGCCCCTTTCGGAGCTCAAAATCGAACGTTTTCATTAGTTTCGGGCCACTTTTCTTCTTTTGCTCTGTTTTTCCGTCCCGGATCGTACGTGGTGAGCTGTTTGAGAGGCGACAACCTTACTCGCGGCACATTAGGGGACCCTACAATGCGTCGATATCACGTCTTGCGAGGATGCTGCGTTGTTGAAGTGGATGGGTTGTCGTTAAGCCCATTGGGTCGTTTGAATGGGCCATCTCTCTGGGCTGGGACTGTGAACCATCAACACATAATAGCTTTGCACCCACAGGATGACTGGTGAGATCATACCAGCACTAATGCACCGTATACCATCAGAACCTTGAAGTTAAACGTGCTTGGGCGAGAGTAGTACTTGGATTGGTGACTCACTTGTAAGTCCTCGTGTTGCACCCCCCTTTTCAATTTTTTTGCTCCGGTTAGGGTTGTCAAGATACTTTACCCACCACATTTCTATTATCAAATCCCATGGCTCCTTGGGCAAGACAACTTCTCTTCACGTGGAGGCTGGGCCCACAAACCGGTGCCCATAACTTTTGATCCGTAAGGAGTTACGAGGCGCACAACAAACCGTTGGAAAGCTCTCTGAGAGCACAACGACGGGGGTAGCTAGTTAGCTCGCTGTGCCTTTTTCGGAGCTCAAAATCGAACGTTTTCATCACTTTCGAGGCACTTTTATTCTTTTGTCCTGTTTTTCCGTCCCGGATCGTACGTCGTGGGCTGTTAAAAGAACGACAACCTTACCCGCGGCCCATTAAAGGACCCTACAATGCGTCGATATCAGGTCTTGCGAGGATGCTGCGTTGTTGAAGCGGATGGGTTGTCGTTAAGCCCATTGGGCCTTTTGAATGGGCCATATCTCTAGGCTGGGACTGTGAACCGTTAACACATAAAGGAATTGTGCCATCAACATGACGGGTGCGATCATGCCAGCACTAATGCACTGGATCCCATCAGAACTCTGAAGTTAAGCGTGCTTGGGCGAGAGTAGTACTAGGATGGGTGACCCCCTGGGAAGTCTTCGTGTTGTTCCCCCTTTTCAAATTTTTTTTCTCTAGTTAGGTTTGCCAAGATACTTTACCCACCACATTTCTATTATCGAATCCCACGGCACCTTGGGCATGACAACTCTCTTCACGTCGAGGCTGGGCCCGTAGACCGAGGGCGTAGGACTTGTGACCAGGTCTCCGTCGCTCCGGTGCCCATGACTTTTGATCCGTAAGGAGTTACGAGGCGCACAGCATACCGTTGGAAAGCTCTCTGAGAGCTCTACGACGTGGGCAGCAAGCTAGCTTGCTATGCCCTTTTCGGAGCTCAAAATCGAACGTTTTCATTAGTTTCAAGCCACTTTTATTCTTTTGCTCTGTTTTTCCGTCCCGGATCGTACGTCGTGAGCTGTTAAAAGGACGACAACCTTACTCGCGGCACATTAGAGGACCCTACAATGCGTCGATATCACGTCTTGCGAGGATGCTGCGTTGTTGAAGCGGATGGGTTGTCGTTAAGCCCATTGGGCCTTTTGAATGGGTCATATCTCTAGGCTGGGACTGTGAACCGTTAACACATAAAGGAATTGTGCCCTTAACATGACTGGTGCGATCATACCAGCAGTAATGCACCGGATCCCATCAGAACTCCGAAGTTAAGCGTGCTTGGGCGAGAGTAGTACTAGGATAGGTGACCCCCTGTTAAGTCCTCGTGTTGCACCCCCCCTTTCAATTTTTTTTGCTCCGGTTTGAGTTGCCAAGATACTTTACCCACCACATTTCTATTATCGAATCCCACGGCACCTTGGGCAAGACAACTTCTCTTCACGTGGAGGCTGGGCCCGCAAACCGGTGCCCATAACTTTTGATCCGTAAGGAGTTACGAGGCGCACAACATACCGTTGGAAAGCTCTTTAAGAGCTCTACGACAGAGGCAGCAAGCTAGCTTTCTGTGCCCTTTTCGGAATTCAAAATCGAACGTTTTCAATAGTTTCGGGCCACTTTTCTTCTTTTGCTCTGTTTTTCCGTCCCGGATCGTACGTCGTGAGCTAGTAAAAGGACGACATCCTTACTCGCGGCACATTAGAGGACCCTACAATGCGTCGATATCACGTCTTGCGAGGATGCTGCGTTGTTGAAGCGGATGGGTTATCGTTAAGCCCATTGGGCCTTTTGAATGGGCCATATCTCTAGGCTGGGACTGTGAACCGTTAACACATAAAAGAATTGTGCCCTCAACATGACGGGTGGGATCATACCAGCACTAATGCAGCGGATCCCATCAGAACTCCGAAGTTAAGCGTGCTTGGGCGAGAGTAGTTCTAGGATGGGTGACCCCCTGGGAAGTCCTCGTGTTGCACCCCCCTTTTCAATTTTTTTTGCTCCGATTAGCGTTGCCAAGATACTTTACCCACCACATTTCTATTATCGAATCCCACGGCACCTTGGGCAAGACAACTTCTCTTCACGTGGAGGCTGGGCCTGCAAACCGAGGGCGTAGGGCTTGTGACCAGGTCTCCGTCGCTCCGGTGCCCATAACTTTTGATCCGTAAGGAGTTGCGAGGCGCACAGCATACCGTTGGAAAGCTATCTGAGAGCTCTACGACGGGGGCAGGAAGCTACCACGCTGTGCCCTTTTCGAAGCTCAAAATCGAACGTTTTCATCAGTTTCGGGACACTTTTCTTTTTTTGCTCTTTTTTTTCATCCCGGATCGTACGTCGTGAGCTGTTAAAAGGATGACAACCTTACTCACGGCATATTAGAGGACCCTACAATGCGTCGATATCACGTCATGCGAGGATGCTGCGTTTTTGAAGAGGATGGGTTGTCGTTAAGCCCATTGGGCCTTTTGAATAGGCCATATCTCTAGGCTGGGACTGTGAACCGTTAACACATAAAGGAATTGTGCCCTCAACATGACGGGTGCGATCATACCAGCACTAATGCACCGGATCCCATCAGAACTTCGAAGTTAAGCATGCTTGGGCGAGAGTAGTACTAGGATGGGTGACCCCCTGGGAAGTCCTCGTGTTGCACCCCCCTTTTCAATTTTTTTTGCTCCGGTTAGGGTTGCCAAGATACTTTACCCACCACATTTCTATTATCGAATCCCACGGCACCTTGGGCAAGACAATTTCTCTTCACGTGGAGGCTGGACCCGCAAACCGGTGCCCATAACTTTTAATCCGTAAGGAGTTACGAGGCGCACAGCATACCGTTAGAAAGCTCTCTGAGAGCTCTACGACGTGGGCAGGAAGCAAGCTTGCTTTGCCCTTTTCGGAGCTCAAAATCGAACGTTTTCATCAGTTTCGGGCCACTTTTCTTCTTTTGCTCTATTTTTCCGTCCCGGATCGTACGTCGTGAGCTATTAAAAGGACGACAACCTTACTCGCGGCACATTAGAGGACCCTACAATGCGTCGATATCACGTCTTGCGAGGATGTTGCGTTGTTGAAGCAGATGGGTTGTCGTTAAGCCCATTGGGCCTTTTGAATGGGCGATATCTCTAGGCTGGGACTGTGAACCGTTAACACATAAAGGAATTGTGCTCTCAACATGACGGGTGCGATCATACCAGCACTAATGCACCGGCTCCCATCAGAACTCCGAAGTTAAGCATGCTTGGGCGAGAGTAGTACTAGGATGGGTGACACCCAGGGAAGTCCTCATGTTGCACCCCCCTTTTCAATTTTTTTTGTTCCGGTTAGGGTTGCCAAGATACTTTACCCACCAAATTTCTATTATCGAATCGCACGGCACCTTTGGCAAGACAACTTCTCTTCACGTGGAGGCTGGGCCCGCAAATCGAGGGCGTAGGGCTTGTGACGAGGTCTCCGTCGCTCCGGTGCCCATAACTTTTGATCCGTAAGGAGTTAAGAGGCGTACAGCATACCGTTGGAAAGCTCTCTGAGAGCTCTACGACGGGTGCAGCTAGCTAGCTCGCTATGCCCTTTTCAGAGCTCAAAATCGAACGTTTTCATCAGTTTCGGGCCACTTTTCTTCTTTTGCTCTGTTTTTCCGTCCCGGATAGTACCTCGTGAGCTGTTAAAAGGACGACAACCATGCTCGCGGCACATTAGAGGACCCTACAATGCGTCGATATCACGTCTTGCGAGGATGCTGCGTTGTTGAAGCGGATGGGTCGTCGTTAAGCCCATTGGGTCTTTTCAATGGGTCATATCTCTAGGATGGGACCGTGAACCGTTAACACATAAAGGAATTGTGCCCTCAACATGTCGGGTGCGATCATACCAGCACTAATGCATGGGATCCCATCAGAACTCCGAAGTTAAGCGTGCTTGGGCGAGAGTAGTACTAGGACGGTTGACCCCCTGGGAAGTCCTCGTGTTGCACCCCCTTTTCAATTTTTCTTGCTCCGTTTAGGGTTGCCAAGATACTTTACCCACCACATTTCTATTATCGAATCGCACGGCACCTTTGGCTAGACAACTTCATTTCACGTAGTGGCTGGGCCCGCAAACCGAGGGCGTAGGGCTTGTGACCAGGTCTCCGTCGCTCCGGTGCCCATAACTTTTGATCCGTAAGGAGTTACGAGGCGCACTGCATACCGATGGAAAGCTCTCTGAGAGCTCTACGATGGGGGCAGCTAGCTAGCTTGCTCTGCCCTTTTCAGAGCTCAAAATCGAACGTTTTCACCAGTTTCGGGCCACTTTTCTTCTTTTGCTCTATTTTTCCGTCCCGGATCGTATGTCGTGAGCTGTTAAAAGGACGACAACCTTACTCGCGGCACATTAGAGGACCCTACAATGCGTCGATATCACGTCTTGCGAGGATGCTGCGTTGTTGAAGAGGATGGGTTGTCGTTAAGCCCATTGGGCCTTTTGAATGGGCCATATCTCTAGGCTGGGACTGTGAAACGTTAACACATAAAGGAATTGTGCCCTCAACATGACGGGTGCGATCATACCAGCACTAATGCACCGGATCCCATCAGAACTCCGAAGTTAAGCGTGCTTGGGCGAGAGTAGTACTAGGATGGGTGACCCAATGGGAAGTCCTAGTGTTGCACCTTTTCAATTTTTTTTGCTCCGGTTAGGATTGCCAAGATACTTTACCCACCACATTTCTATTATCGAATCCCACGGCACCTTGGGCAAGACAACTTCTCTTCACGTGGTGGATGGGCCCGCAAACCGAGGGTGTAGGGCTTGTGACTAGGTCTCCGTCGCTCCGGTGCCCATAACTTTTGATCCGTAAGGAGTTACGAGGCGCACAGCATACCGTTGGAAAGCTCTCTGAGAGTTCTCCGACGGGGGCAGCTAGCTAGCTCGCTGTGCCCTTTTCGGAGCTCAAAATCGAACGTTTTCATCAGTTTCGGGCCACTTTTCTTCTTTTGCTCTGTTTTTCCGTCCCGGATCGTACGTCGTTAGCTGTTAAAAGGACGACAACCTTACTCGAGGCACATTATTGGACCCTGCAATGCGTCGATATCACGTCTTGCCAGGATGCTGCATTTTTTGAGCGGATGGGTTGTCGTTAAGCCCATTGGGCCTTTTGAATGGGTCATATCTCTAGGCTGGGACTGTGAACCGTTAACACATAAAAGAATTGTGCCCTCAACATGACGGGTGCGATCATACCAGCACTAATGCACCGGATCCCATCAGAACTCCGAAGTTAAGCGTGCTTGGGCGAGAGTAGTACTAGGATGGGTGACCCCCTGGGAAGTCCTCGTGTTGCACCCCTCTTTTCAATTTTTTTTGCTCCGGTTAGGGTTGCCAAGAAACTTTACCCACCACATTTCTATTATCGAATCCCACTGCACCTTGGGCAAGACAACTTCTCTTCACGTGGAGGCTGGGCCCGCAAACCGGTGCCCAAATCTTTTGATCTGTAAGGAGTTACGAGGCGCACAGCATACCGTTGGAAAGCTCTCTGAGTGCTCTACGACGGGGGCAACTAGCTAGCACGCTATGCCCTTTTCAGAGCTCAAAATCGAACGTTTTCATCAGTTTCAAGCCACTTTTCTTCTTTTGCTCTGTTTTTTCGTCCCGGATCGTACGTCGTGAGCTGTTAAAAGGACGACAACCCTACTCGCGGCACATTAGAGGACCCTACAATGCGTCGATATCACGTCTTGCGAGGATGCTGCGTTGTTGAAGTGGATGGGTTATCGTTAAGCCCATTGGGCCTTTTGAATGGGCCATATTTCTGGGCTGGGACTGTGATCCGTTAACACATAAAGGAATTGTGCCCTCAACATGACGGGTGTGATCATACCAGCACTAATGCACCGGATCCCGTCAGAACTCCGAAGTTAAGCGTGCTTGGGCGAGAGTAGTACTAGGATGGGTGACCCCCTGGGAAGTCCTCGTGTTGCACCCCCCTTTTCAATTTTTTTTCCCCCGGTTAGGGTTGCCAAGATACTTTAGCCACAACATTTCTATTATCGAATCCCACGGTGCCTTGGGCAAGACAACTTCGCTTCATGTGGAGGCTGAGCCCGCAAACCGAGGGCATAGGGCTTGTGACCAGGTCTCCGTCGCTCCGGTGTCCATAACTTTTGATCCATAAGGAGTTATGAGGCGCACAGCGTACTGTTGGAAAGCTCTCTGAGAGCTCTACGACGGGGGCAGCAAGCCAGCAAGCTGTGCCCTTTTCGGAGCTCAAAATCGAACGTTTTCATCAGTTTCGGGCCACTTTTCTTCTTTTGCGCTGTTTTTTCATCCCGGATCGTACGTCGTGAGTTGTTAAAAGGACGACAACCTTACTCGTGCCACATTAGAGGACCCTACAATGCATCGATATCACATCTTGCGAGGATGCTGCGTTGTTGAAGCGGATGGGTTGTCGTTAAGCCCATTGGGCCTTTTAAATGGGCCATAACTCTAGGCTGGGACTGTGAACCGTTATCACATAAAGGAATTGTATCCTCATCATGACGGGTGCGATCATACCAGCACTAATGCACCGGATCACATCAGAACTCCGAAGTTAAGCATTCTTAGGCGAGAATAGTACTAGGATGGGTGACTCCTTGGGAAGTCCTCCTGTTGTACCCCCTTTTTCAATTTTTTTTGCTCCGGTTAGGGTTGCCAAGATACTTTACCCGCCACATTTCTATTATCGAATCCCACAGCACCTTGGGCAAGACAACTTCTCATCACGTGGAGGCTGGGCCCTCAAACCGAGGGCGTAGGGCTTGTGACCAGGTCTCCGTCGCTCCGGTGCCCATAACTTTTGATCCGTAAGGAGTTACGAGGCGCACAGCATACCGTTGGAAAGCTCTCTGAGAGCTCTGCGACGGAGGTAGCTAGCTAGCATGCTATGCCCTTTTCGGAGCTCAAAATCGAACGTTTTCATCAGTTTCGGGCCACTTTTCTTCTTTTGCTCTATTTTTCCGTCCCGGATCGTACGTCGTGAGTTGTTAAAAGGACGACAACCGTACTCGCGGTACATTAGAGGACCCTACAATGCGTCGATATCACGTCTTGCGAGGATGCTGCGTTGTTGAAGCGGATGGTTTGTCATTAAGCCCATTGGGCCTTTTGAATGGGTCATATCTCTAGGCTGGGACTGTGAACAGTTAACACATAAAGGAATTGTGCCTCAACATGATGGGTGTGATCATTCCAGCATTAATGCACCGGATCACATCAGAACTCCGAAGTTAAGCGTGCTTGGGCGAGAGTAGTACTAGGATGGGTGACCCCTAAGGAAGTCCTCGTGTTGCACCCCCCTTTTCAATTTTTTCTGCTCCGGTTGGGGTTGCCAAGATCCTTTATCCGCCGTATTTCTATTATCGAATCCCACGGTACCTTGGGCAAGACAACTTCTCTTCACGTGGAGGCTGGGCCCGCAAACCGGTGCCCATAACTTTTGATCCGTAAGGATTTACGAGGCGCACAGCATACCGTTGGAAAGCTCTCTGAGAGCTCTACGACGGGGGCAACAAGCTAGCTCGCTTTGCCCTTTTTGGTGCTCAAAATCGAACGTTTTTATTAGTTTCGGGCCAATTTTCTTCTTTTGCTATGTTTTTCCGTCCGGGATCGTACGTCGTGAGTTGTTAAAAGGACGACAACCCTACTCGCGGCACATTAGAGGACCCTCAATGCGTCGATATCACGTCTTGCGAGGATGCTGCGTTGTTGAAGCGGATGGGATGTCGTTAAGCCCATTGGGCCTTTTGAATGGGTCATATCTCTAGGCTGGGACTGTGAACCGTTAACACATAAAGGAATTGTGCCCTCAACATGACGGGTGTGATCATACCAGCACTAATGCACCGGATCCCATCAGAACTCAGAAGTTAAGCGTGCTTGGGCGAGAGTAGTACTAGGATGGGTCACCCCCTGGGAAATCCTCGTGTTGCACCCCCCTTTTCAATTTCTTTTGCTCCGGTTAGGGTTGCCAAGATACTTTACCCACCTCATTTCTATTATCGAATCCCACGGCACCTTGGGCAAGACAACATCTCTTCACCGGGAGGCTGGGCCCGCAAACCGAGGACGTAGGGCTTGTGACTAGGTCTCCGTCGCTCCGATGCCCATAACTTTTGATTCGTAAGGAGTTACGAGGCGCACAGCATACCGTTGGAAAGCTCTTTGAGAGCTCTACGACGGGGGCTGCCAGCAAGCTCACTGTGCCCTTTTCGGAGCTCAAAATCGAACGTTTTCATCAGTTTCAAGCCACTTTTCTTCTTTTGCTCTATTTTTTCGTTCCGGATCGTACGTCGTGAGCTGTTAAAAGGACGACAACCTTACTCGCGGCACATTGGAGGACCCTACAATGCGTCGATATGACGTCTTGCGAGGATGCTGCGTTGTTGAAGCGGATGGGTTGTCGTCAAGCCCATTGGGACTTTTGAATGGGTCATATCTCTAGGCGGGGACTGTGAACCGTTAACACATAAAGGAATTGTGCCCTCAACTTGACGGGTGCGATCATACCAGCACTAATGCACCGGATCCCATCAAAACTCCGAAGTTAAGCGTGCTTGGGCGAGAGTTGTACTAGGATGGGTGACCCCTTGGGAAGTCCTCGTCTTGCACCCCCTTTTCAATTTTTTTTGCTCCGGTTAGGGTTGCCAAGATACTTTACCCACCACATTTCTATTATCGAATCCCACTGCACCTTGGGCAAGACAACTTCTCTTCACGTGGAGGCTAGGCCCGCAAACCGAGGGCGTAGGGCTTGTGACGAGGTCTCCGTCGCTCCGGTGCCCATAACTTTTGAGCCGTAAGGAGTTACAAGGCGCACAGCATACCGTTGGAAAGCTCTCTGAGAGCTCTACGACTGGGGCAGCAAGCTTGCTTGCTGTGCCCTTTTCGGACCTCAAAATTGAACGTTTTCATCAGTTTCGGGCCACTTGTCTTCTTTTGCTCTGTTTTTCCGTCCCGGATCGTACGTCGTGAGCTGTTAAAAGGACGACAACCTTACTCGCGGCACATTAGAGGACCCTACAATCCGTCGATATCACGTCTTGCGAGGATACTGCGTTGTTGAAGTAGATGGGTTGTCGTTAAGCCCATTGGGCCTTTTAAATGGGCCATATCTCTAGGCTGGGACTGTGAACCGTTAACACATAAAGGAATTGTGTCCCCAACATGACGGGTGCGATCATACCAGCACTAATGCACCGGATCCTATCAGAACTCCGAAGTTAAGCGTGCTTGGGCGAGAGTAGTACTAGAATGGGTGACCCCCTAGGAAGTCCTCGTGTTGCACCCCCCTTTTCAATTTTTTTTGCTCCGGTTAGGGTTGCCAAGATACTTTACCCACCGCATTTCCCTTATCGAATCCCGCAGCACCTTGGGCAATACAACTTCTCTTCACGTGGAGGCTGGGCCCGCAAACCGGTGCCCATAACTTTTGATCTGTAAGGAGTTACGAGGCGCGCACCATACCGTTGGAAAGCTCTCTGGGAGATCTACGACGGGGGCAGCTAGCTAGCTTTCCGTGCCCTTTTCAGAGCTCAAAATCGAAAGTTTTCATCAGTTTCGTGCCACTCTTCTTCTTTTGCTCTATTTTTTCATCCCAGATCGTACGTCGTGAGCTGTTAAAAGAAGGACAAACTTCCTCGCGGCACATTAGAGGACCCTACAATGCGTTGATATCACGTCTTGCGGGGATGCTGCGTTGTTGAAGCGGATGGGTTGTCGTTAAGTCAATTGGGCCTCTTGAATGGGCCATATCTGTAGGCTGGGACTGTGAACCGTTAACAAATAAAGGAATTGTGCCGTCAACATGAGGGGTGCGATCATACCAGCACTAATGCACCGGATGCCATCAAAACTCTGAAGTTAAGCATGCTTGGGCGATAGTAGTACTAGGATGGGTGACCCCATGGGAAGTCCTCGTGTTGCACCACCCTTTTCAATTTTTTTTGCTCTGGTTAGGGTTGCCAAGATACTTTACCCACCACATTTCTATTATCGAATCCCACGGCACCTTGGGCAAGACAACTTCTCTTCACGGGGAGGTTGGGCTCACAAACCGAGGGCGTAGGGCTTGTCACCAAGTCTCCGTCGCTCCGGTGCCCATAACTTTTGATCCGTAAGGAGTTACGAGGCGCACAACATACCGTTGGAAAGCTATCTGAGAGCTCTACGACAGGGGCAGCAGAAAGCTAGCTTGCTTTGCCCTTTTTGGAGCACAAAATCGAACGCTTTCATCAGTTTCGGGGCACTTTTCTTCTTTTCCTCTATTTTTCCGTAACGGATCATACGTCGTGAGCTGTTAAAAGGACGACAACCTAACTCGCGGGACATTAGAGGGCCCTACAATGCGTCGATATCACGTCTTGCAAGGATGCAACATTGTTGAAGCGGATGGGTTGTCGTTAAGCCCATTGGGCCTTTTTAATGGGCCATCTCTCTAGGCTGGGACTGTGAACCATTAACACATAAAGGAATTGTACCCTCAACATGACCGGTGCGATCATACAAGCACTAATGCACCGGATCCCATCAGAACTCCGAAGTTAAGCGTGTTTGGGCGAGAGTAGTACTAGGATGGGTGACCCCCTGGGAAGTCCTCGTGTTGCACCCCGCTTTTCAATTTTTTTTGCACTGGTTAGGGTTGCCAAGATACTTTATCCACCACATTTCTATTATCAAATCCCACGGCACCTTGGGCAAGACAACTTCGCTTCACGTGGAGGCCGGGCCCGCATACCGAGGGCGTAGGGCTTGTGACCAAGTCTCCGTCGCTCCGGTGCCCATAACTTTTGATCCGTAAGGAGTTACGAGGCGCACAGCAGACCGTTAGAAAGCACTCTGAGAGCTCTCCGACGGGCCCACCAAGCTAGGTTGCTTTGCCCTTTTGGGAGCTCAAAATCGAACGTTTTCATCAGTTTCCGCCCACTTTTCTTCTTTTGCTCTATTTTTCCGTCCCGGATCGTACGTCGTGAGCTGTTGAAAGGACGACAACCTTACTCGCGGCACATTAGAGGACCCTACAATGCTTCGATATAACGTCTTACTAGGATGCTGCATTGTTGAAGTGGATAGCTTGTCGTTAAGCTCATTGGGCCTTTTGAATAGGCCATCTCTCTGGGCTGGGACTGTGAACCGTCAACACATAAGGTATTTGCTCCCTCAACATTATGGGTGTGATCTTACTAGCACTAATGCATCGGATCCAATCAGAACTCCGAAGTTAAGCGTGTTTGGGCGAGAGTATTACTAGGATGGGTGACCTGTTGGGAAGTCCTCGTGTTGCACCCCCCTTTTCAATTTTTTTTTCTCCGGTTAGCGTTGCCAAGATACTTCACCCACCACATTTCTTTTATCGAATCCCACGGCACCTTGGGCAAGACAACTTCTCTTCACGTGGAGGCTGGGCCCGCAAACCGAGGGCGTAGGGCTTGTGACTAGGTCTCTGTCGCTTCGGTGCCCATAACTTTTGATCCGTAAGGCGTTACGCGGTGCACAGCATACCGTTGGAAAGCTCACCGAGAGCTCTACGACGGGGGCAGCTAGCTAGCTCGCCGTGCCCTTTTCTGAGCTCAAAATCGAACGTTTTCATCAGTTTCTGGCCACTTTTCTTCTTTTGCTTTGTTTTTCCGTCCCGGATCGTACGTCGTGAGCTGTTAAAAGGACGACAACCTTACTCGCGGAACATTAGAGGACCCTACAATGCGTCGATATCACGTCTTGCGAGGATGCTGCGTTGTTAAAGCGGATGGGTTGTCGTTAAGCCCATTGGGCCTTTTGAATGGGTCATATCTCTAGGCTAGGACTGTGAACCGTTAACACATAAAGGAATTGTGCCCTCAACATGACGGGTGCGATCAAACCAGCACTAATGCACCGGATCCCATCAGAACTCCGAAGTTAAGCGTACTTGGGCAAGAGTAGCACTAGGATGGGTGACCCCCTGGGAAGTCCTCGTGTTGCACCCCCCTTTTCAATTTTTTTTGCTCCGGTTAGGGTTGCCAAGATACTTTACCCACCACATTTCTATTATTGAATCCAACGGCACCTTGGGCAAGACAACTTCTCTTCACGTGGAGGCCGGGCCCGCACACCGGTGCCCATAACTTTTGATCCGTAAGGAGTTACGAGGCGCACAACATACCGTTGGAAAGCTCTCTGAGAGCTCTACGACGGGGGCAGCTAGATAGCTTGCCCTGCCCTTTTCCGAGCTCAAAATCGAACGTTTAATCAGTTTCGGGCCACTTTTCTACTTTTGCTCTATTTTTCCGCCCCGGATCGTACGTCGTGAGTTGTTAAAAGGATGACAACCTTACTCGCGGCACATTAGAAGACCCTACAATGCATCGATATCACGTCTTGCGAGGATGCTGCGTTGTTCAAGCGGATGGGTTTTCGTTAAGCCCATTGGGCCTTTTGAATGGGCCATATCTCTAGGCTGGGACTGTGAACCATTAACACATAAAGGAATTGTGCCCTCAACATGACGGGTGCGATCATACCAGCACTAATGCGCAGGATCCCATCAGAACTCTGAAATTAAGCGTGCTTGGGCGAGAGTAGTACTAGGATGGGTGACCCCATGGAAAGTCCTCGTGTTGTACCCCCCTTTTCAATTTTTTTTGCTCCAGTTAGGGTTGCCAAGATACTTTACCCACCACATTTCTATTACCGAATCCTATGGCACCATGGGCAAGACAACTTCGCTTCACGTAGAGGCTGGGCCCACAAACCGAGGGCGTGGGGCTTGGGACTAGGTCTCCGTTGCTTCGGTGCCCATAACTTTTGATCCGTAAGGAGTTACGAGGCGCACAGCATACCGTTGGAAAGCTCTCCGAGAGCTCTACGAAGGGGGCAGCTAGCTAGCTCGCTTTTCCCTTTTCGGAGCTCAAAATCGAACGTTTTCATCAGTCTCGGGTCTCTTTTCTTCTTTTGCTCTGTTTTTCCGTCCCGGATCGTACGTCGTGAGCTGTTAAAAGGACGACAACCTTACTCGAGGCACATTAGAGGACCCTACAATGCGTCGATATCACGTCTTGCGAGGATGCTGCGTTGTTGAAGCGGATGGGTTGTCGTTAAGCCCATTGGGCCTTTTGAATGGGCCATATCTCTAGGCTGGGACTGTGAACCGTTAACACATAAAGGAATTGTGCCCTCAACATGACGGGTGCGATCATACCAGCACTAATACATCGGATCCCATCAGAACTCCGAAGTTAAGCGTGCTTGGGTGAGAGTAGTACTAGGATGGGTGACCCCCTGGGAAGTCCTCGTGTTGCACCCCCCTTTTCAATTTTTTTTGCTCCGGTTAGGGTTGCCAAGGGACTTTACCCACCACATTTCTATTATTGAATCCCACCGCACCTTGGGCAACACAACTTCTCTTCACGTGGAGGCTGGGCCCACAAACCGGTGCCCATAACTTTTGATCCGTAAGGAGTTACGAGGCGCACAGCATACCGTTGGAAAGCTCTCTGAGAGCTCTACGACGGGGGCAACCAGCTAGCTCGCTGTGCCCTTTTCGGAGCTCAAAATCGAACGTTTTCATCAGTTTCGGGCCACTTTTCTTCTTTTGCTCTGTTTTTCCGTCCCGGATCGTACGTCGTGTGCTGTTAAAAGGACGACAACCCTACTCGTGGCATATTAGAGGACCCTACAATGCATCGATATCACGTCTTGCGAGGATGCTGCGTTGTTGAAGCGGATGGGTTGTCGTTAAGCCCATTGGGCCTTTGGAATGGGCCATATCTCTAGGCTGAGACCGTGAACCGTTAACACATAAAGGAATTGTGCCCTCAACATGACGGGTGCGATCATACCAGCACTAATGCACCGGATCCCATCAGAACTCCGAAGTTAAGCGTGCTTGGGCGAGAGTAGTACTAGGATGGGTGACCCCCTGGGAAGTCCTCGTGTTGCACCCCACTTTTCATTTTTTTTTTATCCGGTTAGGGTTTCCAAGATACTTTACCCACCACATTTCTATTATCGAATCCCACGGCACCTTGGGCAAGACAACATCTCTTCACGTGGAGGCTGGGCCCGCAAACCGAGGGCGTAGGGCTTGTGACCAGGACTCCGTCGCTCCGGTGCCCATAACTTTTGATCCGTAACGAGTTACGTGGCGCACAGCGTACCGTTGGAAAGCTCTCTGAGAGCTCTACGACAAAGGTAGCAAGCCAGCAAGCTTTGCCCTTTTTAGAGCTCAAAATCGAACGTTTTCATCAGTTTCGGGCCACTTTTCTACTTTTGCTCTATTTTTCCGTCCCGGATCGTACGTCGTGAGCTGTTAAAAGGACGACAACCTTACTCGCGGCATATTAGAGGACCCTACATTGCGTCAATATCACGTCTTGCGAGGATGCTGCATTGTTGAAGCGGATGGGTTGTCGTTAAGCCCATTGGGACTTTTCAATGGGCTATCTATCTAGGCTGGGACTGTGAACAGTCAACACATAAGGGATTTGTGCCCTCAACATGACAGGTGTGATCATACCAGCCCTAATGCACCGGATCCCATCAGAACTCCGAACTTAGGCGTGCTCGGGCGAGTGTAGTACTAGGATGGGTGACCCCCTGGGAAGTCATCGTGTTGCACCCCCCTTTTCAATTTTTTTTGCTCCGGTTAGGGTTGCCAAGATACTTTACCCACCACATTTCTATTATCGAATCCCACGGCACCTTGGGCAAGACAACTTCTCTTCACGCGGAGCCTGGGTCCGCAAACCGAGGGCGTAGGGCTTGTGTCCAGGTCTTCGTCGCTGCAGTGCCCATAACTTTTGATCCGTAAGGAGTTACGAGGAACACATCATACCGTTAGAAAGCTCTCTGAGAGCTCTACGACGAGTGCAGCATTCTAGCTTGCTATGCCCTTTTCGGAGCTCAAAATCGAACGTTTTCATCAGTTTCGGGCCACTTTTCTTCTTTTGCACTGTTTTTCCGTCCCGGATCGTACGTCGTGAGCTGTTAAAAGGACGACAACCTTACTCGCGGCACATTAGAGGACCCTACAATGTGTCGATATCACGTTTTGCGAGGTTGCTGCATTGTTGAAGCGGATGGGTTGTCGTTAAGCCCATTGGGCCTTTTAAATGGGTCATATCTCTAGGCTGGGACTGTGAACCGTTAACACATAAAAGAATTGTGCCCTCAACATGACGGGTGCGATCATACCAGCACTAATGCACCGGATCCCAACAGAACTCCGAAGTTAAGCGTGCTTGGGCGAGAGTAGTACTAGGATGGGTGACCCCCTGGGAAGTCCTCGTGTTGCACCCCCATTTTAAATTTTTTTTGCTCCGGTTAGGGTTGCCAAGATACTTTACCCACCACATTTCTATTATCGAATCCCACGGCACCTTGGGCAAGACAACTTCTCTTCACGTGGAGGCTGGGCCCGCAAACCGAGGGCGTAGGGCTTGTGACCAGGTCTCCGTCGCTCCGGTGCCCATAACTTTTGATCCGCAAGGAGTTACGAGGCGCACAGCATACCGTTTGAAAGCTCTCTGAGAGCTCTACTTTGGGGGCAGCAAGCCTGCTTGCTATACCATTTTTGGAGCCCAAAATCGAACGTTTTCATTAGTTTCGGGCAACTTTTCACTTTTTGCTCTGTTTTTCCATCCTGGATCGTACGT
Organism: Ehretia macrophylla; assembly: GCA_037974665.1. Lineage (NCBI taxonomy): Eukaryota > Viridiplantae > Streptophyta > Magnoliopsida > Boraginales > Ehretiaceae > Ehretia > Ehretia macrophylla. Next base: position 72,348,405 of record CM075768.1, read on the forward strand.
CGTGAGCTGTTAAAAGGACGAAAATCTTACTCGCGGCACATTAGAGGACCCTAAAATGCGTCGATATGACGTCTTGCAAGGATGCTGCGATATTGAAGCTGATGGGTTGTCGTTAAGCCCATTGGGCCTTTTGAATGGGTCATATCTCTAGGCTCGGACTGTGAACCGTTAACACATAAAGGAATTGTGCCCTCAACATGACGGGTGCGATCATACCAGCACTAAGGCACCGGATCCCATCAGAACTCCGAAGTTAAGCGTACTTGGGCAAGAGTAGCTCTAGGATGGGTGACCCCCTGGGAAGTCCTCGTGTTGCACCCCCCTTTTCAATTTTTTTTGCTCCGGTTAGGGTTGCCAAGATACTTTACCCGCCACATTTCTATTACCGAATCCCATGGCACCTTGGGCAAGACAACTTCACTTCACGCAAACCGAGTGCATGGGGCTTGGGACCAGGTCTCCGTCGCTCTGTTGTCCATAACTTTTGATCCGTAAGGAGTTACGAGGTGTACAGCACATCGTTGGAAAGCTCTCTGAGAGCTCTACGACGGGGGTAGCAATCCAGCATGCTGTGCCCTTTTTGGAGGTCAAAATCGAACGTTTTCATAAGTTTCGGGCCACTTTTTTCTTTTGCTCTGTTTTTCCGTCCCCGATCGTACGTCGTGAGCTGTTAAAAGGACGATAACCTTACTCGCGGCACATTAGAGGACCCTACAATGCGTCGATATCACGTTTTGCGAGGATGCTACATTGTTGAAGCGGATGGGTTGTCGTTAAGCCCATTGGGCCTTTTAAATGGGCCATATCTCTAGGCTGGGACTGTGAACCGTTAACAAATAAATGAATTGTGCCCTCAACATGATGGGTGCGATCATACCAGCACTAATGCACCGGATCCCATCAGAACACTGAAGTTAAGCATGGTTGGGCGAGAGGAGTACTAGGATGGGTGGCCCCATGGGAAGTCCTCGTGTTGCACACCCTTTTCAATTTTTTTTGCTCCGGTTAAGGTTGCCAAGATAATTTACCCACCACATTTCTATTATCGAATCCCACGGCACCTTGGGCAAGACAACTTCTCTTCACATGGAGGCTGGGCCCGCAAACGGAGGGCGTAGGGCTTGTGACCAGGTCTCTATCGCTCCGGTGCCCATAACTTTTGATCCGTAAGGAGTTACGAGGCGCACAACATACCGTTGGAAAGCTCTCTGAGAGCTCTACGACAGGGGCAGCAATCAAGCCTGCTTTGCCCTTTTCGGAGCCTAAAATCGAATGTTTTCCTCAGTTTCGGGCCTCTTTTCTTCTTCTTCTCTATTTTTTCGTCCCGGATCGTACGTCGTGAGCTGTTAAAAGGACGACAACCTTACTCGCGGCACAATAGAGGACCCTACAATGTGTCGATATCACGTTTTGTAAGGATGCTGCGTTGTTAAAGCTGATGGGTTGTCGTTAAGCCCATTGGGCCTTTTGAAAGGGCCATATCTCTAGGCTGGGACTGTGAACCGTTAACACACAAAGGAATTGTGCCCTTAACATGACAGGTGTGATCATACCAGCTCTAATGCACCGGATCCCATCAGAACTCCGAAGTTAAGCGTGCTTGGGCGAGAGTAGTACTAGGATGGGTGACCCCCTGGGAAGTTCTCGTGTTGCACCCCCCTTTTCAATTTTTTTTGCTCCGGTTAGGGTTGCCAAGATACTTTACCCGCCACATTTCTATTATCGAATCCCACGGCACCTTGGGCAAGACAACTTCTCTTCACGGGGAGGCTGGGCCCGTAAACCGAGGGCGTAGGGCATGTGACTAGGTCTCCGTCGCTCCGGTGCCCATAACTTTTGATCCGTAAGGAGTTACGAGGCGCACAGCATACCGATGGAAAGCTCTCTGAGAGCTCTACGACGGGGGCAGCCAGCTAGCTCGATTTGCCCTTTTTGGAGCTCAAACTCGAACGTTTTCATCGATTTCGGGCCACTTTTCTTCTTTTTCTCTATTTTTCCGTTCCGGATCGTACGTCGTGAGCTGTTAAAAGGACGACAACCCTACTCACGGCACATTAGAGGACCCTACATTGCATCGATATCACGTCTTGCGAGGATGCTGCGTTGTTGAAGCAGATGGGTTGTCGTTAAGCCGATTGGGCCTTTTAAATGGGCCATATCTCTAGGCTGGGACTGTGAACCGTTAACACATAAAGGAATTGTGTGCCCAACATGACGGGTGCGATCATACCAGCACTAATGCACTGGATTCTATCAGAACTCTGAAGTTAAGCATGCTTGGGGGAGAGTAGTACTAGGATGGGTGACCCCCTGGGAAGTCCTCGTGTTGCACCCCCCTTTTCAATTTTTTTTGCTCCGGTTAGGGTTGCCAAGATACTTTACCAACCACATTTCTATTATCGAATCCCACAGCACCTTGGGCAAGACAACTTCTCTTCACGTGGAGGCTGGGCCCGCAAACTGGTACCCATAACTTTTGATCCGTAAGGAGTTACGAGGCGCGCAGCAAACCGTTGGAAAGCTCTCTGAGAGCTCTACGACGGGGGCAGCGAGCTAGCTTGCTGTGCCCTTTTCAGAGCTCAAAATCGAACGTTTTCATCAGTTTCGGGCCACTTTTCTTCTTTAGCTCTATTTTTTCATCCCGGATCGTACGTCGTGAGCTGTTAAAAGAACGACAACCATACTCGCGGCACATTAGAGGACCCTGCAATGCGTCGATATCACGTCTTGCGAGGATGCTGCGTTGTTGAAGCGGATGGGTTGTCGTTAAGCCCATTGGGCCTTTTGAATGGGCCATATCTCTAGACTGGGACTGTGAACCGTTAACACATAAATGAATTGTGCCTCAACATGACGGGTGCGATCATACCAGCACTAATGCACCGGATCCCATCAGAACGCCGAAGTTAAGCGTGCTTGGGCGATAGTAGTACTAGGATGGGTGGCCCATGGGAAGTCCTCGTGTTGCACACCCTTTTCAATTTTTTTTGCCCTGGTTAGGGTTGCCAAGATACTTTACCCACCACATTTCTATTATCGAATCCCACGGCTCCTTGGGCAAGACAATTTCCCTTCACGTGGAGGCTGGGCCAGCAAACCGAGGGCGTAGGGCTTGTGACCAGGTCTCCGTCGCTCCGGTGCCCATAACTTTTGATCCGTAAGGAGTTACGAGGCGCACAGCATACCGTTGGAAAGCTCTCTGAGAGCTCTACGATGGTGGCAGCAAGCTAGCTGGCTGTACCCTTTTCGGAGCTCAAAATCGAACATTATCATCAGTTTCTGGCCACTTTTCTTCTTTTGCTCTGTTTTTCCGTCCTGGATCGTACGTCGTGAGCTGTTAAAAGGACGACAACCTTACTCGCGGCACATTAGAGGACCCTACAATGCGTCGATATCACGTCTTGCGTGGATGCTGCGTTGTTGAAGCGGATGGGTTGTCGTTAAGCCCATTGGGCCTTTTGAATGGACCATATCTCTAGGCTGGGACTGTGAACCATTAACACATAAGGAAATTGTGCCCTCAACATGATGGGTGCGATCATGCCAGCACTAATACACCGGATCCCATCAGAACTCCGAAGTTAAGCGTGCTTGGGCGAGAGTAGTACTAGGATGGGTGACCCCCTGGGAAGTCCTCGTGTTGCACCCCCCTTTTCAATTTTTTTTGCTCCGGTTTGGGGTGCCAAGATACTTTACCCACCACATTTCTATTATCGAATCCCACAGCACCTTGGGCAAGACAACTTCTCTTCACGTGGAGGCTGGGCCCGCAAACTGAGGGCGTAGGGCTTGTGACCAAGTCTCCGTCGCTCCGGTGCCCGTAACTTTTGATCCGTAAGGAGTTACGAGGCGCACAGCATACCGTTGGAAAGCTATCTGAGTGCTCTACGACGGGGGCTGCAAGCTAGCTTGCTTTTCCCTTTTGGGAGCTCAAAATCGAACGTTTTCATCAGTTTCGTGCCACTTTTCTTCTTTTCCTCTATTTTTTCATCCCGGATCGTACGTCGTGAGCTGTTGAAAGGACGACAACCTTACTCGCAGGACATTAGAGGGCCCTACAATGCATCAATATCACGTCTTGCGAGGATGCTGTGTTGTTGAAGCAGATGGGTTGTCGTTAAGCCCATTGGGCCTTTTGAATGGGTCATATCTCTAGGCTGGGACTGTGAACCGTTAACACATAAAGGAATTGTGCCCTCAACATGACGGGTGCGATCATACCAGCACTAATGCATCGGATCCCATCAAAACTCCGAAGTTAAGCGTGCTTGGGCGAGAATAGTACTAGGATGGGTGACCCCCTGGGAAGTCCTCGTGTTGCAACCCGCTTTTCAATTTTTTTTGCTCCGGTTAGGGTTGCCAAGATACTTTACCCACCACATTTCTATTATCGAATCCCACAGCACCTTGGGCAAGACAACTTCTCTTCACGTGGAGGCCGGGCCCGCAAATCGGTGCCCATAACTTTTGATCCGTAAGGAGTTACGAGGCGCACAACATACCGTTGGAAAGCTCTGTGAGAGCTCTACGACGGGGGCAGCTAGCTAGCTTGCTCTGCCCTTTTCGGAGCTCAAAATCGAAAGTTTTCATTAGTTTCGGGCCACTTTTCTTCTTTTGCTCTATTTTTCCGTCCCGGATCGTACGTCGTGATTTGTTAAAAGGACGACAACCTTACTCGCGGCACATTAGAGGACCCTACAATGCATCGATATCACGTCTTGCGAGGATGCTGCGTTGTTGAAGCGGATGTGTTTTCGTTAAGCCCATTGGGCCTTTTGAATGGGCCATATCTCTAGGCTGGGACTGTGAACCGTTAACACATAAAGGAATTGTGCCCTCAACATGACGGGTGCGATCATACCAGCACTAATGCACCGGATCCCATCAGAACTCCGAAGTTAAGCGTGCTTGGGCGAGGGTAGTACTAGGATGGGTGACCCCCTGGGAAGTCCTCGTGTTGCACTCCCCTTTTCAATTTTTTTTGCTCCGGTTAGGGTTCCCAAGATACTTTACCCACCACATTTCTATTATCGAATCCCAAGGCACCTTGGGCAAGACAACTTCTCTTCACGGGGAGGCTGGGCCCGCAAACCGAGGGCGTAGGGCTTGTGACTAGGTCTCCGTCGCTTCGGTGCCCATAACTTTTGATCCGTAAGGAGTTACGAGGCGCACAGCATACCGTTGGAAAGCTCTCTGAGAGCTCTACGACGGGCGCAGCTAGCTAGCTCGCTTTGCCCTTTTCGGAGCTCAAAATCGAACATTTTCGTCAATTTCGGGCCACTTTTCTTCTTTTGCTCTGTTTTTCCATCCCGGATCGTACGTCGTGAGCTGTTAAAAGGACGACAACCCTATTTGCGGCATATTAGAGGACCCTACAATGCGTCGATATCACGTCTTGCAGACATGCTGCGTTGTTAAAGAGGATGGGTTGTAGTTAAGCCCATTGAGCCTTTTGAATGGGCCATATCTCTAGGCTGGGACTGTGAACCGTTAACACATAAAGGAATTGTGCCCTCAACATGACGGGTGCGATCATACCAGCACTAATGCAACGGATCCCATCAGAACACCGAAGTTAAGCGTGCTTGGGCGAGAGTAGTACAAGGATGGGTGACCCCCTGGCAAGTCCTCGTGTTGCACCCCCCTTTTCAATTTTTTTTGCTCCGGTTAGGGTTGCCAAGATACTTTACCCACCACATTTCTATTATCGAATCCCACGGCACCTTGGGCAAGACAACTTCTCTTCACATGGAGGCTGGGCCCGCAAACCGAGGGCGTAGGGCTTGTGACCAGGTCTCCGTCGCTCCGGTGCCCATAACTTTTGATCCGTAAGGAGTTACGAGGCGCACAGCATACCGTTGGAAAGCTCTCTGAGAGCTCTACGACTGGGGCAGCAAGCCAGAAGTTGTGCCTTTTTCAGAGCTCAAAATCGAACGTTTTCATCATTTACGGGCCACTTTTCTTCTTTTGCTCTGTTTTTCCGTCCCGGATCGTACGTCGTGAGCTGTTAAAAGGACGACAACCGTACTCGCGGCATATTAGAGGACCCTACATTGCGTCGATATAACGTCTTGCGAGGATGCTGCGTTCTTGAAGCGGATGGGTTGTCGTTAAGCCCATTGGGCCTTTTTAAATGGGCCATATCTCTAGGTTGGGACTGTGAACCGTTAACACATAAAGGAATTGTGCCCTCAACATGACGGGTGCGATCATACCAGCACTAATGCATCGGATCCCATCAGAACTCCGAAGCTAAGCGTGCTTGGGCGAGAGTAGTACTAGGATGGTTGACCCCCTGGGAAGTCCTCGTGTTGCACCCCCTTTTCAATTTTTTTTGCTCCGGTTAGGGTTGCCAAGATACTTTACCCACCACATTTCTATTATCGAATCCCACGGCACCTTGGGCAAGACAACTTCTCTTCACGTGGAGGCTGGGCCCGCAAACCGAGGGCGTAGGGCTTGTGACCAGGTCTCCGTCGCTCCGGTGCCCATAACTTTTGATCCGTAAGGAGTTACGAGGCACACATCATACCGTTGGAAAGCTCTCTGAGAGCTCTACGACGGGGGCAGCTAGCTAGCTTGCTTTGCCCTTTTCGGAGCTCAAAATCGAACGTTTTCATCAGTTTCGGGCCACTTTTCTTCTTTTGCTCTGTTTTTCCGTCCCGGATCGTACGTCGTGAGCTGTTAAAAGGACGACAACCTTACTCGCGGCACATTAGAGGACCCTACAATGCGTCGATATCACGTTTTGCGAGGATGCTGCGTTGTTGAAGCGGATGGGTTGTCGTTAAGCCCATTGGGCCTTTTGAATGGGCCATATCTCTAGGCTGGGACTGTGAACCATTAACACATAAAGGAATTGTGCCGTCAACATGAAGGGTGCGATCATACCAGCACTAATGAACCGGATCCCATCAGAACTTCGAAGTTAAGCGTGCTTGGGCGAGAGTAGTACTAGGATGGGTGACCCCCTGGGAAGTCCTCGTGTTGCACTCCCCTTTTCAATTTTTTTTGCCCCGGTTAGGGTTGCCAAGATACTTTACCCACCACATTTCTATTATCGAATCCCACGGCACCTTGGGCAAGACAACTTCTCTTCACGTGGAGGCTGGGCCCGCAAACTAGTGCCCAAAACTTTTGATACGTAAGGAGTTACGAGGCGCACAACATACCGTTGGAAAGCTCTCTGAGAGCTCTACGACGGGGGAAACTAGCTAGCTCGCTGTTCCTTTTTTCGGAGCTCAAAATCGAACGTTTTCATTAGTTTCAGGCCACTTTTCTACTTTTGCTCTGTTTTTCCGTCCCGGATTGTACGTCGTGAGCTGTTAAAAGGACGACAACCTTACTCGCGGCACATAAGAGGACCCTACAATGCGTTGATATCACGTCTTGCGAGGATGTTGCGTTGTTGAGGCAGATGGGTTATCGTTAAGCCCATTGGGCCTTTTGAATTGGCCATCTCTTTAGGTTGGGACTGTGAACCGTTAACACATAAAGGAATTGTGCCCTCAACAAGACGGGTGTGATCATACCAGCACTAATAGACCGGATACCATCAGAACTCCGAAGTTAAGCGTGCTTGGACGAGAGTAGTACTAGGATGGGTGACCCCCTGGGAAGTCCTCGTGTTGCACCCCCCTTTTCAATTTTTTTTGCTCCGATTAGGGTTGCCAAGATACTTTACCCACCACATTTCTATTATCGAATCCCACGGCACCTTGGGCAAGACAACTTCTCTTCACATGGAGGCTGGGCCCGCAAACCGAGGGCGTAGGGCTTGTGACCAGGTCTCCGTCGCTCTGGTGCCCATAACTTTTGATCCGTAAGGAGTTATGAGGCGCACAACATACCGTTGGAAAGCTCTCTGAGAGCTCTACGACGGGGGCAGCAAGCTAGCTCGCTATGCCCTTTTCAGAGCTCTAAATCGAACGTTTTCATTAGTTTCGGGCCACTTTTCTTCTCTTGCTCTGTTTTTCCGTCCTGGAACATACGTCGTGAGTTGTTAAAAGGACGACAACCTTACTCGCGGCACATTAGAGGACCCTACAATGCGTCGATATCACGTCTTGCGAGGATGCTGCGATATTGAAGCGGATGGGTTGTCGTTAAGCCCATTGGGCCTTTTGAATTGGCCATATCTCTAGGCTGGGACTGTGAACCGTTAACACATAAAGGAATTGTGCCCTCAACATGACGGGTGCGATCATACCAACACTAATGCACCGGATCCCATCAGAAATCCGAAGTTAAGCGTGCTTGTGCGAGAGTAGTACTAGGATGGGTGACCCCCTGGGAAGTCCTCGTGTTTCACCCCCCTTTTCAATTTTTTTTCCTTCGGTTATGGTTGCCAAGATACTTTATCCACCACAATTCTATTATCGAATCCCACGGCACCTTGGGCAAGACAACTTCCCTTCACGTGGAGGCCGGGCCCGCAAACCGGTGCCCATAACTTTTGATCCGTAAGGAGTTACGCGGCACACAGCATACCGTTGTAAAGCTCTCTGAGAGCTCTACGATGGGGGCAGCTAACTAGCTCGCTACTGCCCTTTTTGGAGCCCAAAATCGAACGTTTTCATCAGTTTCGGTCCACTTTTCTTCTTTTGCTATGTTTTTTTGTCCCGGATCGTACGTCGTGAGCTGTTAAAAGGATGACAACCTTACTCGCGGCATATTAGAGGACCCTACAATGCGTCGATATCACGTCTTGCGAGGATGCTGCGTTGTTGAAGCGGATGGGTTGTCGTTAAGCCCATTGGGCCTTTTGAATGGGCCATATCTCTAGGCTGGGACTGTGAACCGTTAACACATAAAGGAATTGTGCCCTCAACATGATGGGTGGGATCATACCAGCACTAATGCACCGGATCCCATCAGAACTCCGAAGTTAAGCGGGCTTGGGCGAGAGTAGTACTAGAATGGGTGACCCCTTGGGAAGTCGTCGTGTTGCATCCCCCTTTTCATTTTTTTTGCTCCGGTTAGGGTTGCCAAGATACTTTATCCACCACATTTCTATTATTGAATACCAAGGCACCTTGGGCAACACAACTTCGCTTCACGTGGAGGCTGGGCCCGCAAACCGAGCGCGTAGGGCTTGCGACCAGGTCTACGTCGCTCTGGTGGCCATAACTTTTGATCCGTAAGGAGTTACGAGGCGCACAGCGTACCGTTGGAAAGCTCTCTGAGAGCTCTACGATGGTGGTAGCAAGCCAGCAAGCTGTGCCCTTTTCGGAGCTCAAAATTGAACGTTTTCATCAGTTTCGGGCCACTTTTCTTCTTTTGCTCTATTTTTCCGTCCCGGATCGTACGTCGTGAGCTATTAAAAGGATGATAACCTTACTCACGGCACATTAGAGGACCCTACAATGCGTCGATATCACGTCTTGCGAGGATGCTGCGTTGTTGAAGCGGATGGGTTGTCGTTAAGCCCATTGGGCCTTTTGAATGGTCCATATCTCTAGGATGGGACTGTGAACCGTTAACACATAAAGAAATTGTGCCCTCAACATGACGGGTGCGATCATACCAGCACTAATGCACCGGATCCCATCAGAACTTCGAAATTAAGCGTGCTTGGGCGAGAGTTGTACTAGGATGGGTGACCCCCTGGGAAGTCCTCGTGTTGCACCACACTTTTCGATTTTTTTTGCTCCGGTTAAGGTTGCCAAGATACTTTACCCACAACATTTCTATTATCGAATCCCACGGCACCTTGGGCAAGACAACTTCTCTTCACGTGGAGGCTGGGCCCGCAAACCGAGGGCGTAGGGCTTGTGACCAGGTCTCTGTCGCTCCGGTGCCCATAACTTTTGATCCGTAAAGAGTTACGCGGTGCACAGCATACCGTAGGAAAGCTCTCCGAGAGCTCTACAACAAGGGCAGCAAGCTAGCTTGCTTCGCCCTTTTCGGAGCCTAAAATCGAATGTTTTCATCAGTTTCGGGCCACTTTTCTTCTTTTTCTCTATTTTTCCGTCTCGGATCGTACGTCGTGAGCTGTTAAAAGGACGACAACCTTACTCGCGGCACAATAGAGGACCATACAATGCGTCGATATCACGTCTTGCGAGGATGCTGTGTTGTTGAAGCGGATGGGTTGTCGTTAAGCCCATTGGGCCTTTTGAATGGGCCATTTCTCTTGGCTGGGACTGTGAACTGTTAACACATAAAGGAATTGTGCCCTCAACATGACGGGTGCGATCATACAAGAACTAATGCACCGGATCTCATCAGAACTCCGAAGTTAAGCGTGCTTGGGCGAGAGTAGTACTAGGATGGGTGGCCCCGTGCGAAGTCCTCGTGTTGTACCCCACTTTTCAATTTTTTTTTGCTCCGGTTAGGTTTGCCAAGATACTTTATCCACCACATTTCTATTATCGAATCCCACGGCACCTTGGGCAAGACAACTTCGCTTCACGTGGAAGCTGGGCCAGCAAACCGAGGGCGTCGGGCTTGTAACCAGGTCTCCGTCGCTCCGTTGCCCATAACTTTTGATCTGGAAAGAGTCACGAGGCACACAGCATACCGTTTGAAAGCTCTCTTAGAGCTCTACGATGGGGGCAGCAAGCTAGCTCGCTATGCCCTTTCGGAGATCAAAATCGAACGTTTTCATTTGTTTCGGGCCACTTTTCCATTTTTGCTCTGTTTTTCCGTCCCGGATCGTACGTCGTGAGCTGTTAAAAGGACGACAACCTTACTCGCGGCACATTAGAGGAACATACAATGCGTCGATATCACGTTTTGCGAGGATGCTGCGTTGTTGAAGCGGATGGGTTGTCGTTAAGCCCATTGGGCCTTTTGAAAGGGCCATATATCTAGGCTGGGACTGTGAACCGTTAAAACATAAAGGAATTGTGCCCTCAATATGACGGGTGCAATCATAACAGTACTAATGCACCAGATCCCATCAGAACTCCGAAGTTAAGCGTGCTTGGACGAGAGTAGTACTAGGATGGATGACCCCCTGGGAAGTCCTCGCGTTGTACCCCATCTTTTCAATTTTTTTTGCCCCGGTTAGGGTTGCCAAGATACTTTATCCACCACATTTCAATTATCGAATCCCACGGCACCTTGGGCAAGACAACTTTGCTTCAAGTGGAGGCTGGGCCAGCAAACCGAGGGCGTAGGGCTTGTGAGCAGGTCTCCGTCGCTCCGGTGCCCATAACTTTTGTTCCGTGAGGGGTTACGAGTCGCACAGCATACTGTTGGAAAGCTCTCCGAGAGCTCTAGGACAGGGGCAGCGAGCTTGCTCGCTTTGCCCTTTCGGAGATCAAAATCGAACGTTTTCATTTGTTTCGGGCCACTTTTCCATTTTTGCTCTGTTTTTCCGTCCCGGATCGTACGTCGTGAGCTGTTAAAAGGACGACAACCTTACTCGCGGCACATTAGAGGACCTTACAATGCATCGATATCACGTCTTTCGAGGATGCTGCGTTGTTGAAGCGGATGGGTTGTCGTTAAGCCCATTGGGCCTTTTGAATGGGTCATATCTCTCGGCTGGGCCTGTGAACCGTTAACACATAAAAGAATTGTGCCCTCAACATGACGGGGGCGATCATACCAGCACCAGTGCACCGGATCCCATCAGAACTCCGAAGTTAAGCGTGCTTGGGCGAGAGTAGTACTAGGATGGGTGACCCCCTGGGAAGTCCTCGTGTTGCACCCCCCTTTTCAATTTTTTTTGCTCCGGTTAGGGTTGCCAAGATACTTTACCCACCACATTTCTATTATCGAATCCCACGGCACCTTGGGCAAGACAACTTCTCTTCACGTGGAGGATGGGCCAGCAAACCGAGGGCGTAGGGCTTGTGACCAGGTCTCCGTCGCTCCGGTGCCCATAACTTTTGATCCGTAAGGAGTTACGAGGTGCACAGCATACCGTTGGAAAGCTCTCTGAGAGCTCTACGACGGGGGCAGCTAGCTAGCTTGCTATGCCCTTTTCGGAGCTCAAAATCGAACGTTTTCATTAGTTTCGGGCCACTTTTCTTCTTTTGCTCTATTTTTCCGTCCCGGATCGTACGTCGTGAGCTGTTAAAAGGATGACAACCTTAGTCGCGGTACATTAGAAGACCCTACAATGCGTCGATATCACGTCTTGCGAGGATGCTGCGTTGTTGAAGCGGATGGGTTGTGGTCCAGCCCATTGGGCCTTCTAAATGGGCGATTTATCTAGGCTGCGCCTGTGAACCGTTAACACATAAAGGAATTGTGCCCTCAACATGACGGGTGCGATCATACCAGCACTAATGCACCGGATCCCATCAGAACTCCGAAGTTAAGCGTGCTTGGGAGAGAGTAGTACTAGGATGGGTGACCCCCTGGGAAGTCCTCGTGTTGCACCCCCCTTTTCAATTTTTTTTGCTCCGGTTAGGGTTGCCAAGATACTTTACCCACCACATTTCTATTATCGAATCCCACGGCACCTTGGGCAAGACAACTTCTCTTCACGTGGAGGCTGGGCCAGCAAACCGAGGGCGTAGGGCTTGTGACCAGGTCTCCGTCGCTCCGGTGCCCATAACTTTTGATCCGTAAGGAGTTACGAGGCGCACAGCATACCGTTGGAAAGCTCTCTAAGAGCTCTACGACAAGGGCAGCAAGCTAGCTTGCTTTGCCCATTTTCGGAGCCTAAAATCGAATGTTTTCATCAGTTTCAGGCCACTTTTCTTCTCTTTCTCTATTTTTCCGTCCCGGATCGTACGTCGTGAGCTGTTAAAAGGATGACAACCTTACTCGCGGCACAATAGAGGACCCTACAATGCGTCGATATAACGTTTTGCGAGGATGCTGCGTTGTTGAAGCGGATGGGTTGTCGTTAAGCCCCTTGGGCCTTTTGAAAGGGCCATATCTCTAGGCTGGGACTGTGAACCGTTAACACACAAAGGAATTGTGCCCTCAACATGACGGGTTCGATCATACCAGCACTAATGCACCGGATCCCATCAGAACTCCGAATTTAAGCGTGCTTCGGCGAGAGTAGTACTAGGATGGGTGACCCCCTGGGAAGTCCTCATGTTGCACCCCCCTTTTCAATTTCTTTTTCTCCGGTTAGGGTTGCCTAGATACTTTACCCACCACATTTCTATTATCGAAAACCACGGCACCTTGGGCAAGACAACTTCTCTTCACGTGGAGGGTGGGCCCGCAAACCGGTATCCATAACTTTTGATCCGTAAGGAGTTACGAGGCGCACAGCATACCGTTGGAAAGCTCTCTAAAAGCTCTACGACAAGGGCAGCAAGCTAGTTTGCTGTGCCCTTTTCGGAGCTCAAAATCGAACGTTTTCATCAGTTTCGGGCCACTTTTCTTTTTTTGCTCTATTTTTTCATCCCAGATCGTACGTCGTGAGCTGTTAAAAGGACGAAAACCTTACTCGCGGCACATTAGAGGACCCTACAATGCGTCGATATCACGTCTTGCGAGGATGCTGCGTTGTTGAAGCGGATGGGTTGTCATTAAGCCCATTGGGCCTTTTGAATGGGCCATATCTCTAGGCTGGGACTGTGAACCGTTAACACATAAAGGAATTGTGCCCTCAACATGACGGGTGCGATCATACCAGCACTAATGCACCGGATCCCATCAGAACTCCGAAGTTAAGCGTGCTTGGGCGAGAGTAGTACTAGGATGGGTGACCCCCTGGGAAGTCCTCGTGTTGCCCCACCCTTTTCAATTTTTTTTGCTCCGGTTAGGGTTGCCAAGATACTTTACCCACCACATTTCTATTATCGAATCCCACGGCACCTTGGGCAAGACAACTTCTCTTCACGTGGAGGCTGGGCCCACAAACCGAGGGCGTAGGGCTTGTGACCAGGTCTCCGTCGCTCCGGTGCCCATAACTTTTGATCCGTAAGGAGTTACGAGGCACACAGCATACCGTTGGAAAGCTCTCTGAGAGCTCTACGACGGGGGCAGCAAACTAGCATGCTTTGCCCTTTTCGGAGCTCAAAATCGAACGTTTTCATCAGTTTCGGGCCACTTTTCTTCTTTTGCTCTGTTTTTCCGTCCCGGATCGTACGTCGTGAGCTGTTAAAAGGACGACAACCTTACTAGCGGCACATTAGAGGACTCTACAATGTGTCGATATCACGTTTTGCGAGGATGCTGCGTTGTTGAAGCGGATGGGTTGTCGTTAAGCCCATTGGGCCTTTTGAATGGGCCATATCTTCAGGCTGGGACTGTGAACCGTTAACACAAAAAGGAATTGTGCCCTCAACATGACGGGTGCGATCATACCAGCACTAATGCACCGGATCCCATCAGAACTCCGAAGTTAAGCGTGCTTGGGCGAGAGTAGTACTAGGATTGGTGACCTCCTGGGAAGTCCTCGTGTTGCACCCCCTATTTTCAATTTTTTTTTCTCCGGTTGGTATTGCCATGATACTTTATCCACCATATTTCTATTATCGAATCCCACGGCACCTTGGGCAAGACAACTTCTCTTCACGGGGAGGCTGGGCCCGCAAGCCGAGGGCGTAGGGCTTGTGACTAGGTCTCTATCGCTCTGGTGCCCATAACTTCTAATCCGTATGGAGTTACGAGGCGCACAGCATACCGCTGGAAAGCTCTCTGAGAGCTCTACGATGGGGGCAGCAAGCTAGCTCGCTGTGCCCTTTTCGGAGCTCAAAATCGAACGTTTTCATCAGTTTCGGGCCACTTTTCTTCTTTTACTCTGTTTTTCCGTACCGGATCGTATGTCGTGAGCTGTTAAAAGAATGACAACCTTACTCGCGGCATATTAGAGGACCCTACAATGCGTCGATATCACGTCTTACGGGGATGCTGCGTTGTTGAAGCGGAGGGGTTGTCGTTAAGCCCATTGGGCCTTTTGAATAGGTCATATCTCTAGGCTGGGACTGTGAACCGTTAACACATAAAGGAATTCTGCCCTCAACATGTCGGGTGCGATCATACCAGCACTAATGCACCGGATCCCATCAGAACTCCGAAGTTAAGCGTGCTTGGGCAAGAGTAGTACTAGGATGGGTGACCCCCTGGAAAGTCCTCGTGTTGCACCCCCCTTTTCATTTTTTTTTGCTCCGGTTAGGGTTGCCAAGATACTTTATCCACCACATTTCTATTATCGAATCCCACGGCACCATGGGCAAGACAACTTCTCTTCACGTGGAGGCTGGGCCAGCAAACCGAAGGCGTAGGGCTTGTGACGAGGTCTCCGTCGCTCCGGTGCCCATAACTTTTGATTCGTAAGGAGTTACGAGGCACACAGCATACCGTTGGAAAGCTCTCTGAGAGGTCGATGCCGGGGGCAGCGAGCTAGCTCGCTCTGCCCTTTTCGGAGCTCAAAATCGAACGTTTTCATCAGTTTCGGGCCACTTTTCTTCTTTTGCTCTGTTTTTCCGTCCTGGATCGTACGTCGTGAGCTGTTAAAAGGACGACAACCTTACTCGCGGCACATTAGAGGACCCTACAATGCGTCGATATCACGTCTTGCGAGGATGCTGCGTTGTTGAAGCGGAGGGGTTGTCGTTAAGCCCATTGGGCCTTTTGAAGGGGTCATATCTCTAGGCTGGGACGGTGAGCCGGTAACACATAAATGAATTCTGCCCTCAACATGACGGGTGCGATCATAACAACACTAATGCACCGGATCCCATCAGAACTCCAAAGTTAAGCGTGCTTGGGCGGGAGTAGTAGTAGGATGGGTGACCCCCTGGGAAGTCCTCGTGTTGCACCCCCCTTTTCAATTTCTTTTGCTCCGGTTAGGGTTGCCAAGATACTTTACCCACCACATTTCTATTATCGAATCCCACAGCACCTTGGGCAAGACAACTTCTCTTGATGGGGAGGCTGGGCCCGCAAACCGAGGGCGTGGGGCTTGAGACTAGGTCTCCGTCGCTCCGGTGCTCATAACTTTTGATCCGTAAGGAGGTACGTGGCGCACAGCATACCGTTGGAAAGCTCTCTGAGAGCTCTACGACGGGGGTAGCAAGCTAGCTTGCTGTTCCCTTTTCGGAGCTCAAAATCGAACGTTTTCATCAGTTTCGGGCCACTTTTCTTCTTTTGCTCGGTTTTTCCGTCCCGGATCGTACGTCGTGAGCTGTTAAAAGGACGACAACCTTACTCGCGGCACATTAGAGGACCCTACAATGCGTCGATATCACGTCTTGCGAGGATGCTGCGTTGTTGAAGCGGATGGGTTGTCGTTAAGCCCATTGGGCCTTTTGAATGGGTCATATCTCTAGGCTGGGACTGTGAACCGTTAACACATAAAGGAATTGTGCCATCAACATGACGGGTGCGATCATACCAGCACTAATGCACCGGATCCCATCAGAACTCCGAAGTTAAGCGTGCTTTGGCGAGAGTAGTAGTAGGATGGGTGACCCCTTAGGAAGTCCTCGTGTTGCACCCCCCTTTTCAATTTTTTTTGCTCCGGTTAGGGTTGCCAAGATACTTTACCCACCATATTTCTATTATCGAATCGAACGGCACCTTGGGCAAGACAACTTCTCTTCACGTGGAGGCTGGGCCCGCAAACCGAGGGCGTAGGGCTTGTGACCAGGTCTCCGTCGCTCCGGTGCCCATAACTTTTGATCCGTAAGGAGTTACGAGGCGCACAGCATACCGTTTGAAAGCTCTCTGAGAGCTCTACGACGGGGGCAGCAAGCTAGCTTGCTATGCCCTTTTCGGAGCTCAAAATCGAACGTTTTCATTAGTTTCGGGCCACTTTTCTTCTTTTGCTCTGTTTTTCCGTCCCGGATCGTACGTCGTGAGCTATTAAAAGGATGACAACCGTACTCGCGGCACATTAGAGGACCCTACAATGCGTCGATATCACGTCTTGCGAGGATGCTGCGTTGTTGAAGCGGATGGGTTGTCGTTAAGCCCATTGGGCCTTTTGAATGGGTCATATCTCTAGGCTGGGACTGTGAACCGTTAACACATAAAAGAATTGTGCCCTCAACATGACGGGTGCGATCATACCAGCACTAATGCACCGGATCCCATCAGAACTCCGAAGTTAAGCGTGCTTGGGCGAGAGTAGTACTAGGATGGGTGACCCCCTGGGAAGTCCTCGTGTTGCACCACCCTTTTCAATTTTTTTTGCTCCGGTTAGGGTTGCCAAGATACTTTACCCACCACATTTCTATTATCGAATCCCACGGCACCTTGGGCAAGACAACTTCTCTTCACGTGGAAGCTGGTCCTGAAACCGAGGGCGTAGGGCTTGTGACCAGGTCTCCGTCGCTCCGGTGCCCATAATTTTTTATCCATAAGGAGCTACGAGGCGCACAACATACCGTTGGAAAGCTCTCCGAGAGCTCTATGATGGGGGCAGCCAGCTTGCTCGCTGTGCCTTTTTTGGAGCTCAAAATCTAACGTTTTCATAAGTTTCGGGCCACTTTTCTTCTTTGGCTCAGTGTTTCCGTCCCGGATCGTACGTCATGAGCTGTTAAAAGGACGACAACCTTACTCGCGGCACATTAGAGGACTCTACAATGCGTCGATATCACGTTTTGCGAGGATGCTGCGTTGTTGAAGCGGATGGGTTGTCGTTAAGCCCATTGGGCCTTTTGAATGGGCCATATCTTTAGGCTGGGACTGTGAACCGTTAACACATAAAGGAATTGTGCCCTCAACATGACGGGTGCGATCATACCAGCACTAATGCACCGGATCCCATCAGAACTCCGAAGTTAAGCGTGCTTGGGCGAGAGTAGTACTAGGATGGGTGACCCCCTGGGAAGTCCTCGTGTTGCACCCCCCTTTTCAATTTTTTTTGCTCCGGTTAGGGTTGCCAAGATACTTTACCCACCACATTTCTATTATCGAATCCCACAGCACCTTGGGCAAGACAACTTCTCTTCACGGGGAGGCTGGGCCCGCAAACCGAGGGCGTAGGTCTTGTGACTAGGTCTCCGTCGCTCCGGTGCCCATAACTTTTGATCCGTAAGGAGTTACGAGGCGCACAGCATACCGTTGGAAAGCTCTCTGAGAGCTCTACGACGTGGGCAGCAAGCTAGCTCGCTATACCCTTTTCGGAGCTCAAAATCGAACGTTTTCATCAGTTTCGGGCCATTTTTCTTCTTTTGCTCTATTTTTCCGTCCCGGATCGTACGGCGTGAGCTGGGAAAAGGTCGACAACCCTAGTCGCGGCACATTACAGGACCCTACAATGCGTCGATATCATGCCTTGCGTGGATGCTACGTTGTTGAAGTGGATGGGTTGTCCTTAACCCCATTGGGACTTTTGAATGGGACATCTCTCTAGGCTGGGACTGTGAACCGTTAACAAATAAAGGAATTGTGCCCTCAACATGACGGGTGTGATCATACCAGCACTAATGCACCGGATCCCATCAGAACTTCGAAGTTAAGCGTGCTTGGGCGAGAGTAGTACTAGGATGGGTGACCCCCTGTGAAGTCCTCGTGTTGCACCCCCCTTTTCAATTTTTTTTGCTCCGGTTAGGGTTGCCAAGATACTTTACCCACCACATTTCTATTATCGAATCCCACGGCACCTTGGGCAAGACAACTTCTCTTCACGTGGAGGCTGGGCCCGCAAACCGAGGGCATAGGGCTAGTGACCAGGTCTCCGTCGCTCCGGTGCCCATAACTTTTGATCCGTAAGGAGTTACGAGGCGCACAGCATACCGTTGGAAAGCTCTCTGAGAGCTCTACGACGGGGGCAGCAAGCTAGCTCGCTGTGCCCCTTTCGGAGCTCAAAATCGAACGTTTTCATTAGTTTCAAGCCACTTTTCTTCTTTTGCTCTGTTTTTCCGTCCCGGATCGTACGTCGTGAGCTGTTAAAAGGACGACAACCTTACTTGTGGCACATTAGAGGACCGTACAATGCGTTGATATCACGTCTTGCGAGGATGCTGCGTTGTTGAAGCGGATGGGTTGTCGTTAAGCCCATTGGGCCTTTTGAATGGGCGATATCTCTAGGCTGGGACTGTGAACCGTTAACACATAAAGGTATTGTGCTCTCAACATGACGGGTGCGATCATACCAGCACTAATGCACCGGATCCCAACAGAACTCCGAAGTTAAGCGTGCTTGGGCGAGTGTAGTACTAGGATGGGTGACCCCCTGGGAAGTCCTCGTGTAGCACCCCCTTTTTCAATTTTTTTTGCTCCGGTTAGAGTTGCCAAGATACTTTACCCACCACATTTCTATTATCGAATCCCACTGCACCTTGGGCAAGACAACTTCTCTTCACGTGGAGGCTGGGCCCGCAAACCGAGGGCGTAGGGCTTATGACCAGGTCTCCGTCGCTCCGGTGCCCATAACTTTTGATCCGTAAAGAGTTATGAGGCGCACAGCATACCGTTGGAAAGCTCTCTGAGAGCTCTACGACGGGGGCAGCAAACTGGCTTGCTGTGCCCTTTTCAGAGCTCAAAATCGAACGTTTTCACTAGTTTCGGGGCACTTTTCTTCTTTTGCTCTGTTTTTCCGTCCCGGATCGTACGTCGTGAGCTATTAAAAGGACGACAACCTTAGTCGCGGCACTTTAGAGGACCCTACAATGCGTCGATATCATGACTTGCGAGGATGCTGCATTGTTGAAGCAGATGGATTGTCGTTAAGCCCATTGGGCCTTTTGAATGGGTCATATCTCTAGGCTGGGACTGTGAACCGTTAACAAATAAAGGAATTGTGCCCTCAACATGACGGGTGCGATCATACCAGCACTAATGCACCGGATCCCATCAGAACTTCGAAGTTAATCGTGCTTGGGCGAGAGTAGTACTAGGATGGGTGACCCTTTGAGAAGTCCTCGTGTTGCACCCCCTTTTCAATTTTTTTTGCCCTGGTTAGGGTTGCCAAGATACTTTATCCACCAAATTTCTATTCCCGAATACCACGGAACATTGGGCAAGACAACTTCTCTTCACGTGGAGGTTGGGCCGGCAAACCGAGGGCGTAGGGCTAGTGACCAGGTCTCCGTCGCTCCGGTGCCCATAACTTTTGATCCGTAAGGAGTTACTCGGCGCATAGCATACCGTTAGAAAGCTCTCTGAGAGCTCTACGACGGGGGCAGCTAGCTAGCTCGTTGTGCCCTTTTCGGAGCTCAAAATCGAACGTTTTCATTAGTTTCAGGCCACTTTTCTTCTTTTGCTCTGTTTTTCCGTCAGGGATCGTATGTCGTGAGCTGTTAAAAGGACGACAACCTTACTTGCGGCACATTAGAGGACCCTACAATGCGTCGATATCACGTCTTGCGAGGATGCTGCGTTGTTGAAGCGGATGGGTTGTCGTTAAGCCCATTGGGCCTTTTGAATGGGCCATATCTCTAGGCTGGGACTGTGAACCGTTAACACATAAAGGAATTGTGCCCTCAACATGACGGGTGCGATCATACCAGCACTAATGCACCGCATCCCATAAGAACTCCGAAGTTAAGCGTGCTTGGGCGAGAGTAGTACTAGGATGGGTGACCCCCTGGGAAGTCCTCGTGTTGCACCCCGCTTTTCAATTTTTTTTGCTCCGGTTAGGGTTGCCAAGATACTTTACCCACCACATTTCTATTATCGAATCCCACGGCACCTTGGGCAAGACAACTTCTCTTCACGTGGAGGCTGGGCCCGCAAACCGGTGCCCATAACTTTTGATCCGTAAGGAGTTACGAGGCGCACAGCATACCGTTGGAAAGCTCTCTGAGAGCTCTACGACGGGGGCAGCTAGCTAGCTCGCTGTGCCCATTTCGGACCTCAAAATCGAACGTTTTCATCAGTTTCGGGCCACTTTTCTTCTTTTGCTCTGTTTTTCCGTCCTGGATCGTACGTCGTGAGATATTAAAATGACGACAACCTTAGTCGCGGCACTTTAGAGGACCCTACAATGCGTCGATATCACGTCTTGCGAGGAAGCTGCGTTGTTGAAGCGGATGGGTTGTCGTTAAGCCCATTGGGCCTTTTGAATGGGTCATATCACTAGGCTGGGACTGTGAACCGTTAACACATAAAGGAATTGTGCCCTCAACATGACGGGTGCAATCATACCAGCACTAATGCACCGGATCCCTTCAGAACTCCCAAGTTAATCGTGCTTGGGCGAGAGTAGTACTAGGATGGGTGACCCCCTGAGAAGTGCTCGTGTTGCACCCCCCTTTTCAATTTTTTTTGCTCCGGTTAGGGTTGCCAAGATACTTTACCCACCACATTTCTATTATCGAATCCCACGGCACCTTGGGCAAGAGAACTTCTCTTCACGTGGAGGCTGGGCCTGCAGGCCGAGGGCGTAGGGCTAGTGACCAGGTCTTCGTCGCTCCGGTGCCCATAACTTTTGATCCGTAAGGAGTTACGAGGCGCACAGCATACCGTTGGAAAGCTCTCTGAGAGCTCTACGACGGGGGCAGCTAGCTAGCTCGTTGTGCCCCTTTCGGAGCTCAAAATAGAACGTTTTGATCAGTTTCGGGACACTTTATTTTTTTTGCGCTGTTTTTCCGTCCCGGATCGTACGTCGTGAGCTGTTAAAAGGACGACAGCCTTAGTCGCGGCACATTAGAGGACCCTACAATGCATCGATATCACGTCTTGCGAGGATGCTGCGTTGTTGAAGCGGATGGGTTGTCGTTAAGCCCATTGGGCCTTTTGAATGGGTCATATCTCTAGGCTGGGACTGTGAACCGTTAACACATAAAGGAATTGTGCCCTCAACATGACGGGTGCGATCATGCCAGCACTAATGCACCGGATCCCATCAGAACTCCGAAGTTAAGCGTGCTTGGGCGAGGGTAGTACTAAGATGGGTGACCCCCTGTGAAGTCCTCGTGTTGCACTCCCTTTTTCAATTTTTTTTCTTTCGGTTAGGGTTGCCAAGATACTTTATCCACCACAATTCAATTATCGAATCCCACAGCACCTTGGGCAAGACAACTTCTCTTCACTTGGAGGCTGGGCCCGCAAACCGAGGGCGTAGGGCTTGTGACCAGGTCTCCGTCGCTCCGGTGCCCATAACTTTTGATTTGTAAGGAGTTACGCGGCGCACAGCATTCCGTTGGAAAGCTCTCTGAGAGCTCTACGACGGGGGCAGCAAGCTCGCTTGCTGTGCCCTTTTCGGAGCTCAAAATCGAACGTTTTCATCAGTTTCGGGCCACATTTCTTCTTTTGCTATGTTTTTTCCGTCCCGGATCGTACGTCGTGAGCTGTTAAAAGAACGACAACCTCAGTCGCGGGACTTTAGAGGACCCTACAATGCGTCGATATCACGTCTTCCCAGGATGCTGCATTGTTGAAGCGACTGGGTTGTCGTTAAGCCCATTGGGCCTTTTGAATGGGTCATATCTCTAGCCTGGGACTGTGAACCGTTAACACATAAAGGAATTGTGCCCTCAACATGACGGGTGTGATCATACCAGCACTAATACACCGGATCCCATCAGAACTCCGAAGTTAAGCGTGCTTGGGCGAGAGTAGTACTAAGATGGGTGACCCCCTGCGAAGTCCTCGTGTTGCACCCCCCTTTTCAATTTTTTTTGCTCCGGTTAGGGTTGCCAAGATACTTTACCCACCACATTTCTATTATCGAATCCCACGGCACCTTGGGCAAGACAACTTCTCTTCACGGGGAGGCTGGGCCCGTAAACCGAGGGCGTAGGGCTTGTGACTAGGTCTCCGTCGCTCCGGTGCCCATAACTTTTGATCCGTAAGGAGTTACGAGGCGCACAGCATACCGTTGGAAAGCTCTCTGAGAGCTCTACGACGGGGGCAAGCTTGCTTGCTGTGCCCTTTTTGGAGCACAAAATCGAACGTTTTCATTAGTTTCAGGCCACTTTTCTTCTTTTGCTCTGTTTTTCCATCCCGGATCGTACGTCGTGAGCTGTTAAAAGGACGACAACCCTACTCACGGCACATTAGAGGACCCTACAATGTGTCAATATCACGTCTTACGAGGATGCTGCGTTGTTGAAGCGGATGGGTTGTCGTTAAGCCCATTGGGCCTTTTGAATGGGTCATATCTCTAGGCTGGGACTGTGAACCGTTAACACATAAAGGAATTGTGCCCTCAACATGACGGGTGCGATCATACCAGCACTAATGCACCGGATCCCATCAGAACTCCGAAGTTAATCCTGCTTGGGCGAGAGTAGTACTAGGATGGGTGACCCCCTGGGAAGTCCTCGTGTTGCACCCCACTTTTCAATTTTTTTTGCTCCGGTTAGGGTTGCCAAGATACTTTACCCACCACATTTCTATTATCGAATCCCACGGCACCTTGGGCAAGACAACTTCTCTTCACGTCGATGTTGGGCCCGCAAACCGAGGGCGTAGGGCTTGTGACCAGGTCTCCGTCGCTCTGGTGCCCATGACTTTTGATCCGTAAGGAGTTACGAGGCGCACAGCATACCGTTGGAAAGCTCTCTTAGAGCTCTACGACGGGGGCTAGCTTGCTTGCTGTGCCCTTTTTGGAGCTCAAAATCGACCGTTTTCATTAGTTTCGGGCCACTTTTCTTCTTATGCTCTGTTTTTTCATCCCGGATCGTACGTCGTGAGCTGTTAAAAGGAACACAACCTTACTCGCGGCACATTAGAGGACCCTACAATGCGTCGATATCACGTGTTCCGAGGATGCTGCATTGTTGAAGCGGATGGGTTGTCGTTAAGCCCATTGGGCCTTTTGAATGGGCCATATCTCTAGGCGGGGACTGTGAACCATTGACACATAAAGGAATTGTGCCCTCAACATGACGGGTGCGATCATACCCGCACTAATGCACCGGATCCCATTAGAACTCCGAAGTTAAGCGTGCTTGGGCGAGAGTAGTACTAGGATGGGTGACCCGCTGGGAAGTCCTCGGGTTGCACCCCCATTTTCAATTTTTTTTGCTCCGGTTAGGGTTGCCAAGATACTTTACCCACCACATTTCTATTATCGAATCCCACGGCACCTTGGGCAAGACAACTTCTCTTCACCTCGTTGCTGGGCCGGCAAACCGAGGGCGTAGGGCTTGTGACCAGGTCTCCGTCGCTCCGGGGCCCATAACTTTGGATCCGTAAGGAGTTACGTGGCGCACAGCATACCGTTGCAAAGCTCTCTAAGAGCTCTACGACGGGGGCAGCAAGCAAGCTCGCTGTGCCCTTTTTGGAGCTCAAAATCCAACATTTTCAATAGTTTCGGGTCACTTTTCTTCTTTTGCTCTGTTTTTCCGTACTGGATCGTACGTCGTGAGATGTAAAAAGGAACACAACCTTACTCGCGGCACATTAGAGGACCCTACAATGCGTCGATATCACGTCTTACGAGGATGTTGCGTTGTTGAAGCGGATGGGTTGTCGTTAAGCCCATTGGGCCTTTTGAATGGGCCATATCTCTAGGCTGGGACTGTGAACCGTTAACACATAAAGGAATTGTGCCCTCAACATGACGGGTGCGATCATACCAGCACTAATGCACCGGATCCCATCAGAACTCCAAAGTTAAGCGTGCTTGGGCGAGAGTAGTACTAGGATGGGTGACCCCCTGGGAAGTCCTCGTGTTGCACCCCCCTTTTCAATTTTTTTTGCTCCGGTTAGGGTTGCCAAGATACTTTACCCACCATATTTCTATTATCGAATACCACGGCACCTTGCGCTAGACAACTTCTCTTCACTTGGAGGCTGGGCCCGCAAACCGGTGCCCATTACTTTTGATCCGCAAGGAGTTACGAGGCGCACAGTATACCGTTGGAAATCTCTCTGAGAGCTCTACGACGGGGGCAGCTAGCTAGCTCGCTGTGCCCTTTTCGGAGCTCAAAATCGAACCTTTTCATCAGTTTCGGGCCACTTTTCTTCTTTTGCTCTGTTTTTCCATCCCGGATCGTACGTCGTGAGCTGTAAAAAGGAACACAACCATACTCGCGGCACATTAGAGGACCCTACAATGCGTCGATATCACGTCTTGCGAGGATGCTGCGTTGTTGAAGCGGATGGGTTGTCGTTAAGCCCATTGGGCCTTTTGAATGGGCCATATCTCTAGGCTGGGACTGTGAACCGTTAACACATAAAGGAATTGTGCCGTCAACATGACGGGTGCGATCATACCAGGACTAATGCACCGGATCCCATCAGAACTTCGAAGTTCACCCTGCTTGGGCGAAAGTAGTACTAGGATGGGTGACCCCCTGCGAAGTCCTCGTGTTGCACCCCCCTTTTCAATTTTTTTTGCTCCGGTTAGGGTTGCCAAGATACTTTACCCACCACATTTCTATTATCGAATCCCACGGCACCTTGGGCAAGACAACTTCTCTTCACGTGGAGGTTGGGCCTGCAAACCGAGGGCGTAGGGCTAGTGACCAGGTCTGCGTCGCTCCGGTGCCCATAACTTTTGATCCGTAAGGAGTTACGAGGCACACAGCATACAGTTCGAAAGCTCTCTGAGAACTCTACGACGGGGGCAGCTAGCTAGCTCCCTTTGCCCTTTTCAGAGCTCAAAATCGAACGTTTTCATCAGTTTCAGGCCACGTTTCTTCTTTTGCTCTGTTTTTCCGTCCCGGATCGTATGTCGTGAGCTGTTAAAAGGACGACAACCTTACTTGCGGCACATTAGAGGACCCTACAATGCGTCGATATAACGTCTTGCGAGGATGCTACGTTGTTGAAGCGGATGGGTTGTCGTTAAGCCCATTGGGCCTTTTGAATGGGCCATATCTCTAGACTGGGACTGTGAACCGTTAACACATAAAGGAATTGTGCCCTCAACATGACGGGTGCGATCATACCAGCACTAATGCACCGCATCCCATAAGAACTCCGAAGTTAAGCGTGCTTGGGCGAGAGTAGTACTAGGATGGGTGACCCCCTGGGAAGTCCTCGTGTTGCACCCCACTTTTCAATTTTTTTTGCTCCGGTTAGGGTTGCCAAGATACTTTACCTACCACATTTCTATTATCGAATCCCACGGCACCTTGGGCAAGACAACTTCTCTTCACGTGGAGGCTGGGCCCGCAAACCGGTGCCCATAACTTTTGATCCGTAAGGAGTTACGAGGCGCACAGCATACCGTTGGAAAGCTCTCTGAGAGCTCTACGACGGGGGCAGCTAGCTAGCTCGCTGTGCCCCTTTCGGAGCTCAAAATCGAACGTTTTCATCAGTTTCGGGCCACTTTTCTTCTTTTGCTCTGTTTTTCCGTCCCGGATCGTACGTCGTGAGATATTAAAATGACGACAACCTTAGTCGCGGCACTTTAGAGGACCCTACAATGCGTCGATATCACGTCTTGCGAGGAAGCTGCGTTGTTGAAGCGGATGGGTTGTCGTTAAGCCCATTGGGCCTTTTGAATGGGTCATATCACTAGGCTGGGACTGTGAACCGTTAACACATAAAGGAATTGTGCCCTCAACATGACGGGTGCAATCATACCAGCACTAATGCACCGGATCCCATCAGAACTTCGAAGTTGATCGTGCTTGGGCGAGAGTAGTACTAGGATGGGTGACCCCCTGTGAAGTGCTCGTGTTGCACCCCCCTTTTCAATTTTTTTTGCTCCGGTTAGGGTTGCCAAGATACTTTACCCACCACATTTCTATTATCGAATCCCACGGCACCTTGGGCAAGACAACTTCTCTTCACGTGGAGGCTGGGCCTGCAAGCCGAGGGCGTAGGGCTAGTGACCAGGTCTCCGTCGCTCCGGTGCCCATAACTTTTGATCCGTAAGGAGTTACGAGGCGCACAGCATACCGTTGGAAAGCTCTCTGAGAGCTCTACGACGGGGGCAGCTAGCTAGCTCGTTGTGCCCATTTCGGAGCTCAAAATAGAACGTTTTGATCAGTTTCGGGACACTTTATTTTTTTTGCGCTGTTTTTCCGTCCCGGATCGTACGTCGTGAGCTGTTAAAAGGACGACAACCTTACTCGCGGCACATTAGAGGACTCTACAATGCGTCGATATCACGTCTTGCGAGGATGCTGCGTTGTTGAAGCGGATGGGTTGTCGTTAAGCCCATTGGGCCTTTTGAATGGGCCATATCTCTAGGCTGGGACTGTGAACCGTTAACACATAAAGGAATTGTGCCCTCAACATGACGGGTGCGATCATACCAGCACTAATGCACCGGATCCCATCAGAACTACGAAGTTAAGCGTGCTTGGGCGAGGGCAGTACTAAGATGGGTGACCCCCTGGGAAGTCCTCGTGTTGCACCCCCTTTTGCAATTTTTTTTGCTCCGGTTAGGGTTGCCAAGATATTTTATCCACCACATTTCTATTATCGAATCCCACGGCACCTTGGGCAAGACAACTTCTCTTCACGTGGAGGCTGGGCCCGCAAATCGAGGGCGTAGGGCTTGTGACCAGGTCACCGTCACTACGGTGCCCATAACTTTTGATCCGTAAGGAGTTACGTGGCGCACAGCATACAGTTGGAAAGCTCTCTGAGAGCTCTACGACGGGGGCAGCAAGCTCGCTTGCTGTGCCCTTTTCAGAGCTCAAAATCGAACATTTTCATCAGTTTCGGGCCTCTTTTCTTCTTTTGCTATGTTTTTCTGTCCCGGATCGTACGTCGTGAGCTGTTAAAAGGACGACAACCTCAGTCGCGGGACATTAGAGGACCCTACAATGCGTCGATATCACGTCTTGCGAGGATGCTGCATTGTTGAAGCGGATGGGTTGTCGTTAAGCCCATTGGGCCTTTTGAATGGGCCATATCTCTAGCCTGGGACTGTGAACCGTTAACACATAAAGGAATTGTGCCCTCAACATGACGGGTGCGATCATACCAGCACTAATGCACCGGATCCCATCAGAACTCCGAAGTTAAGCGTGCTTGGGCGAGAGTAGTACTAGGATGGGTGACCCCCTGCGAAGTCCTCGTGTTGCACCCCCCTTTTCAATTTTTTTTGCTCCGGTTAGGGTTGCCAAGATACTTTACTCACCACATTTCTATTATCGAATCCCACGGCACCTTGGGCAAGACAACTTCTCTTCACGGGGAGGCTGGGCCCGTAAACCGAGGGCGTAGGACTTGTGACTAGGTCTCCGTCGCTCCGGTTCCCATAACTTTTGATCCGTAAGGAGTTACGAGGCGCACAGCATACCGTTGGAAAGCTCTCTGAGAGCTCTACGACGGGGGCAGCTAGCTAGCTTGCTGTGCCCTTTTCGGAGCTCAAAATCGACCGTTTTCATTAGTTTCGGGCCACTTTTCTTCTTTTCCTCTGTTTTTCCATCCCGGATCGTACGTCGTGAGCTGTTAAAAGGATGACAACCCTACTCGCGGCACATTAGAGGACCCTACAATGTGTCAATATCACGTCTTGCGAGGATGCTGCGTTGTTGAAGCGGATGGGTTGTCGTTAAGCCCATTGGGCCTTTTGAATGGGCCATATCTCTAGGCTAGGACTGTGAACCGTTAACACATAAAGGAATTGTGCCCTCAACATGATGGGTGCGATCATACCAGCACTAATGCACCGGATCCCAACAGAACTCCGAAGGTAAGCGTGCTTGGGCGAGAGTAGTACTAGGATGGGTGAGCCCCTGGGATGTCCTCGTGTTGCACCCCCCTTTTCAATTTTTTTTACTCCGGTTAGGGTTGCCAAGATACTTTACCCACCGCATTTCTATTATCGAATCCCACGACACCTTGGGCAAGACAACTTCTCTTCACGTCGAGGCTGGGCCCGCAAACCGAAGGCGTAGGGCTTGTGACCAGGTCTCCGTCGCTCTGGTGCCCATAACTTTTGATCCGTAAGGAGTTACAAGGCGCACATCTTACCGTTGGAAAGCTCTCTGAGAGCTCTACGACGGGGGCAGCTAGCTACCTTGCTATGCCCTTTTCGGAGCTCAAAATCGAACGTTTTCATCAGTTTCTGGCCACTTTTCTTCTTTTGCTCAGTTTCTCCGTCCCGGATCGTACGTCGTGAGCTGTTAAAAGGACGACAATCTTACTCGCGGCACATTAGAGGACCCTACAATGCGTCGATATCACGTCTAGCTAGGATGCTGCGTTGTTGAAGCGGATGGGTTATCGTTAAGCCCATTGGGCCTTTTGAATTGGCCATCTCTCTAGGCTGGGACTGTGAACCGTTAACACATAAAGGAATTGTGCCCTCAACATGACAGGTGCGATCATACCAGCACTAATGCACCGGTTCCCATCAGAACTCCGAAGCTAAGCGTGCTCGAGCGGGAGTAGTACTAGGATGGGTGAGCCCCTGGCAAGTCCTCGTGTTGCACCCCCATTTTCAATTTTTTTTGCTCCAATTTGGGTTGACAAGATACTTTATCCACCACTTTTCAATTATCGAATCCCACGGCACCTTGGCAAGATAGCTTCGCTTTATCTAGAGGCTGGGCCCGCAAACTAGGGGCGTCGGGCTTGTGACCAAGTCTCCGTCGCTCCGGAGCCCATAACTTTTAATCCGTATGGAGTTACACGGTGCACGGCATACCGTTGGAAAGCTCTCCGAGAGCTCTACGATGGGGGCAGCAAGCTAGCTCGCTGTGCCCTTTTCGGAGCTCAAAATCGAACGTTTTGATTAGTTTCGGGCCACTTTTCTTCTTTTGCTCTGTTTCTCCACCCGCGATCGTACGTCGTGAGCTGTTAAAAGGAACACAACCTTACTCGCGGCACATTAGAGGACCCTACAATGCGTCGATATCACGTCTTGCGAGGATGCTGCGTTGTTGAAGCGGATGGGTTGTCGTTAAGCCCATTGGGCCTTTTGAATGGGCCATATCTCTAGGCTGGGACTGTGAACCGTTAACACATATAGGAATTGTGCCCTCAACATGACGGGTGCGATCATACCAGCACTAATGCACCGGATCCCATCAGAACTCCGAAGTTAAGCGTGCTTGGGCGAGAGTAGTACTAGGATGGGTGACCCCCTGGGAAGTCCTCGTGTTGCACCCCCCTTTTCAATTTTTTTTGCTCCGGTTAGGGTTGCCAAGATACTTTACCCACCACATTTCTATTATCGAATCCC
This sequence comes from Ehretia macrophylla, assembly GCA_037974665.1. Lineage (NCBI taxonomy): Eukaryota > Viridiplantae > Streptophyta > Magnoliopsida > Boraginales > Ehretiaceae > Ehretia > Ehretia macrophylla. Next base: position 72,378,265 of record CM075768.1, read on the forward strand.
ACGGCACCTTGGGCAAGACAACTTCTCTTCTCGTGGAGGCTGGGCCCGCAAACCCGTGCCCATAACTTTTGATCCGTAAGCAGTTACGAGGCGCACAGCATACCGTTGGAAAGCTCCCTGAGAGCTCTACGACGGGGGCAGCCAGCTAGCTCGCTATGCCCTTTTCGGAGCTCAAAATCGAACGTTTTCATCAGTTTTGGGCCACTTTTCTTCTTTTGCTCTGTTTTTCCATCCCGGATCGTACGTCGTGAGCTGTTAAAAGGATGACAACCTTACTCGCGGCACATTAGAGGACCCTACAATGCGTCGATATCACGTCTTGCGAGGATGCTGCGTTGTTGAAGCGGATGGGTTGTCGTTAAGCCCATTGGGCCTTTTGAATGGGCCATATCTCTAGGCTGGGACTGTGAACCGTTAACACATAAAGGAATTGTGCCCTCAACATGACGGATGCGATCATACCAGCACTAATGCACCGGATTCCATCAGAACTCCGAAGTTAAACGTTCTTGGGCGAGAGTAGTACTAGGATGGGTGACCCCCTAGGAAGTCCTCGTGTTGCACCCCCTTTTTTTAATTTTTTTTCCCCGGTTAGAGTTGCCAAGATACTTTACCCACCACATTTCTATTATCGAATCCCACGGCACCTTGGGCAAGACAACTTCTCTTCACGTGGAGGCTGGGCCCGCAAACCGAGGGCGTAGGGCTTGTGACCAGGTCTCCGTCGCTCCGGTGCTCATAAATTTTGATCCGTAAGGAGTTACTAGGCGCACAGCATACCGTTGGAAAGCACTCTGAGAGCTCTACGCCGAGGGCAGCAAGCTTGCTTGCTATGCCCTTTTTGGAGCTCAAAATCGAACGTTTTCATCAGTTTCGGGCCACTTTTCTTCTTTTTCTCAGTTTTTCCGTCCCGGATCGTACGTCGTGAGCTGTTAAAAGGACGACAACCTTAGTCACGGCACTTTAGAGGACCCTACAATGCGTCGATATCACGTCTTGCGAGGATGCTGCGTTGTTGAAGCGGATGGGTTGTCGTTAAGCCCATTGGGCCTTTTGAATGGGTCATATCTCTAGGCTGGGAGTGTGAACCGTTAACACATAAAGGAAATCTCCCCTCAACATGACGGGTGCGATCATACCAGCAGTAATGCACCGGATCCCATCAGAACTCCGAAGTTAATCGTGCTTGGGCGAGAGTAGTACTAGGATGTGTGACCCCCTGGGAAGTCCTCGTGTTGCACCCCCCTTTTCAATTTTTTTTGCTCCGGTTAGGGTTGCCAAGATACTTTACCCACCACATTTCTATTATCGAATCCCACGGCACCTTGGGCAAGACAACTTCTCTTCACGTGGAGGCTAGGCCTGCAAACCGAGGGCGTAGGGCTTGTGACCAGGTCTCCGTCGCTCCGGTGCCCATAACTTTTGATCCGTAAGGAGTTACGAGGCGCACAGCATACCGTTGGAAAGCTCTCTGAGAGCTCTACGACGGGGGCAGCAAGCTCGCTTGCTGTGCCCTTTTCGGAGCTCAAAATCGAACGTTTTCATTAGTTTCGGGCCACTTTTCTTCTTTTGCTCTGTTTTTCCGTCCCGGATCGTACGTCGTGAGCTGTTAAAAGGACGACAACCTTACTCGCGGCACATTAGAGGACCCTACAATGCGTCGATATCACGTCTTGCGAGGATGCTGCGTTGTTGAAGCGGATGGGTTGTCGTTAAGCCCATTGGGCCTTTTGAATGGGTCATATCTCTAGGCTGGGACTGTGAACCGTTAACACATAAAGGAATTGTGCCCTCACCATGACGGGTGCGATCATACCAGCACTAATGCACCGGATCCCATCAGAACTCCGAAGTTAAGCGTGCTTGGGCGAGAGTAGTACTAGGATGGGTGACCCCCTGGGATGTCCTCGTGTTGCACCCCCCTTTTCAATTTTTTTTGCTTCGGTTAGGGTTGCCAAGATACTTTATCCACCACATTTCTCTTATCGAATCCCACGGCACCTTGGGCAAGACAACTTAGGTTCACGTGGAGGCTGGGCCCGTAAACCGAGGGCGTAGGGCTTGTGACCAGGTCTCCGTCGCTCCGGTGCCCATAACTATTGATCTGTAAGGAGTTACGAGGCGCACAGCATAGCGTTGGAAAGCTCTCTGAGAGCTCTACGACGGGGGTAGCAACTAGCTTGCTATGCCCTTTTCGGAGCTCAAAATCGAATGTTTTCATTAGTTTCGGGCCACTTTTCTTCTTTTGCTATGTTTTTCCATCCAGGATCGTACGTCGTGAGCTGTTAAAAGGACGACAACCTTACTCGCGGCACATTAGAGGAGCCTACAATGTGTCGATATCACGTCTTGCGAGGATGCTGCGTTGTTGAAGCGGATGGGTTGTCGTTAAGCCCATTGGGCCTTTTGAATGGGCCATATCTCTAGGCCGAGACTGTGAACCGTTAACACATAAAGGAATTGTGCCCTCAACATGACGGGTGCGATCATACCTGCACTAATGCACCGGATCCCATCAGAACTCCGAAGTTAAGCGTGCTTGGGCGAGAGTAGTACTAGGATGGGTGACCCCCTGGGAAGTCCTCGTTTTGCACACCCCTTTTCATTTTTTTTTTTCCTCCGGTTAGGGTTGCCAAGATACTTTACCCACCACATTTCTATTATCGAATCCCACGGCACCTTGGGCAAGACAACTTCTCTTCACGTGGAGGCTGGGCCCGCAAACCGGTGCCCATAACTTTTGATCTGTAAGGAGTTACGAGGCGCACAGCAAACCGTTGGAAAGCTCTCTGAGAGCTCTACGGCGGGGGCAGCAGGCTAGCTTGCTATGCCCTTTTCGGAGCTCAAAATCGAACGTTTTCATCAGTTTTGGGCCATTTTTCTTCTTTTTCTCTGTTTTTCCGTCCCGGATCGTACGTCGTGAGCTGTTAAAAGGACGACAACCTTACTCGCGGCACATTAGAGGACCCTACAATGCGTCGATATCACGTCTTGCGAGGATGCTGCGTTGTTGAAGCGGATGGGTTGTCGTTAAGCCCATTGGGCCTTTTGAATGGGCCATATCTCTAGGCTGGGACTGTGAACCGTTAACACATAAAGGAATTGTGCCCTCAACATGACGGGTGCGATCATACCAGCACTAATGCACCGGATCCCATCAGAACTCTGAAGTTAAGCGTGCTTGGGTGAGAGTAGTACTAGGATGGGTGACCCCTTGGGAAGTCCTCATGTTGCACCCCACTTTTCAATTTTTTTGCTCCGGTTAGGGTTGCCAAGATACTTTACCCACCACATTTCTATTATCGAATCCCACGGCACCTTGGGCAAGAAAACTTCACTTCACGGGGAGGCTGGGCCCGCAAACCGAGGGCGTAGGGCTTGTGACCAGGTCTCCATCGCTCCGGTGCCCATAACTTTTGATCCGTAAGGAGTTACGCGGCGCACAGCATACCGTTGGAAAGCTCTCCGAGAGCTCTACGACGGGGGTAGCTAGCTAGCTTGCCTTGCTATTTTCGGAGCTCAAAATCGAACGTTTTCATCAGTTTTGGGCTGCTTTTCTTCTTTTGCTCTGTTTTTCTGTCCCGGATCGTACGTCGTGAGCTGTTAAAAGGAAGACAACCATACTCCCGGCACATTAGAGGACCCTACAATGCGTCGATATCACGTCTTGCGAGGATGCTGCGTTGTTGAAGCGGATGGGTTGTCGTTAAGCCCATTGGGCCTTTTAAATGGGCCATATCTCTAGGCTGGGACTGTGAACCGTTAACACATAAAGGAATTGTGCCCTCAACATGACGGGTGCGATCATACCAGCACTAATGCACCGGATCCCATCAGAACTCCGAAGTTAAGCGTGCTTGGGCGAGAGTAATACTAGGATGGGTGACCCCCTGGGAAGTCCTCGTGTTGTACACCCCTTTTCAATTTTTTTTGCTCCGGTTAGGGTTGCCAAGATACTTTACCCACCATATTTCCATTATCGAATCCCACGGCACCTTGGGCAAGACAACTTCTCTTCACGGGGAGGCTGGGCCCGCAAACCGAGGGCGTAGGGCTTGTGACTAGGTCTCCATCGCTCCTGTGCCCATAACTTTTGATCCGTAAGGAGTTACTAGGCGCACAGCATACCGTTGTAAAGCTCTCTGCGAGCTCTACGACGGGGGCTGCTAGCTAGATCCCTGTTCCCTTTTCGGATCTGAAAATCGAACGTTTTCATCAGTTTCGAGCCACTTTTATTCTTTTGCTCTGTTTTTTCGTCCCAGATCCTACGTCGTGAGCTATTAAAAGGACGACAACCTTACTCGCGTTACATTAGAGGACCCTACAATGCGTCGATATCACGTCTTGCAAGGATGCTGCGTTGTTGAAGCGGATGGGTTGTCGTTAAGCCCATTGGGCCTTTTGAATGGGTCATATCTCTAGGCTGGGACTGTAAACCGTTAACACATAAAGGAATTTTGCACTCAACATGACAGGTGCGATCATACCAGCACTAATGCACCGGTTCCCATCAGAACTCCGAAGTTAAGCGTGCTTGGGCGAGAGTAGTACTAGGATGGGTGACCCCCTGGGAAGTCCTCGTGTTGCACCCCCCTTTACAATTTTTTTTGCTCCGGTTAGGGTTGCCAAGATACTTTACCCACCACATTTCTATTATCAAATCCCACGGCACCTTGGCCAGGACAACTTCTCTTCACGTCGAGGCTGGGCCCGCAAACGGAGGGCGTAGGGCTTGTGACCAGGTCGCCGTCGCTCCGGTGCCCATAACTTTTGATCCGTAAGGAGTTACGAGGCGCACAGCATACCGTTGGAAAGCTCTCTGAGAGCTCTACGACGGGGGCAGCCAGCTAGCCCGCTATGCCCTTTTCGGAGCTCAAAATCGAACGTTTTTGTTAGTTTTGGGCCACTTTTCTTCTTTTGCTCTGTTTTTCCGTCCCGGATCGTACGTCGTGAGCTGTTAAAAGGACGAAAACCTCACTTGCGGGACATTAGAGGCCCCTACAATGCGTCGATAGCATGTCTTGCGAGGATGCTACCTTGTTGAAGCGGATGGGTTGTCCTTAAGCCCATTGGGCCATTTGAATGGGCCATCTCTCTAGGCTGGGACTGTGAACCGTTAACACATAAAGGAATTGTGCCCTCAACATGACGGGTGCGATCATACCAGCACTAATGCACCAGATCCCATCAGAACTCCGAAGTTAAGCGTGCTTGGGCGAGAGTAATACTAGGATGGGTGACCCCATGGGAAGTCCTCGTGTTGCACCCCCTTTTCAATTTTTTTTGCTCCGGTTAGGGTTGCCAAGATACTTTACCCACCACATTTCTATTATCTAATCCCACTGCACCTTGGGCAAGACAACTTCTCTTCACGTGGAGGCTGTGCCCGCAAACCGAGGGCGTAGGGCTTGTGACCAGGTCTCCGTCACTCCGGTGCCCATAACTTTTGATCCGTAAGGAGTTACGAGGCGCACAGCATACCGTTGGAAAGCTCTCTGAGAGCTCTACCACAGGGGCAGCAAGCCAGCTTGCTGTGCCCTTTTCATAGCTCAAAATCGAACGTTTACATCAGTTTCGGGCCACTTTTCTTCTTTTGCTCTGTTTTTCCGTCCCGGATCGTATGTCGTGAGTTGTTAAATGGACGACAACCTTAGTCGCGGCACTTTAGAGGACCCTACAATGCGTCGATATCACGTCTTGCGAGGATGCTGAGTTGCTGAAGCGGATGGGTTGTCGTTAAGCCCATTGGGCCTTTTGAATGGGTCATATCTCTAGGCTGGGACAGTGAGCCGTTAACACATAAAGGATTTGTGCACTCCACATGACGGGTGCGATCATACCACCACTAATGCACCAGACCCCATCAGAACTCCGAAGTTAAGCGTGCTTGGGCAAGAGTAGTACTAGGATGGGTGACCCCCTGGGAAGTCCTCGTGTTGCACCCCCCTTTTCAATTTTTTTTGCTCCGGTTAGGGTTGCCAAGATACTTTACCCACCACATTTCTATTATCGAATCCCATTGCACCTTGGGCAAGACAACTTCTCTTCACGTGGAGGCTGGGCCTGCAAACCGAGGGCGTAGGGCTTGTGACTAGGTCTCCGTCGCTCCGGTGTCCATAACTTTTGATCCGTAAGGAGTTACGAGGCGCACAGTATACCGTTGGAAAGCTCTCTGAGAGCTCTATGACAGGGGCAGTTAGCAAGCTTGCTGTGCCCTTTTTGGAGCTCAAAATCGAACGTTTTCATCAGTTTCGAGGCACTTTTCTTCTTATGCTCTGTTTTTCCGTCCCGGATCGTACGTCGTGAGCTGTTAAAAGGACGACAACCTTACTCTCGGTACATTAGAGGCCCCTACAATGCGTCGATCTCACGTCTTGCGAGGATGCTGCGTTGCTGAAGCGGATGGGTTGTCGTTAAGCCCATTGGGCCTTTTGAATGGGCCATATCTCTAGGCTGGGACTGTGAACCGTTAACACATAAAGGAATTGTGCCCTCAACATGACGGGTGCTATCATACCAGCACTAATGCACCGAATCCCATCAGAACTCTGAAGTTAAGCGTGCTTGGGAGAGAGTTGTGCTAGGATGGGTGACCCCTTGGGAAGTCCTCGTGTTGCACCGCCCTTATCAATTTATTTTGCTCCGGTTAGGGTTACCAAGATACTTTATCCACCACATTTCTATTATCGAATCCCAATGCACCTTGGGCAAGACAACTTAGCTTCACGCGGAGGCTGGGCCCGCAAACCGAGGTCGTAGGGCTTGTGACTAGGTTTCCGTCGCTCCGGTGCCCATAACTTTTGATCCGTAAGTAGTTACGAGGCGCACAGCATACCGTTGGAAAGCTCTCTGAGAGCTCTACGACGGGGGCTGTTAGCTAGCTCGCTTTGCCATTTTTGGAGCTCAAAATCGAACGTTTTCATCAGTTTTGGGCTGCTTTTCTTCTTTTGCTCTGTTTTTCTGTCCCAGATCGTACGTCGTGAGCTGTTAAAAGGACGACAACCTTACTCCCGGCACATTAGAGGACCCTACAATGCGTCGATATCACGTCTTGCGAGGATGCTGCGTTGTTGAAACGGATGGGTTGTCCTTAAGCCCATTGGGCCATTTGAATGGGCCATATCTCTAGGCTGGGACTGTGAACCGTTAACACATAAAGGAATTGTGCCCTCAACATGACGGGTGCGATCATACCAGCACTATTGCACCGGATCCCATCAGAACTCCGAAGTTAAGCGTGCTTGGGCGAGAGTAATACTAGGATGGGTGACCCCCTGGGAAGTCCTCGTGTTGTACACCCCTTTTCAATTTTTTTTGCTCCGGTTAGGGTTGCCAAGATACTTTACCCACCATATTTCCATTATCGAATCCCACGGCACCTTGGGCAAGACAACTTCTCTTCACGGGGAGGCTGGGCCCGCAAACCGAGGGCGTAGGGCTTGTGACTAGGTCTCCATCGCTCCTATGCCCATAACTTTTGATCCGTAAGGAGTTACTAGGCGCACAGCATACCGTTGTAAAGCTCTCTGCGAGCTCTACGACGGGGGCTGCTAGCTAGATCCCTGTTCCCTTTTCGGATCTGAAAATCGAACGTTTTCATCAGTTTCGAGCCACTTTTATTCTTTTGCTCTGTTTTTTCGTCCCAGATCGTACGTCGTGAGCTGTTAAAAGGACGACAACCTTACTCGCGTTACATTAGAGGACCCTACAATGCGTCGATATCACGTCTTGCAAGGATGCTGCGTTGTTGAAGCGGATGGGTTGTCGTTAAGCCCATTGGGCCTTTTGAATGGGTCATATCTCTAGGCTGGGACTGTAAACCGTTAACACATAAAGGAATTTTGCACTCAACATGACAGGTGCGATCATACCAGCACTAATGCACCGGTTCCCATCAGAACTCCGAAGTTAAGCGTGCTTGGGCGAGAGTAGTACTAGGATGGGTGACCCCCTGGGAAGTCCTCGTGTTGCACCCCCCTTTACAATTTTTTTTGCTCCGGTTAGGGTTGCCAAGATACTTTACCCACCACATTTCTATTATCAAATCCCACGGCACCTTGGCCAGGACAACTTCTCTTCACGTCGAGGCTGAGCCCGCAAACTGAGGGCGTAGGGCTTGTGGCCAGGTCTCCGTCGCTCTGGTGCCCATAACTTTTGATCCGTAAGGAGTTACGCGGCGCACAGCATACCGTTGCAAAGCCCTCTGAGAGCTCTACGACGGGGGCAGCCAGCTAGCCCGCTATGCCCTTTTTGGAGCTCAAAATCGAATGTTTTTGTTAGTTTTGGGCCACTTTTCTTCTTTTGCTCTGTTTTTCCGTCCCGGATCGTACGTCGTGAGCTGTTAAAAGGACAACAACCTTACTCGCGGCACATTAGAGGACCCTACAATGCGTCGATAGCATGTCTTGCGAGGATGCTACCTTGTTGAAGCGGATGGGTTGTCCTTAAGCCCATTGGGCCATTTGAATGGGCCATCTCTCTAGGCTGGGACTGTGAACCGTTATCACATAAAGGAATTGTGGCCTCAACATGACGGTGCGATCATACCAGCACTATTGCACCAGATCCCATCAGAACTCCGAAGTTAAGCGTGCTTGGGCGAGAGTAATACTAGGATGGGTGACCCCCTGGGAAGTCCTCGTGTTGCACACCCCTTTTCAATTTTTTTTGCTCCGGTTAGGGTTGCCAAGATACTTTACCCACCACATTTCTATTATCTAATCCCACTGCACCTTGGGCAAGACAACTTCTCTTCACGTGGAGGCTGTGCCCGCAAACCGAGGGCGTAGGGCTTGTGACCAGGTCTCCGTCACTCCGGTGCCCATAACTTTTGATCCGTAAGGAGTTACGAGGCGCACAGCATACCGTTGGAAAGCTCTCTGAGAGCTCTACCACAGGGGCAGCAAGCCAGCTTGCTGTGCCCTTTTCATAGCTCAAAATCGAACGTTTACATCAGTTTCGGGCCACTTTTCTTCTTTTGCTCTGTTTTTCCGTCCCGGATCGTATGTCGTGAGTTGTTAAATGGACGACAACCTTAGTCGCGGCACTTTAGAGGACCCTACAATGCGTCGATATCACGTCTTGCGAGGATGCTGAGTTGCTGAAGCGGATGGGTTGTCGTTAAGCCCATTGGGCCTTTTGAATGGGTCATATCTCTAGGCTGGGACAGTGAGCCGTTAACACATAAAGGAATTTTGCCCTCAACATGACGGGTGCAATCATACCAGCACTAATGCACCGGATCCCATCAGAACTCCGAAGTTAAGCGTGCTTGGGCAAGAGTAGTACTAGGATGGGTGACCCCCTGGGAAGTCCTCGTGTTGCACCCCCCTTTTCAATTTTTTTTGCTCCCATTAGGGTTGCCAAGATACTTTATCCCCCACATTTCTATTATCGAATCCCACGACACCTTGGGCAAGACAACTTCTCTTCACGTGGAGGCTGGGCCTGCAAACCGAGGGCGTAGGGCTTGTGACTAGGTCTCCGTCGCTCCGGTGTCCATAACTTTTGATCCGTAAGGAGTTACGAGGCGCACAGTATACCGTTGGAAAGCTCTCTGAGAGCTCTATGACAGGGGCAGTTAGCAAGCTTGCTGTGCCCTTTTTGGAGCTCAAAATCGAACGTTTTCATCAGTTTCGGGCCACTTTTCTTCTTATGCTCTGTTTTTCCGTCCCGGATCGTACGTCGTGAGCTGTTAAAAGGACGACAACCTTACTCTCGGTACATTAGAGGACCCTACAATGCGTCGATATCACGTCTTGCGAGGATGCTGCGTTGCTGAAGCGGATGGGTTGTCGTTAAGCCCATTGGGCCTTTTGAATGGGCCATATCTCTAGGCTGGGACTGTGAACCATTAACACATAAAGGAATTGTGCCCTCAACATGACGGGTGCGATCATACCAGCACTAATGCACCGGATCCCATCAGAACTCTGAAGTTAAGCGTGCTTGGGTGGGAGTAGTACTAGGATGGGTGACCCCTTGGGAAGTCCTCGTGTTGCACCCCCCTTTTCAATTTTTTTTGCTCCGGTTAGGGTTGCCAATATAATTTACCCACCACATTTCTATTATCGAATCCCACGGCACCTTGGGCAAGACAACTTCTCTTCACGGGGAGGTTGGGCCCGCAAACCGAGGGCGTATGGCTTGTGACTAGGTCTCCGTCGCTCCGGTGCCCATAACTTTTAATCCGTAAGGAGTTACGGGGTGCACAGCATACCGTTGGAAAGCTCTCTGAGAGCTCTACGACGGGGGCTGTTAGCTAGCTCGCTTTGCCATTTTTGGAGCTCAAAATCGAACGTTTTCATCAGTTTTGGGCCACTTTTCTTCTTTTGATCTGTTTTTCTGTCCCAGATCGTACGTCGTGAGCTGTTAAAAGGACGACAACCTTACTCCCGGCACATTAGAGGACCCTACAATGCGTCAATATCACGTCTTGCGAGGATGCTGCGTTGTTGAAGCGGATGGGTTGTTGTTAAGCCCATTGGGCCTTTTGAATGGGCCATCTCTCTAGGCTGGGACTGTGAACCGTTAACAAATAAAGGATTTGTGCCCTCAACATGACGGGTGCGATCATACCAGCACTATTGCATCGGATCCCATCAGAACTACGAAGTTAAGCGTGCGTGGGCGAGAGTAATACTAGGATGGGTGACCCCCTGGGAAGTCCTTGTGTTGTACACCCCTTTTCAATTTTTTTTGCTCCGGTTAGGGTTGCCAAGATACTTTACCCACCATATTTCCATTATCGAATCCCACGGCACCTTGGGCAAGACAACTTCTCTTCACGGGGAGGCTGGGCCCGCAAACCGAGGGCGTAGGGCTTGTGACTAGGTCTCCATCGCTCCTGTGCCCATAACTTTTGATCCGTAAGGAGTTACTAGGCGCACAGCATACCGTTGTAAAGCTCTCTGCGAGCTCTACGACGGGGGCTGCTAGCTAGATCCCTGTTCCCTTTTCGGATCTGAAAATCGAACGTTTTCATCAGTTTCGAGCCACTTTTATTCTTTTGCTCTGTTTTTTCGTCCCAGATCGTACGTCGTGAGCTGTTAAAAGGACGACAACCTTACTCGCGTTACATTAGAGGACCCTACAATGCGTCGATATCACGTCTTGCAAGGATGCTGCGTTGTTGAAGCGGATGGGTTGTCGTTAAGCCCATTGGGCCTTTTGAATGGGTCATATCTCTAGGCTGGGACTGTAAACCGTTAACACATAAAGGAATTTTGCACTCAACATGACAGGTGCGATCATACCAGCACTAATGCACCGGTTCCCATCAGAACTCCGAAGTTAAGCGTGCTTGGGTGAGAGTAGTACTAGGATGGGTGACCCACTGGGAAGTCCTCGTGTTGCACCCCCCTTTACAATTTTTTTTGCTCCGGTTAGGGTTGCCAAGATACTTTATCCACCACATTTCTATTATCGAATCCCACGGCACCTTGGACAAGACAACTTCGCTTCACGTGAAGGCTGGGCCCGCAAACTGAGGGCGTAGGGCTTGTGGCCAGGTCTCCGTCGCTCTGGTGCCCATAACTTTTGATCCGTAAGGAGTTACGCGGCGCACAGCATACCGTTACAAAGCCCTCTGAGAGCTCTATGACGGGGGCAGCCAGCTAGCCCGCTATGCCCTTTTTGGAGCTCAAAATCGAATGTTTTAATCAGTTTCGGGCCACTTTTCTTCTTTTGCTCTGTTTTTCCGTCCCGGATCGTACGTCGTGAGCTGTTAAAAGGACAACAACCTTACTCGCGGCACATTAGAGGACCCTACAATGCGTCGATATCACGTCTTACGAGGATGCTGCGTTGTTGAAGCGGATGGGTTGTCCTTAAGCCCATTGGGCCATTTGAATGGGCCATATCTCTAGGCTGGGACTGTGAACCGTTAACACATAAAGGAATTGTGCCCTCAACATTACGGTGCGATCATACCAGCACTATTGCACCAGATCCCATCAGAACTCCGAAGTTAAGCGTGCTTGGGCGAGAGTAATACTAGGATGGGTGACCCCCTGGGAAGTCCTCGTGTTGCACACCCCTTTTCAATTTTTTTTGCTCCGGTTAGGGTTGCCAAGATACTTTACCCACCACATTTCTATTATCTAATCCCACTGCACCTTGGGCAAGACAACTTCTCTTCACGTGGAGGCTGTGCCCGCAAACCGAGGGCGTAGGGCTTGTGACCAGGTCTCCGTCACTCCGGTGCCCATAACTTTTGATCCGTAAGGCGCTACGCGGCGCACAGCATACCGTTGGAAAGCTCTCTGAGAGCTCTACCACAGGGGTAGCAAGCCAGCTTGCTGTGCCCTTTTCATAGCTCAAAATCGAACGTTTACATCAGTTTCGGGCCACTTTTCTTCTTTTGCTCTGTTTTTCCGTCCCGGATCGTATGTCGTGAGTTGTTAAATGGACGACAACCTTAGTCGCGGCACTTTAGAGGACCCTACAATGCGTCGATATCACGTCTTGCGAGGATGCTGAGTTGCTGAAGCGGATGGGTTGTCGTTAAGCCCATTGGGCCTTTTGAATGGGTCATATCTCTAGGCTGGGACTGTGAGCCGTCAAGACATAAAGAAATTCTGCCCTCAACATGACGGGTGCGATCATACCAACACTAATGCACCGGATCCCATCAGAACTCCGAAGTTAAGCGTGCTTGGGCAAGAGTAGTACGAGGATAGGTGACCCCCTGGGAAGTCCTCGTGTTGCACCCCCCTTTTCAATTTTTTTTGCTCCGGTTAGGGTTGCCAAGATACTTTACCAACCACATTTCTATTATCGAATCCCATTGCACCTTGGGCAAGACAACTTCTCTTCAGGTGGAGGCTGGGCCCGCAAACCGAGGGCGTAGGGCTTGTGACTAGGTCTCCGTCGCTCCGGTGTCCATAACTTTTGATCCGTAAGGAGTTACGAGGCGCACAGTATACCGTTGGAAAGCTCTCTGAGAGCTCTATGACAGGGGCAGTTAGCAAGCTTGCTGTGCCCTTTTTGGAGCTCAAAATCGAACGTTTTCATCAGTTTCGGGCCACTTTTCTTCTTATGCTCTGTTTTTCCGTCCCGGATCGTACGTCGTGAGCTGTTAAAAGGACGACAACCTTACTCTCGGTACATTAGAGGACCCTACAATGCGTCGATATCACGTCTTGCGAGGATGCTGCGTTGTTGAAGCGGATGGGTTGTCGTTAAGCCTATTGGGCCTTTTGAATGGACCATATCTCTAGGCTGGGACTGTGAACCGTTAACACATAAAGGAATTGTGCCCTCAACATGACGGGTGCGATCATACCAGCACTAATGCACTGGATCCCATCAGAACTCTGAAGTTAAGCGTGCTTGGGCGAGAGTAGTACTAGGATGGGTGACCCCTTGGGAAGTCCTCGTGTTGCACCCCCCTTTTCAATTTTTTTTGCTCCGGTTAGGGTTGCCAAGATACTTTAGCCACCACATTTCTATTATCGAATCCCACGGCACCTTGCGCAAGACAACTTCTCTTCACGTGGAGGTTGGGCCCGCAAACCGAGGGCGTAGGGCTTGTGACCAGGTCTCCATCGCTACGGTGCCCATAACTTTTGATCCGTAAGGAGTTACGCGGCGCACAGCATACCGTTGGAAAGCTCTCCGAGAGCTCTACGACGCGGGCAGCAAGCTAGCTCGCTTTGCCATTTTTGGAGCTCAAAATCGAACGTTTTCATCAGTTTTGGGCCACTTTTCTTCTTTTGCCCTGTTTTTCTGTCCCAGATCGTACGTCGTGAGCTGTTAAAAGGACCACAACCTTACTCCCGGCACATTAGAGCACCCTACAACGCGGCGTGATTACGTCTTGCGACGATGCTGCGTTGTTGAAACGGATGGGTTGTCCTTAAGCCCATTGGGCCATTTGAATGGGCCATATCTCTAGGCTGGGACTGTGAACCGTTAACACATAAAGGAATTGTGCCCTCAACATGACGGGTGCGATCATACCAGCACTATTGCACCGGATCCCATCAGAACTCCGAAGTTAAGCGTGCTTGGGCGAGAGTAATACTAGGATGGGTGACCCCCTGGGAAGTCCTCGTGTTGTACACCCCTTTTCAATTTTTTTTGCTCCGGTTAGGGTTGCCAAGATACTTTACCCACCATATTTCCATTATCGAATCCCACGGCACCTTGGGCAAGACAACTTCTCTTCACGGGGAGGCTGGGCCCGCAAACCGAGGGCGTAGGGCTTGTGACTAGGTCTCCATCGCTCCTGTGCCCATAACTTTTGATCCGTAAGGAGTTACTAGGCGCACAGCATACCGTTGTAAAGCTCTCTGCGAGCTCTACGACGGGGGCTGCTAGCTAGATCCCTGTTCCCTTTTCGGATCTGAAAATCGAACGTTTTCATCAGTTTCGAGCCACTTTTATTCTTTTGCTCTGTTTTTTCGTCCCAGATCGTACGTCGTGAGCTGTTAAAAGGACGACAACCTTACTCGCGTTACATTAGAGGACCCTACAATGCGTCGATATCACGTCTTGCAAGGATGCTGCGTTGTTGAAGCGGATGGGTTGTCGTTAAGCCCATTGGGCCTTTTGAATGGGTCATATCTCTAGGCTGGGACTGTAAACCGTTAACACATAAAGGAATTTTGCCCTCAACATGACAGGTGCGATCATACCAGCACTAATGCACAGGTTCCCATCAGAACTCCGAAGTTAAGCGTGCTTGGGCGAGAGTAGTACTAGGATGGGTGACCCCCTGGGAAGTCCTCGTGTTGCACCCCCCTTTTCAATTTTTTTTGCTCCGGTTAGGGTTGCCAAGTTACTTTACCCACCACATTTCTATTATGAAATCCCACGGCACCTTGGCCAGGACAACTTCTCTTCACGTCGAGGCTGGGCCCGCAAACTGAGGGCGTAAGGCTTGTGACCAGGTCTCCGTCGCTCCGGTGCCCATAACTTTTGATCCGTAAGGAGTTACGAGGCGCACAGCATACCGTTGGAAAGCTCTCTGAGAGCTCTACGACGGGGGCAGCCAGCTAGCCCGCTATGCCCTTTTCGGAGCTCAAAATCGAACGTTTTTGTTAGTTTTGGGCCACTTTTCTTCTTTTGCTCTGTTTTTCCGTCCCGGATCGTATGTCGTGAGTTGTTAAATGGACGACAACCTTAGTCGCGGCACTTTAGAGGACCCTATAATGCGTCGATATCACGTCTTGCGAGGATGCTGAGTTGCTGAAGCGGATGGGTTGTCGTTAAGCCCATTGGGCCTTTTGAATGGGTCATATCTCTGGGCTGGGACTGTGAACCGTCAACATATAAAGGATTTGTGCTCACAACATGACGGGTGCGATCTTACCAACACTAATGCACCGGATCCCATCAGAACTCCGAAGTTAAGCGTGCTTGGGCAAGAGTAGTACTACGATGGGTGACCCCCTGTGAAGTCCTCATGTTGCACCCCCCATTTTCAATTTTTTTTGCCCCAGTTAGGGTTGCCAAGATACTTTATCCACCACATTTCTATTATCGAATCCCATTGCACCTTGGGCAAGACAACTTCTCTTCACGTGGAGGCTGGGCCTGCAAACCGAGGGCGTAGGGCTTGTGACTAGGTCTCCGTCGCTCCGGTGTCCATAACTTTTGATCCGTAAGGAGTTACGAGGCGCACAGTATACCGTTGGAAAGCTCTCTGAGAGCTCTATGACAGGGGCAGCTAGCAAGCTTGCTGTGCCCTTTTTGGAGCTCAAAATCGAACGTTTTCATCAGTTTCGGGCCACTTTTCTTCTTATGCTCTGTTTTTCCGTCCCGGATCGTACGTCGTGAGCTGTTAAAAGGACGACAACCTTACTCGCGGCACATTAGAGGACCCTACAATGCGTCGATATCACGTCTTGCGAGGATGCTGCGTTGTTGAAGCGGATGGGTTGTCGTTAAGCCCATTGGGCCTTTTGAATGGGCCATATCTCTAGGCTGGGACTGTGAACCGTTAACACATAAAGGAATTGTGCCCTCAACATGACGGGTGCGATCATACCAGCACTAATGCACCGGATCCCATCAGAACTCCGAAGTTAAGCGTGCTTGGGCGAGAGTAGTACTAGGATGGGTGACCCCCTGGGAAGTCCTCGTGTTGCACCCCCCTTTTCAATTTTTTTTGCTCCGGTTAGGGTTGCCAAGATACTTTACCCACCACATTTCTATTATCGAATCCCACGGCACCTTGGGCAAGACAACTTCTCTTCACGGGGAGGCTGGGCCCGCAAACCGAGGGCGTAGGGCTTGTGACTAGGTCTCCGTCGCTCCTGTGCCCATAACTTTTGATCCGTAAGGAGTTACGAGGCGCACAGCATACCGTTGGAAAGCTCTCTGAGAGCTCTACGACGGGGGCTGCTAGCTAGATCGCTTTGCCCTTTTCGGATCTCAAAATCGAATGTTTTCATCTGTTTCGGGCCACTTTTATTCTTTTGCTCTGTTTTTCCGTCCCGGATTGTACGCCGTGAGCTGTTAAAAGGACGACAACCTTACTTTCGGGACATTAGAGGGCCCAACAATGCGTCGATATCACGTCTTGCAAGGATGCTGCGTTGTTGAAGCTGATGGGTTGTTATTAAGCCCATTGGGCCTTCTGAATGTGCCATTTCTCTAGGCTGTGACTGTGTACCGTTAACACATAAAGGAATTTTGCACTCAACATGACGGGTGCGATCATACCAGCACTAATGCACCGGATCCCATCAGAACTCCGAAGTTAAGCGTGCTTGGGCGAGAGTAGTACTAGGATGGGTGACCCCTTGGGAAGCCCTCGTGTTGCACCCCCCTTTTCAATTTTTTTTGCTCCGGTTAGGGTTGCCAAGATACTTTACCCACCACATTTCTATTATCGAATCCCACGGCACCTTGGCCAGGACAACTTCTCTTCACGTCGAGGCTGGGCCCGCAAACCGAGGGTGTAGGGCTTGTGACCAGGTATCCGCCGCTCCGGTGCCTATACATTTTGATCTGTAAGGAGTTACGAGGCGCACAGCATACCGTTGGAAAGCCCTCTGAGAGCTCTACGACGGGGGCAGCCAGCTAACCCGCTATGCCCTTTTCGAAGCTCAAAATCGAACGTTTTCATTAGTTTTGGGCCACTTTTCTTCTTTTGCTCTGTTTTTCCGTCCCGAATCTTACATCGTGAGCTGTTAAAAGGACGAAAACCATACTCGCGGCACATTAGAGGACCCTACAATGCGTCGATAACACGTCTTGCGAGGATGCTGCGTTGTTGAAGCGGATGGGTTGTCGTTAAGCCCATTGGGCCTTTTGAATGGGCCATATCTCTAGGCTGGGACTGTGAACCGTTAACACATAAAGGAATTGTGCGCTAAACATGACGGGTGCGATCATACCAGCACTATTGCACCGGATCCCATCAGAACTCCGAAGTTAAGCGTGCTTGGGCGAGAGTAGTACTAGGATGGGTGACCCCCTGGGAAGTCCTCGTGTTGTACCCCCCTTTTCAATTTTTTTTGCTGCGGTTAGGGTTGCCAAGATACTTTACCCACCACATTTCTATTATCGAATCTCACGGCACCTTGGGTAAGACAACTTCTCTTCACGTGGAGGCTGGGCCCGCAAACCGGTGCCCATAACTTTTGATCCGTAAGGAGTTACGAGGCGCACAGCAAACCGTTGGAAAGCTCTCTGAGAGCTCTACGACAGGGGCAGCTAGCTAGCTTGCTGTGCCCTTTTCGGAGCTCAAAATCGAACGTTTTCATAAGTTTCGGGCCACTTTTCTTCTTTTGCTCTGTTTTTCCGTCCCGGATCGTACGTCGTGAGCTGTTAAAAGGACGACAACCTTAGTCGCGGCACATTAGAGGACCCTACAATGCGTCGATATCACGTCTTGCGGGGATGTTGCGTTGTTGAAGCGGATGGGTTGCCGTTAAGCCCATTGGGCCGTTTGAATGGGCAATATCTCTAGGCTGGGACTGTGAACCGTTAACACATAAAGGAATTGTGCCCTCACCATGACGGGTGCGATCATACCAGCACTAATGCACCGGATCCCATCAGAACTCCGAAGTTAAGCGTGCTTGGGCGAGAGTAGTACTAGGATGGGTGACCCCCTGGGAAGTCCTCGTGTTGCACCCCCCTTTTCAATTTTTTTTGCTCCAGTTAGGGTTGCCAAGATACTTTACCCACCACATTTCTATTATCGAATCCCACGGCACCTCGGGGAAGACAACTTCTCTTCACGTGGAGGCTGGGCCCGCAAACCGAGGGCGTAGGGCTTGTGACAAGGTCTCCGTCGCTCCGGTGCCCATAACTTTTGATTAGTAAGGAGTTACGCGGCGCACGTCATACCGTTGTAAAGCTCTCTGAGAGCTCTACGACGGGGGCAGCTAGCTAGCACGCTATGCCCTTTTTGGAGCTCAAAATCGAACGTTTTCATCAGTTTCGGGCTACTTTTCTTCTTTTGCTCTGTTTTTCCGTCCCGGATCGTACGTCGTGAACTGTTAAAAGGACGACAACCTTACTCGCGGCACATTAGAGGATCCTACAATGGGTCGATATCACATCTTGCGAGGATGCTGCGTTGTTGAAGCAGATGGGTTGTCGTTAAGCCCATTGGGCCTTTCCAAGGGGCCATCTCTCTAGGCTGGGACTGTGAACCGTTAACAAATAAAGGAATTGTGCCCTCAACATGACGGGTGCGATCATACCAGCACTAATGCACTGGATCCCATTAGAAATCTGTAGTTAAGCGTGCTTGGGCAAGAGTAGTACTAGGAAGGGTGACCCCTTGGGAAGTCCTCTTGTTGCACCCCCCTTTTCAATTTTTTTTGCTCCGGTTAGGGTTGCCAAGATACTTTACCCACCACATTTCTATTATCGAATCCCACGTCACCTTGGGCAAGACAACTTCTCTTCACGTGGAGGCTGGGCCCGCAAACCGGTGCGCATAACTTTTGATCCGTAAGGACTTACGAGGCTCACTGCATACCGTTGGAAAGCTCTCTGAGAGCTCTACGACGGGGGCAGTTAGCTAGCCTGCTGTGCCCTTTTCGGAGATCAAAATCGAACGTTTTCATCTGTTTCGGGCCACTTTTCTTCTTTTGCTATGTTTTTCCATCCCGGATCGTACGTCGTGAGCTGTTAAAAGGACGACAACCTTACTCGCGGCACATTAGAGGACCCTACAATGCGTCGATATCACGTCTTGCGAGGATGCTGCATTGTTGAAGCGGATGGGTTGTCGTTAAGCCCATTGGGCCTTTTGAATGGGCCATATCACTAGGCTGGGACTGTGAACCGTTAACACATAAAGGAATTGTGTCCTCAACATGATGGGTGCGATCATACCAGCACTAATGCACCGGATCCCATCAGAACTCCGAAGTTAAGCGTGCTTGGGCGAGAGTAGTACTAGGATGGGTGACCCCCTGAGAAGTCCTCGTGTTGTACCTCCCCTTTTCAATTTTTTTTGCCCCGGTTAGGGTTGCGAATATACTTTACCCACCACATTTCTATTATCGAATCCCACGGCACCTTGGGCAAGACAACTTCTCTTCACGTGGAGGCTGGGCCCGCAAACCGGTGCCCATAACTTTTGATCCGTAAGGAGTTACGAGGTGCACAGCATACCGTTGGAATGCTTTCTGAGAGCTCTACGACGGGGGCAGCAAGCTAGCTCGCTGTGCCCTTTTCGGAGCTAAAAATCGAACGTTTTCATCAGTTTCAGGCCACTTTTCTTCTTTCGCTCTGTTTTTCCATCCCGGATCGTACGTCGTGAGCTGTTAAAAGGACGACAACCTTACTTGCGGCACATTAGAGGACCCTACAATGCGTCGATATCACGTCTTGCGAGGATGCTGCGTTGTTGAAGCGGATGGGTTGTCGTTAAGCCCATTGGGACTTTTGAATGGACCACATCTCTAGGCTGGGACTGTGAACCGTTAACATATAAAGGAATTGTGCCCTCAACATGACGGTGGCGATCATACCAGCACTAATGCACCGGATCCCATCAGAACTCCGAAGTTAAGCGTGCTTGGGCGAGAGTAGTACTAGGATGGGTGACCCCCTGGAAAGTCCTCGTGTTGCACCCCCCTTTTCAATATTTTTTGCTCCGGTTAGGGTTGCCAAGATACTTTACCCACCACATTTCTATTATCGAATCCCACGGCACCTCGGGCAAGACAAGTTCTCTTCACGTGGAGGCTGGGCCCGCAAACCGAGGGCGTAGGGCTTGTGACCATGTCTCCGTCGCTCCGGTGCCCATAACTTTTGATCCGTAAGGAGTTACGAGGCGCACATTATACCGTTGGAAAGCTCTCTGAGAGCTCTACGACGGGGGCAGCTAGCTAGCTCGCTGTGCCCTTTTCGGAGCTCAAAATCGAACGTTTTCATCAGTTTCGGGCCACTTTTCTTCTTTTGCTCTGTTTTTCCGTCCCGGATCGTACGTCGTGAACTGTTCAAAGGACGACAACCTTACTCGCGGCACATTAGAGGACCCTACAATGCGTCGATATCACGTCTTGCGAGGATGCTGCGTTGTTGAAGCTGATGGGTTGTCGTTAAGCACATTGGGCCTTTTGAATGGGCCATCTTTCTAGTCTGGGACTGTGAACCGTTAACAAATAAAAGAATTGTGCCCTAAACATGACTGGTGCGATCATATCGGCACTAATGCACTGGATCCCATTAGAAATCTGTAGTTAAGCGTGCTTGGGCGAGAGTAGTACTAGGATGGGTGACCCCCTGCGAAGTCCTCTTATTGCACCCCCCTTTTCAATTTTTTTTTTCTCCGGTTAGGGTTGCCAAGATACTTTATCCGTCATATTTCTTTTATCGAATCCCACGTCACCTTGGGCAAGACAACTTCACTTCACGTGGAGGCTGGGCCCGCAAACCGATGCCCATAACTTTTGATCCGTAAGGAGTTACGAGGCGCACAGCATACCGTTGGAAAGCTCTCTGAGAGCTCTACGACGGGGGCTGCAAGCTAGCTCGCTGTGCCCTTTTCGGAGCTCAAAATCGAACGTTTTCATCAGTTTCGGGCCACTTTTCTTCTTTTGCACTGTTTTTCCGTCCCGGATCGTACGTCGTGAGCTGTTAAAAGGACGACAACCTTACTCGCAGCACATTAGAGGACCCTACAATGCGTCGGTATCACGTCTTGCGAGGATGCTGCGTTGTAGAAACGGATGGGTTGTCGTTAAGCCCATTGAGCCTTTTGAATGGGCCATATCTCTAGGCTAGGACTGTGAACCGTTAACGCATCAAGGAATTGTGCCCTCAACATGACGGGTGTGATCATACTAGCACTAATGCACCGGATCCCATCAGAACTCCAAAGTTGAGCGTGCTTGGGCGAGAGTAGTACTAGGATGGGTGATCCCCTGTGAAGTCCTCGTGTTGTACCCCCGTTTTCAATTTTTTTTGCTCCGGTTAGGGTTGCCAATGTACTTTATCCACCACATTTCTATTATCGAATCCCACGGCACCTTGGGCAAGATAACTTCGCTTCACGTGGAGGTTGGGCCCGCAAACTGGGGCCCATAACTTTTGATCCGTAAGGAGTTACGAGGCGCATAGCATACCATTGGAAAGCTCTCTGAGATCCCTACGACGGGGGCAGCTAGCTAGCTCGCTGTGCCCTTTTCAGAGCTCAAAATCAAACGTTTTCATCAGTTTCGGGCCACTTTTCTTCTTTTGCTCTGTTTTTCCGTCCTGGATCGTACCTCGTGAGCTGTTAAAAGGACGACAACCTTACTCGCCGCACATTAGAGGACCCTACAATGCGTCGATATCACGTCTTGCGAGGATGCTGCGTTGTTGAAGCGGATGGGTTGTCGTTAAGCCCATTGGGACTTTTGAATTGGCCATCTCTCTAGGTTGGGACTGTGAACCGTTAACACATAAAGGAATTGTGCCCTCAACATGATGGGTGCGATCATACCAGCACTAATGCACCGGATCCCATCAGAACTCCAAAGTCAAGCATGCTGGGGCGAGAGAAGTACTAGGATGGGTGACCCCCAGGAAATTCCTCGTGTCGCACCCCCTTTTCAATTTTTTTTGCTACGGTTTGGGTTGCCAAGATACTTTATCCGCCACATTTCTATTATCGAATCCCACGGCACCTTGGGCAAGACAACTTCTCTTCACGTGGAGGCTGGGCCCGCAAACCGAGGGCGTAGGGCTTGTGACCAGGTCTCCGTCGCTCCGGTGGCCATAACTTTTGATCCGTAAGGAGTTACGAGGCGCACAGCATACCGTTGGAAAGCTCTCTGAGAGCTCTACGACGGGGGCAGCTAGCTAGCTCGCTGTGCCCTTTTCGGAGCTCAAAATCGAACGTTTTCATCAGTTTCGGGCCACTTTTCTTCTTTTGCTCTGTTTTTCCGTCCCGGATCGTATGTCGTGAGCTTTTAAAAGGACGACAACCTTACTCGCGGCACATTAGAGGACCCTACAATGCATCGATATCACGTCTTGCGAGGATGCTGCGTTGTTGAAGCGGATGGGTTGTCGTTAAGCCCATTGGGCCTTTTGAATGGGCCATATCTCTAGGCTGGGACTGTGAACCGTAAACACATAATGGAATTGTGCCCGCAATATGACAGGTGCGATCATACCAGCACTAATGCACCGGATCCCATCAGAACTCCGAAGTTAAGCGTGCCTGGGCGAGAGTAGTACTAGAATGGGTGACCCCCTCGGAAGTCCTCGTGTTGCACCCCCTTTTCAATTATTTTTGCTTCGGTTAGGGTTGCCAAGATACTTTACCCACCACATTTCTATTATCGAATCCTACGGCACCTTGGGCAAGACAACTTCTCTTCACGTGGAGGCTGGGCCAGCAAACCGAGGGCGTAGGGCTTTTGACCAGGTCTCCGTCGCTCCGGTGCCCATAACTTTTGATCCGGAAGGAGGTACGAGGCGAACAGAATACCGTTGGAAAGCTCTCTGAGAGCTCTACGACGGGGGCAACTAGCTAGCGCGCTATGCCCTTTTAAGAGCTCAAAATTGAACGTTTTCATCAGTTTCGGGCCACTTTTCTTCTTTTGCTCTGTTTTTCCGTCCCGGATCGTACGTCGTGAGCTGTTAAAAGGACGACAACCTTACTCGCGGCACATTAGAGGACCGTACAATGCGTCGATATCACGTCTTGCGAGGATGCTGCGTTGTTGAAGCGGATGGGTTGTCGTTAAGCCCATTGGGCCTTTTGAATGGGCCATATCTCTAGGCTGGGACAGTGACCCGTTAACACATAAAGGAATTGTGCCCTCAACATAACAGGTGCGATCATACCAGCACTAATGCACCGGATCCCATCAGAACTCCGAAGTTATGCGTGCTTGGGCGAGAGTAGCACTAGGATGGGTGACCCCCTGGGAAGTCCTCGTGTTGCACCCCCTTTTTCAATTTTTTTTGCTCCGGTTAGGGTTGCCAAGATCCTTTACCCACCACATTTCTATTATCGAATCCCACGGCTCCTTGGGCAAGACAACTTTTCTTCACGTGGAGGTTGGGCCCGCAAACCGAGGGCGTAGGGCTTGTGACCAGGTCTCCGTCGCTCCGGTGCCCATAACTTTTGATCCGTAAGGAGTTACGAGGCGCACAGCATACCATTGGAAGGCTCTCTGAGAGCTCTACGACGGGGGCAGCTAGCTAGCTCGATGTGCCCTTTTTGGAGCTCTAAATCAAACGTTTTCATCTGTTTTGGGTCACTTTTCTTCTTTTGCTCTGTTTTTCCGTCCCGGATCGTACGTCGTGAGCTGTTAAAAGAATGACAACCTTACTCGCGGCACATTATAGGGCCCTACAATGCGTCAATATCATATCTTGCGAGGAAGTTGCGTTGTTGAAGCGGATGGGTTTTCGTTAAGCCTATTGGGCCTTTTGAATGGGCCATATCTCTAAGCTGGGTCTGTGAACCGTTAACACATAAAGGAATTGTGCCCTCAACATGACGGGTGCGATCATACCAGCACTAATGCACCGGATCCCGTCAGAACTCTGAAGTTAAGCGTGCTTGGGCGAGAGTAGTACTAGGATGGGTGACCCCCTGGGAAGTCCTCGTGTTGCACCCCCATTTTCAATTTTTTTTGCTCCGATTAGGGTTGCCAAGATAATTTATCCACCTCATTTCTATTACCGATTCCCACAGCACCTTGGTCAAGACAACTTCTCTTCACGTGGAGGTTGGGCCCGCAAACCGAGGGCGTGGGGCTTGTGACCAGGTCTCCGTCGCTCTAGTGCCCATAACTTTTGATCCGTAAAGAGTTATGCAGCGCACAGCATATCGTTGGAAAGCTCTCTGAGAGCTCTACGACGGGGGCAGCTAGTTGGATCGCTATGCCCTTTTCGGAGCTCAAAATTGAACGTTTTCATCAGTTTCGGGCCACTTTTCTTCTTTTGCTCTGTTTTTCCGTCCCGGATCGTACTTCGTGAGCTGTTAAAAGGACGACAACCTTACTCTCGGTACATTAGAGGACCCTACAATGCGTCGATATCACGTCTTCCGAGGATGCTGCGTTGCTGAAGCGGCTGGGTTTTCGTTAACCCCATTGGGCCTTTTGAATGGGCCATATCTCTAGGCTGGGACTGTGAACCGTTAACACATAAAGGAATTGTGCCCTCAACATGACGGGTGCGATCATACCAGCACTAATGCACCGGATCCCATCAGAACTCTGAAGTTAAGCGTGCTTGGGCGAGAGTAGTACTAGGATGGGTGACCCTCTGGGAAGTCCTCGTGTTGTACCCCCCTTTTCAATTTTTTTTGCTCCGGTTAGGGTTGCCAAGATACTTTATCCACCACATTTCTATTATCGAATCCCACGGCACCTTGGACAAGAAAACTTCTCTTTACGTGGAGGTTGGGCCCGCAAACCGAGGGCGTAGGGCTTGTGACCAGGTCTCCGTCACTCCGGTGCCCATAACTTTTGATCCGTAAGGAGTTACGAGGCCCACATCATACCGCTGGAAACCTCTCTGAGAGCTCTACGACGGGGGCAGCAAGCGAGCTTGCTATGTCATTTTCGGAGTTCAAAATTGAACGTTTTCATCAGTTTCGGGCCACTTTTCTTCTTTTGCTCTGTTTTTCCGTCCCGGATCGTACGTCGTGAGCTGTTAAAAGGACGACAACCTTACTCGCGGCACATTAGAGGACCCTACAATGCGTCGATATCAACTCTTGCGAGGATGCTGCGTTGTTGAAGCGGATGGGTTGTCGTTAAGCCCATTGGGCCTTTTGAATGGGCCATATCTCTAGGCTGGGACTGTGAACCGTTAACACATAAAGGAATTGTGCCCTCAACATGACGGGTGCGATCATACCAGCACTAATGCACCGGATACCATCAGAACTCCGAAGATAAGCGTGCTTGACCGAGAGTCGTACTAGGATGGGTGACCCCCTGGGAAGTCCTCGTGTTGCACCCCATTTTTCAATTTTTTTTGCTCCGGTTAGGGTTGCCAAGATACTTTACCCACCACATTTCTATTATCGAATCCCACGGCACCTTGGGCAAGACAACTTCTCTTCACGTGGAGGTTGGGCCCGCAAACCGAGGGCGTAGGGCTTGTGACCAGGTCTCCGTCGCTCCGGTGCCCATAACTTTTGATCCGTAAGGAGTTACGAGGCGCACAACATACCGTTGGAAAGCTCTCTAAGAGCTCTACGATGGGGGCAGCTAGCTAGCTCGCAGTGCCCTTTTCGGAGCTCAAAATCGAACGTTTTCATCAGTTTTGGGCCACTTTTCTTCTTTTGCTCTGTTTTTCCGTCCCGGATCGTACGTCGTGAGCTGTTAAAAGGACGACAACCTTACTCGCGGCACATTAGAGGACCCTACAATGCGTCGATATCACGTCTTGTGAGGATGCTGCGTTGTTGAAGCGGATGGGTTGTCGTTAAGCCCATTGGGCCTTTTGAATGGGCCATATCTCTAGGCTGGGACTGTGACCCGTTAACACATAAAGGAATTGTGCCCTCAACATGACGGGTACGATCATACCAGCACTAATGCACCGGATCCCATCAGAACTCCGAAGTTAAGTGTGCTTGGGCGAGAGTAGTACTAGGATGGGTGACCCCCTGGGAAGTCCTCGTGTTGCACCCCCTTTTTCAATTTTTTTTGCTCCGGTTAGGGTCGCCAAGGTACTTTTCCCACCACATTTCTATTATCGAATCTCACGGCTCCTTGGGCAAGACAACTTCTCTTCACGTGGAGGCTGGGCCCGCAAACCGAGGGCGTAGGGCTTGTGACCAGGTCTCCGTCGCTCCGGTGCCCATAACTTTTGATCCGTAAGGAGTTACGAGGCGCACAGCATACCGTTGGAAAGCTCTCTGAGAGCTCTACGACGGGGGCAGCTAGCTAGCTCGCTGTGCCCTTTTCGGAGCTCCAAATCGAACGTTTTCTTCTGTTTCGGGCCACTTTTCTTCTTTTGCTCTGTTTTTCCGTCCCGGATCGTACGTCGTGAGCTGTTAAAAGGACGACAACCTTACTCGCGGCACATTAGAGGACCCTACAATGCGTCGATATCACGTCTTGCGATGATGCTGCGTTGTTGAAGCGGATGGGTTGCCGTTAAGCCCATTGGGCCTTTTGAATGGGCCATATCTCTAGGCTGGGACTATGAACCGTTAACACATAAAGGAATTGTGTCCTCAACATGACGGGTGCGCTCATACCAGCACTAATGCACCAGATCCCATCAGAACTCCGAAGTTAAGCGTGCTTGGGCGAGAGTAGTACTAGGATGGGTGACCCCTTGGGAAGTCCTCGTGTTGCACCTCCCTTTTCAATTTTTTTTGCTCCGGTTAGGGTTGCCAAGATACTTTACCCACCACATTTCTATTATCGAATCCCACGGCACCTTGGGCAAGACAACTTCTCTTCATGTGGAGGTTGGGCCCGCAAACCGAGGGCGTAGGGCTTGTGACCAGGTCTCCGTCGCTCCGGTGCCCATAACTTTTGATCTGTAAGGAGTTACGAGGTGCACAGCATACCGTTGGAAAGCTCTCTGAGAGCTCTACGACGGGGGCAGCTAGCTAGCTCGCTATGCCCTTTTCGGAGCTCAAAATCGAACGTTTTCATCAGTTTCGGGCCACTTTTCTTCTTTTGCTCTATTTTTCCGTCCCGGATCGTACGTCGTGAGCTGTTAAAAGGACGACAACCTTACTCGCGGTACATTAGAGGACCCTACAATGTGTCGATATCACGTCTTGCGAGGATGCTGCGTTGTTGAAGCGGATGGGTTGTCGTTAAGCCCATTGGGCCTTTTGAATGGGCCATATCTCTAGGCTGGGACTGTGAACCGTTAACACATAAAGGAATTGTGCCCTCAACATGACGGGTGCGATCATACCAGCACTAATGCACCGGATCCCATCAGAACTCCGAAGTTAAGCGTGCTTGGGCGAGAGTAGTACTAGGATGGGTGACCCCCTGGGAAGTCCTCGTGTTGCACCCCCCTTTTCAATTTTTTTTGCTCCGGTTAGGGTTGCCAAGATAGTTTACCCACCACATTTCTATTATCGAATCCCACGGCACCTTGGGCAAGACAACTTCTCTTCACGTGGAGGCTGGGCCCGCAAACCGAGGGCGTAGGGCTTGTGACCAGGTCTCCGTCGCTCCGGTGCCCATAACTTTTGATCCGTAAGGAGTTACGAGGCGCACAGCATACCGTTGGAAAGCTCTCTGAGAGCTCTACGACTGGGGCAGCAAGTTAGCTTGCTGTGCCCTTTTCGGAGCTCAAAATTGAACGTTTTCATCAGTTTCGGGCCACTTTTCTTCTTTTGCTCTGTTTTTCCGTCCCGGATCGTACGTCGTGAGCTGTTAAAAGGACGACAACCTTACTCGCGGCACATTAGAGGACCCTACAATGCGTCGATATCATGTCTTGCGAGGATGCTGCGTTGTTGAAGCGGATGGGTTGTCGTTAATCCCATTGGGCCTTTTGAATGGGCCATATCTCTAGGCTGGGACTGTGAACCGTTAACACATAAAGGAATTGTGCCCTCAACATGACGGGTGCGATCATACCAGCACTAATGCACCGGATCCCATCAGAACCCTGAAGTTAAGCGTGCTTGGGCGCGAGTAGTACTAGGATGGGTGACCCCCTGGGAAGTCCTCGTGTTGCACCCCCCTTTTCAATATTTTTTGCTCCGGTTAGGGTTGCCCAGACACTTTACCCACCACATTTCTATTATCGAATCCCACGGCACCTTGTGCAAGACAACTTCTCTTCACGGGGAGGCTGGGCCCGTAAATCGAGGGCGTAGGGCTTGTGATTAGGTCTCCCTCGCTCCGGTGCCCATAACTTTTGATCCGTAAGGAGTTACGAGGCGCACAGCATACCGTTGGAAAGCTCTCTGTGAGCTCTACGACAGGTGCAGCTAGCTAGCTCGCTCTGCCCTTTTCGGAGCTCAAAATCGAACGTTTTCATCAATTTCGGGCCACTTTTCTTGTTTTGCTCTGTTTTTCCGTCCCGAATCGTACGTCGTGAGCTGTTAAAAGGACGACAACCATACTCGCGGCACATTAGAGGACCCTATGTCATGCCCCAACCTGGCCTATAAAGGTTAGACTGCGGTATGATCTAAACATTCAAGTCACGTCTCGTACTTAACCGTTCATGAAGATTTAACACTTAACGTCTTGGCCTAAACTCCAAAATTTTTCGTGAAACCGGCAGCATAACGGCAGTAATTGGGCTATTTGGTTTGACCTAATTCTCTAAACGCCTCAATTATTCCAATCATTAATCCAATTCCATTAAGGACTCCTATTTGACACCAACCGGTTGGCTAACTAGTTTACCTTGAAAGTCTCGATTGGTTAATAAGCCTAACATGATAACTATGTCCTGTTTATTTTTCAATTTCCTATCATGCAAGTACCTATTATCCTTTAGTTTGCAAATGAACACCTAAGTGAAATTATATAGAATTAACTTAGTTGATTGTTCATCTAGTGGTTTGAATGCCTACGATAACTACTAATTAAGAAAACGAAAGCAAACAACCAAATAAAAGTTTGTCCGGTTATAGATAGTACAATCTCAGAATTAGACCCAAATTACAACGGGGTCATTTACATCAATAAACAACGACCAACATAAAAGAAATAGTCTTCAAGTAGCATAGTTCACAAATAGCCATAATCACGCAAGGCACACAAGACAGGAAATCACTCCAGGGGTTCATCGTTAGGCACACCATCCTCGGGTACCTGTACCTGTTCTTCTTCACCTTTGCAATCAACCAAAAGATGCACAAAAACCTTGTTGAGGCTCAAATTTCTTCCTCTTCTTGCTTAGCCGAGTTTCCAACTTGGTTTTCTCTATTTTTCCTAGCCTAGTAAGCAATCTCTTAGTACATGCATGTAGTTAGGACTTGAAGAAAATAAATAGAAGCTTAGTAACTCACCTAGGCCGAAAATGAAGCTTCAATGCACATGCATGAGTGATTTTTGCATCATAGCTTGTTCGGTTGAGGTCCTTTTCTTGTGGCTTGCTTGGTTTAGCTATGGTGTGAAGAAGAGAAGCTATGGAGATGAAGAACTCAGCCAAAACCGAAATGGAGAGAGAAAATGAGAGGGAGAGAGAGAAATGTGAGGAAAGTGAGAGAAATGAGAGAAAAATGAGGCTTTTTGCAATTTTTGAGCATGTGGTCAGCCTTGGGCTTCCAAATCTGAATTTTTGTGTCTTCAAGGTGGAATTTGAAATGTTAGCATGAGCCATGAGTGGTTTGGTCGAAAATGAGAGGAAATTGAGGTGGTTTTGGGCAATTTTTTATGCATTGATAAGTGTTTTTGTGTCATGTCTTGTCTAGACTTATTTTGAATTAAACATGCATGCAAACATCCGATTTTGTGTCATCTTTTGAATTGTTTTAACATGTGTGTAAGAGAATGTTGGGTATTTAGGGATTTTAGGTAGAATAGAATATAGGGTATGTTTAGAGGTTGGTGAGATTTTGTCTTGTAGTGAGTTTAAACTATAATATTTAGGTGTTAGTGCATTTTGTAGAGATTTGAATTAGGATTATAATAATTGTTAGTAGATTGTGTAGGATTATTTTATTGTCTTGTGCTTTGTGTAGGATTCTTTCTTGATCAACGTGGTAGCACGGATTCCTAGGTCTAGGGCACGAATTACGAGGTAGACACGATCTACGAGGTAAGACACGAACTTCAAGACTAATGCACGTACTTCAAGACTAATGCACAGATTTCAATGCAAATGTACGCAATCCCTAGATAAATGTACGTAAACCAATACAAGGCACGTAATTCAAGACACGACTCTTAAACCTAGGTTAAAGCACGCAATTCAAGGTTAATGCACACGAAATGAAGAGACACACGCAAATCAAGGTCTCGCATGTAAATTAAGGTCATGGCATGTTTATCTAGGTATCGTACGTATATCGAGGATTAGGGCACACAATTTTAGGTTAAGGCACGTATAACGAGGCATGCACGAAAACCAAGACATGGCACGTAATCTAGGGTCGGTCGTACAGTTCTAGTTCTAAGACACGCAAATGGAGGTAAGGCACGTTATTCTGGATCGCGCCTCAGCTCCTCCCCTCCTTAAAAGAATTTCGTCCCGAAATTCATTCTTTCTTGTTAAGGTCATTTAAACGGATTCCGACCCTTGTTATTCTTCCTACTACGGTTCATCCCGTGTTTGGTGATCTCTTACCAAAACCAATTCATTTCCTATGTTTCTCCAATTGGTCTTAAGGTCGAGTTCATTAACTAAGGTCAGAATCTCCAAACATAGTCATCAAAGTTGCATCGGTATTTTAGCTATATAACTATAATTCCAAAATCATGACTCATGTTATGTCAATCTCACATTCATACCTCAAAAGGAATATCACAATAATTCCATGATCCTAAGGTGACATACCCTAATTTCAAGATGATAGGTCTATATCCGATTTACATATCCTATCTACTAGCTTCAAAACTGTTATCACATAGGTCATACACAAGTTACAGATCATTTCCACGATACAACCCTATTTTCAGGTTGAACTCACCAAACAAACTAATCCATCTCAAGTCGTCATCTATCGGTAGTATCATAGTTCTTATCTTGAAGGTACATTGGATTAGTAAATCTTCTAATGACTAGTCTTCTGGTTATAAGCTCCTATTCACTAACATCCTTTCCCAGCTTCATTAACCTTCACGCTCGTAATCAAGGAGAAAGACCGTTGAGATTCATTAAACTCGAATTCTAAGGTTTATCAAGTATTACCAACAAATTGCCATCGAAATTGCATGCGTAAACTAATCATGTTACACTAGTTCAACTCTTACAAGTAAATTTTATCAGCTTATGATCCACAATCTATTTCCTTATTCAAATCCCTATCTTCAAGTCACGAGGCTTTAGAATTTTCTTTTAATCTTATCCAAAACTCCTAAGACGAATAGCTTCAATGTAAAATAAATTCTACTCACCTTATTCCAAGGTTACGTCATACTTAAGAAGACAATGGTCCTACTCACTTAGCGACCTAGTCATCCCTTCGAACACTTAATGCCCGCCAATATATCTTCGACATTAATGTTACTAAGCTAGGTTCATAGCCCTGTAAGCGAGATCAATTCTCTACTAGGTTACCGGTTGTACAACAACAATCCTAGGACTATAAATGGGTACCGAAATGATCTAGCTCATAAGACACTTACCATACTGATCCAAGTAGCTCATTACACAAAATAACTTCAAGGTCGTGTCAACATAAGGATTATAACCACAATATAATCTAATAGAACTTCAAAAGTAGTCAACAACTCATATAACTATCACTACAAGATCCGTCCTCCATTTAACGACCACGATTCGAAGTCTACCAACAGCTAGTTTCTAGATATGAAACGGTGCACATAATACAGTTATCTAACAATAGTCTCTTGGGTCATCATGACTCTGATTCATCTCATCTTACTTTCTTCGTTTACATGTTCAACTAGCTAAGAGCATCAAGACTCATCGACCTTAGGTCCTAGGGTTCACCATGAATCATCATGCGTACTCACAATTAGCTATTTAGGATTACTAATCAAATCCT
Organism: Ehretia macrophylla; assembly: GCA_037974665.1. Lineage (NCBI taxonomy): Eukaryota > Viridiplantae > Streptophyta > Magnoliopsida > Boraginales > Ehretiaceae > Ehretia > Ehretia macrophylla. The sequence continues at coordinate 72,410,312 of CM075768.1, forward strand.
AACGACTCCACTTCGCAACCAGATGCTTAATATCGTTTCGATGGTTTATATAATAGGTCCATCGGTGTTACTTAGGGATATATGCTTCCTAATATTCTCTAGGGTATCCAAATAACGAGAGCATAGATTGACTTACTTGCGTATTTACAACTAAGTTCGAGGGACACCAACTAATACCGTGTTTCTTAATATCATAAATATCCAACTTAGGACCTTTAGTAACGTTAGTCATTTAATGCATAATTCAATTCCTTAAACTTCTATCCGACCTAACATTTTAGGTGTAGTTTCCGAACACGAGTTCTCGTTATGCGAATTCCTCGATTCCAATATCCCCATATCTTGTTATACTAAAGATTCATCAATCTTGTTAAACTTAATCTCTAGAGTTGCCTACATGTCTCGAGGTTATCCATTGTTAAGTTACCTAAACACATTATTCATGCCTTAATAATCTAACCCCTATCGCCCATTTCCACGAGTTCATCCCTTAATTTCTATGTCACAATCTTACCATTGAGTGAACTTGAATATCGTTAATATACACCTTATTAGGTTCAACGATGCTTAATTCCAATCAAGTAAGGATTCAATCGTACGAGTATATTGCCAACTTCTTAGATAGCCTATCGAGCCAATTTTAAGATGTGAGAAATGGATTCAAAGAAACCTCCAAGTCAACTTCCACTATCAGCACATGAGAATATATACTACTCTACATATTTAATAGTATGTTCTTATATCTTAAGTGAAGTTGTATGTCATTAAACTTTATACTTGAACCATAATTAGAAGAACGGTTTAACGGAATCAATAACTTCATAGCTATAAAATTGACAACTTAATCACAGGTATAGGTATTCCAAAAATAAGGAGATAACTTTACCTCAACAATTATACCCGTGCTACGCATTTTATACATATGCATATCCAATAATACATACTATCCATCGAGTACCTGTGAAGATGCGAAAAATCTCTAACCGAGCCTTTTCGTTCGTCCTGCACAAATTAACTTCCCTAAAAGTCCAAATCCTAACTATCTATGTGTATAAACAGTCATTCACGGTTATATAACATGCACATGTATGAAGGAAGGAGTATAAAAGTATGCATGCATTATTGAGGGCACTAACGTGTCGCTGTGCATGACACATAATACATATAGTCCACAAAGGCACATAGTATTCAATTCTCAAAGCAATTAAATCACATTAGCACACATTAACACATATAAACAAGACATCATAATTACCTTAGGGCTTCTACCCATGGTCCGAGAGTTGAACCCGACTAACGCCTAGTTACTAAACTAAGCTCTGATACCATTCTAATATAAGGTGTCACGCCCCAACCCGGCCTATAAAGGTTAGACTGGGGTATGATCTAAACATTCAAGTCACGTCTCGTACTTAACCGTTCATGAAGATTTAACACTTAACGTCTTGGCCTAAACTCCAAAATTTTTCGGTAAATCGGCAACATAACGGCTGTAATTGGGCTATTTGGTTTGACCTAATTCTCTAAACGCCTCAATTATTCCAATCATTAATCCAATTCCATTAAGGACTCCTATTTGACACCAACTGATTGGCTAACTAGTTTACCTTGAAAGTCTCGTTTGGTTAATAAGCCTAACATGATAACTATGTCCTGTTTATTTTTCAATTTCCTATCATGCAAGTACCTATTATCCTTTAGTTTGCAAATGAACACCTAAGTGAAATTAGATAGAATTAACTTAGTTGATTGTTCATCTAGTGGTTTGAATGCCTACGATAACTACTAATTAAGAAAACGAAAGCAAACAACCAAATAAAAGTTTGTCCGGTTATAGATAGTACAATCTCAGAATTAGACCCAAATTACAACGGGGTCATTTACATCAATAAACAACGAGCAACATAAAAGAAATAGTCTTCAAGTAGCATAGTTCACAAATAGCCATAATCACGCAAGGCACACAAGACAGGCAATCACTCCAGGGGTTCATCGTTAGGCACACCATCCTCGGGTACCTGTACCTCTTCTTCTTCACCTGTGATAAAAAGAGGGTGAGTCCTTATGAACTCAGCGAGGGGGAACGAGAAATACGTTTTGAAACTCGTTTTCCGGTTCAATTTATGAAAACTCTTTTGGAGAACATGTCACGTATTACAAATAATAAGGTACGCAATTATAAGAAACAAATCGAGTAACGGATACAAAGTAAGGGAACAGAAATGCCAGTCTTTCCTCCCCGAGGTTCTCTAGGAACCAAGCGAGAGTACTTACATATAAGCACAGGAACAAGAATACCAGTCTTTCCTCCCCGAGGTTCTCTAGGAACCAAGCGAGAGTACTTATACACATTGTAAAAAGGATACGGTGAGCATTTGCTCTCAATGTCAATTTCGATTCATTTGGTGCGGCTGACTTCAATAATCCACTTATCGCTCCCAATTGGGTGTACTCCGGATGTACCCCGAAACCTACGACCCAACTCTCCGAGGGTGAAATGCCAAGCGAGAGAGGGAATTGGACCATGGTAGTCACGGTAACACCGGCAAGCCCGATGCCGCCCGGCGTGCGTGAAACACTACCATGCCACACTGAAAGGTTGCAACCTCGTATACAATGCCCATTTTTGTCATTTAACATTTCACATTAGGAGGTCAACAAAGTAGGTTGCCTCCGAGCAAGTATATGATCACATTTTGACATATTGGCATATAAGGCATTGTAAGAGCATATAATCATTTCATATATCCATTTGAAAGCAATTAAACTTTAACAGGCAGCCAAGTAATCACGTTCAAATAAACCATTGAATATCTTTTAGCAATTCACATTAGGAGAACAACAAAGTAGGTTGCCTCCGAGCAATTTCAAGATCACATATTGCCAAGTAAACGAACGAGGCATGCTTGACATGAAATTTCACTTTGTAGAACACATAGAGTCATATGAACATTAAACGGGCAGCCATGTAACACATGCAAGTCAAGCCATATAACTCATTTCGAAGTCCACGTAATCAAGTGATACGATTATTCACATGCAACAACATCTACGTGGTGGTTTCGGATGCAAGAAAAGCCTATTTGTCAACATGCAATGATCAAAATTACATTTAAGCTTATAAGACATTTACGGGCAGCCCACTAAGCATATAATTTCCACACAATATCTAAATGATCAACACTTAGCAAGACTACCTAGTCATTAGGGTTTCCGTTTCATGCTTAACCATGTGATTAAACCCTAAGTCAACTCAAGTTCATTCACAAGTCATGCATCATTCAATTCAAACATCCTCAAGTACTCAAAACCATCCACACAACATCCCCACACCACAATTCCAAGCAATTAGCACCACAAGAGGGGTTACAACAATTTTCCAAGCATATAACTAAGTGAAACCTTCACTGCAATAGGCTGTTTTCCCACAATCAATAGGATAATCAAACAATCTCAAAATTCAGTGAATAAGAAGTCAAATTAAAGCTTAAGAAGTTAACTAAACTCAGAAACAAACCTTGCATCAATTGGAGTTCAGAATCATTAGTTATGTCCGAAACAGTGAGGTAGCACAAAACTGTCCAGATTTGCACACGTTTCAGAAATTGACGTTTTTGAGGTCCTTGGAGTCATTTTTAGCTTTGGTCCATTTCTGACAAAATTTTCCAGAACTGAAAAATCTAGTAGCATACCAATTTTCATGCATTTTGGACAATATTTACTAAGTAAAACATGGTTCGCTCCACAAGGTCAGTGCATCTGCCAAAACCTGATTCATTTTCCCAGATTTCCAGATTTGGTCATATTTTAATGATTTGACATTTTGAGAACCTTAGAGTCAAAATTAGCTTCGGCCTATTTCTGGGAAAAATGTTCAAAACTGTCCAAACTAGTTAACCACCAATTTTCAATCATTTTCAACATCATTTGCTTAGCTAAACTTACCTCGAACAGACTGGTCAGAGAGCTGTCAACCACTTCGACTTCACCTAGCATCATTTTCAAGCCAAGATCTTACCATGCATGGTTGTTTAAGCTTATGAACGACCATATAGCTCAAGTACAGAAGCAAATACACACATTTATGAGCATGCATGTGAAATTTCAAAGAGTTTTCAAAAGCTTTTAACCCTCACCTTTGCAATCAACCAAAAGATGCACAAAAACCTTGTTGAGGCTCAAATTTCTTCCTCTTCTTGCTTAGCCGAGTTTCCAACTTGGTTTTCTCTATTTTTCCTAGCCTAGTAAGCAATCTCTTTGTACATGCATGAAGTTAGGACTTGAAGAAAAGAAATGGAAGCTTAGTAACTCACCTAGGCCGAAAATGAAGCTTCAATGCACATGCATGAGTGATTTTTGCATCATAGCTTGTTCGGTTGAGGTCCTTTGCTTGTGGCTTGCTTGGTTTAGCTATGGTGTGAAGAAGAGAAGCTATGGAGATGAAGAACTCATCCAAAACCGAAATGGAGAGAGAAAATGAGAGGGAGAGAGAGAAATGTGAGGAAAGTGAGAGAAATGAGAGAAAAATGAGGTTTTTTGCAATTTTTGAGCATGTGGTCAGCCTTGGGCTTCCAAATCTGAATTTTTGTGTCTTCAAGGTGGAATTTGAAATGTTAGCATGGGCCATGAGTGGTTTGGTCAAAAATGAGAGGAAATTGAGGTGGTTTTGGGCAATTTTTTATGCATTGATAAGTGTTTTTGTGTCATGACTTGTCTAGAATTATTTTGAATTAAACATGCATGCAAAAATCTGATTTGTGTCATCTTTTGAATTGTTTTAACATGTGTGTAAGAGAATGTTGGGTATTTAGGGATTTTAGGTAGAATAGAATATAGGGTATGTTTAGAGGTTGGTGAGAGTTTGTCTTGTAGTGAGTTTAAAATATAATATTTAGGTGTTAGTGGATTTTGTAGAGATTTGAATTAGGATTATAATAATAGTTAGTGGATTGTGTAGGATTATTTTATTGTCTTGTGCTTTGTGTAGGATTCTTTCTTGATCAACGTGGTGGCACGGATTCCTAGGTCTAGGGCACGAATTACGAGGTAGACACGATCTACGAGGCAAGACACGAACTTCAAGACTAATGCACGTACTTCAAGACTAATGCAAAGATTTCAATGCAAATGCACGCAATCCCTAGATAAATGTACGTAAACCAATACAAGGCACGTAATTCAAGACACAACTCTTAAACCTAGGTTAAAGCACGCAGTTCAAGGTTAATGCACACGAAACGAAGAGACACACGCAAATCAAGGTCTCGCATGTAAATTAAGGTCATGGCATGTTTATCTAGGTATCGCACGTATGTCGAGGATTAGGGCACAGAATTTTAGGTTAAGGCACGTATAACGAGGCATGCATGAAAACCAAGACATGGCACGTAATCTAGGGTCGGTCGTACAATTCTAGTTCTAAGACACGCAAATCGAGGTAAGGCACGTTATTCGGGATCGGGCCTCATAACTTTTCTTCTTTTGCACTGTTTTTCCGTCCCGGATCGTACGTCGTGAGCTGTTAAAAGGACGACAACCTTACTCGCGGCACATTAGAGTACCCTACAATGCGTCGATATCACGTCTTGCGAGGATGCTGCGTTGTTGAAGCGGATGGGTTGTCGTTAACCCATTGGGCCTTTTGAATGGGCCATATCTCTAGGCTGGGACTGTGAACTGTTAACACATAAAGGAATTGTGCCCTCAACATGACGGGTGCGCTCATACCAGCACTAATGCACCGGATCCCATTAGAACTCCGAAGTTAAGCGTGCTTGGGCGAGAGTAGTACTTGGATGGTTGACCCCCTGGGAAGTCCTCGTGTTGCACCCCCCTTTTCAATTTTTTTTGCTCCGGTTAGGGTTGCCGAGATACTTTACCCACCACATTTCTATTATCGAATCCCACGGCATCCTGGGCAAGACAACTTCTCTTCACGTGCAGGCTGGGCCCGCAAACCGAGGGCTTAGGGCTTGTGACCAGGTCTTCGTCGCTCCGGTGCCTACAACATTTGATCCGTAAGGAGTTACGGGGCGCACAGCATACCGTTGGAAAACTCTCTGAGAGCTCTACGACGGGGGCAGCAAGTTAGCTCGCTGTGCCCTTTTCGGAGCTCAAAATCGAAAATTTTTATCAGTTTTAGGCCACTTTTCTTCTTTTGCTCTGTTTTTCCGTCCTGGATCGTACGTCGTGAGCTGTTAAAAGGACGACAACCCTACTCGCAGGACATTAGGAGGCCCTACAACGCGTCGATATCACATCTTAATAGGATGCTGCGTTATTGAAGCAGATGGGTTATCGTTAAGCCCATTGGGCCTTTTGAATGGGCCATATCTCTAGGCTGGGACTGTGAACCGTTAACACATAAAGGAATTGTGCCCTCAACATGACGGGTGCGATCATACCAGCACTAATGCACCGGATCCCATCAGAACTCCGAAGTTAAGCGTGCTTGGGCGAGAGTAGTACTAGGATGGGTGACCCCCTGGGAAGTCCTCGTGTTGCACCCCCCTTTTCAATTTTTTTTGCACCGGTTAGGGTTGCCAAGATACTTTACCCACCACATTTCTATTATCGAATCCCACGGCACCTTGGGCAAGACAACTTCTCTTCACGTGGAGGCTGGGCCCGCAAACCGGTGCCCATAACTTTTGATCCGTAAGGAGTTACGAGGCGCACAACATACCGTTGGAAAGCTCTCTGAGAGCTCTACGACGGGGGCAGCCAGCTAGCTCGCTGTGCCCTTTTCGGAGCTCAAAATTGAACGTTTTCATCAGTTTTGGGCCACTTTTCTTCTTTTGCTCTGTTTTTCCGTCCCGGATCGTACGTCGTGAGCTGTTAAAAGGACGACAACCTTACTCGCGGCACATTAGAGGACCCCACAATGCGTCGATATCACGTCTTGCGAGGATGCTGCGTTGTTGAAGCGGATGGGTTGTTGTTAAGACCATTGGGCGTTTTGAATGGGCCATATCTCTAGGCTGGGACTGTGAACCGTTAACACATAAAGGAATTGTTTCCTCAACATGACGGGTGCGATCATACCAGCACTAATGCACCGGATCCCATCAGAACTCCGAAGTTAAGCGTGCTTGGGCGAGGGTAGTACTAGGATGGGTGACCCCCAGGGAAGTCCTCGTGTTGCACCCCCCTTTTCAATTTTTTTTTGCTCCAGTTAGGGTTGCCAAGATACTTTACCCACCACATTTCTATTATCGAATCCCACGGCACCTTGGGCAAAACAACTTCTCTTCACATGGAGGCTGGGCCCGCAAACCGGTGCCCATGACTTTTGATCCGTAAGGAGTTACGAGGCACACAGCATCCCCTTGGAAAGCCCTCTGAGAGCTCTCCGACGGGGGCAGCTAGCTAGCCCGCTCTGCCCATTTCGAAGCTCAAAATCGAACGTTTTTATCAGTTTCGGGCCACTTTTCTTCTTTTGCTCTGTTTTTCCGTCCCGGATCGTACGTCGTGAGCTGTTAAAAGGATGACAACTTTACTCGCGGCACGTTAGAGGACCCTACATTGCGTCGATATCACGTCTTGCGAGGATGATGCGTTGTTGAAGCGGATGGGTTGTCGTTAAGCCCATTGGGCCTTTTGAATGGGCCATATCTCTTGGCTGGGACTATGAACCGTTAACACATAAAGGAATTGTGCCCTCAACATGACGGATGCGATCATACCAGCACTAATGCACCGGATCCCATCAGAACTGCGAAGTTAAGCGTGCTTGGGCGAGAGTAGTACTAGGATGGGTGAACCCCTTGGAAGTCCTCGTGTTGCGCCCCCCTTTTCAATTTTTTTTGCTCCGGTTAGGGTTTCCAAGATACTTTACCCACCACATTTCAATTATCGAATCCCACGGCACCTTGGGCAAGACAACTTCTCTTCACGTGGAGGCTGGGCCCGCAAACCGAGGGCGTAGGGCTTGTGACCAGGTCTCCGTCGCTCCGGTGCCCATAACTTTTGATCCGTAAGGAGTTACGAGGCGGACAGCATACCGTTGGAAAGCTCTCTGAGAGCTCTACGACGGGGGCAACCAGCTAGCTTGCTATGCCCTTTTCGGAGCTCAAAATCGAACGTTTTCATCAGTTTCGGGCCACTTTTCTTCTTTTGCTCTGTTTTTCCGTCCCGGATCGTACGTCGTGAGCTGTTAAAAGGACGACAACCTTACTCGCGGCACATTAGAGGACCCTACAATGCGTCGATATCACGTCTTGCGAGGATGCTGCGTTGTTGAAGCGGATGGGTTGTCGTTAAGCACATTGGGCCTTTTGAATGGGCCATATCTCTAGGCTGGGACTGTGAACCGTTAACACATAAATGAATTGTGCCCTCAACATGACGGGTGCGATCATACTAGCACTAATGCACCGGATCCCATCAGAACTCCGAAGTTATGCGTGCTTGGGCGAGAGTAGTACTAGGATGTGTGACCCCCTGGGAAGTCCTCGTGTTGCAACCCCTTTTCAATTTTTTTTGCTCCGGTTAGGGTTGCCAATATACTTTACCCACCACATTTCTATTATCGAATCCCACGGCACCTTGGGCAAGACAACTTCTCTTCACGTGGAGGCTGGGCCCGTAAACCGAGGGCGTAGGGCTTGTGTCCAGGTCTCCGTCGCTACGGTGCCCATAACTTTTCATCCGTAAGGAGTTACGAGGCGCACAGCATACCGTTGGAAAGCTCTCCGAGAGCTCTACGACGGGGGCAAGTAGCTAGCTCGCCGTGCCCTTTTCGGAGCTCAAAATCGAACGTTTTCATCAGTTTTGGGCTCCTTTTCTTCTTTTGCTCTGTTTTTTCATCCCGGATCGTACGTCGTGAGCTGTTAAAAGGACGACAACCTTACTCGTGGCACATTAGAGGACCCTACAATGCGTCGATATCACGTCTTGCGAGGATGCTGCGTTGTTGAAGCGGATGGGTTGTCGTTAAGCCCATTGGGCCTTTTGAATGGGCCATATCTCTAGGCTGGGACTGTGAACCGTTAACACATAAATGAATTGTGCCCCCAACATGACGGGTGGGATCATACCAGCACTAATGCACCGGATCCCATCAGAACTCCGAAGTTAAGCGTGCTTGGGCGAGAGTAGTACTAGGATGGGTGACTCCCTGGGAAGTCCTCGTGTTCCACCCCCATTTTCAATTTTTTTTGCTCCGGTTAGGGTTGCCAAGACACTTTACCCACCACATTTCTATTATCGAATCCCACGGCACCTTGGGCAAGCAACTTCTCTTCACGTGGAGGCTGGGCCCGAAAACCGAGGGCGTAGGGCTTATGACCAGGTCTCTGTCGGTCCGGTGCCCATAACTTTTGATCCGTAGGAGTTACGAGGCGCACAGCATACCATTGGGAAGCTCTCTGAGAGCTCTACAACAGGGGCAGCAAGCTAGCTAGCTTTGACCTTTTCAGAGCTCAAAATCGAACGTTTTCATCAGTTTCGGTGCACTTTTTTTCTTTTGCTCTGTTTTTCCTTCCCGGATCGTACGTCGTGAGCTGTTAAAAGGACGACAACCTTACTCGTGGCACATTAGAGGACCCTACAAAGCGTCGTTATCATGTCTTGCGAGGATGCTGCGTTGTTGAAGCGGATGGGTTGTCGTTAAGCTCATTGGGCCTTTTGAATGGGCCATATCTCTAGGCTGGGACTGTGAACCGTTAACACATAAAGGAATTGTGCCCTCAACATGACGGGTGCGATCATACCAGCACTAATGCACCGGATCCCATCAGAACTCCGAAGTTAAGCGTGCTTGGGCGAGAGTAGTACTAGGATGGGTGACCCCCTCGGAAGTCCTCGTGTTGCACCCCCCTTTTCAATTTTTTTTGCTCCGGTTAGGGTTGCCAAGATACTTTTCCCACCACATTTCTATTATCGAATCCCACGGCACCTTGGGCAAGACAACTTCTCTTCACGAGGAGGCTGGGCCCGCAAACCGAGGGCGTAGTGCTTGTGACTAGGTCTCCGTCGCTCCGGTGCCCATAACTTTTGATCCGTAAGGAGTTACGAGGCGCACAGCATACCGTTGGAAAGCTCTCTGAGAGCTCTACGACGGGGGCGGCAAGCAAGCTTGCTTTGCCCTTTTCGGAGCTCAAAATCGAACGTTTTCCTCATTTTTGCGCCACTTTTCTTCTTTTTCTCTGTTTTTTCCGTCCCGGATCGTACGTCGTGAGCTGTTAAAAGGACGACAACCTTACTCGCGGCACATTAGAGGACCTTACAATGCGTCGATATCACGTCTTGCGAGGATTCTGCATTGTTGAAGCGGATGGGTTGTCGTTAAGCCCATTGGGCCTTTTGAATGGGCTATATCTCTAGGCTGGGACTGTGAACTGTTAACACATAAATGAATTGTGCCCTCAACATGATGGGTGCGATCGTGCCAGCACTAATGCACAGGATCCCATCAGAAATCCGAAGTTAAGCGTGCTTGGGCGAGAGTAGTACTAGGATGGGTGACCCCCTTGGAAGTCCTCGTGTTGCACCCCCCTTTTCAATTTTTTTTGCTCCGGTTAGGGTTGCCAAGATACTTTACCCACCACATTTCTATTATCGAATCCCACGGCACCTTGGGCAAGACAACTTCTCTTCACGTGGAGGCTGGGCCCGCAAACCGAGGGCGTAGGGCTTGTGACCAGGTCTCCGTCGCTCCGGTGCCCATAACTTTTGATCCGTAAGGAGTTACGAGGTGCACAGCATACCGTTGGAAAGCTCTCTGAGAGCCCTACGACGAGGTTATCAAGCCTGCTTGCTATGCCCTTTTCGGAGCTCAAAATTGAACGTTTTCATCAGTTTTGGGCCACTTTTCTTTTTTTGCTCTGTTTTTCCGTCCCGGATCGTACGTCGTGAGCTGTTAAAAGGACGACAACCTTACTCGCGGCACATTAGTGGACCCTACAATGCGTCGATATCACGTCTTTTGAGAATGCTGCGTTGTTGAAGCGAATGGGTTGTCGTTAAGCCCATTGGGCCTTTTGAATGGGCCATATCACTAGGCTGGGACTGTGAACTGTTAACACATAAAGGAATTGTGCCCTCAACATGACGGGTGCGATCATACCAGCAGTAATGCACCGGATCCCAATAGAACTCCGAAGTTAAGCGTGCCTGGGCGAGAGTAGTAATAGGATGGGTGACCCCCTAGGAAATCCTCGTTTTGCACCCCCCTTTTCAATTTTTTTTGCTCAGGTTAGGGTTGCCAAGATACTTTACCCACCACATTTCTATTATCGAATCCCACGGCACCTTGGGCAAGACAACTTCTCTTCACGTGGAGGCTGGGCCCGCAAACTGAGGGCGTAGGGCTTGTGACCAGGTCTCCGTCGCTTCGGTGCCCATAACTTTTGATCCGTAAGGAGTTACGAGGCGCACAGCATACCGTTTGAAAGCACTCCGAGAGCTCTACGACGGGGGCAGCAAGCTAACTATCTATGCCCTTTTCGGAGCTCAAAATCTAACATTTTCATCAGTTTCGGGCCACTTTAATTCTTTTGCTCTATTTTTCCATTCCGGATCGTACGTCGTGAGCTGTTAAAAGGACGACAACCTTAATCGCGGCACATTAGAGGACCCTACAATGCGTCGATATCACGTCTTGCGAGGATGCAGCGTTGTTGAAGCGGATGGGTTGTCGTTAAGCCCATTTTGCCTTTTGAATGGGCCATATCTCTAGGCTGGGACTGTGAACCGTTAACACATAAAGGAATTGTGCCCTCAACATGACGGGTGCGATCATACCAGCACTAATGCACCGGATCCCATCAGAACTCCGAAGTTAAGCGTGCTTGGGCGAGAGTAGTACTAGGATGGGTGACCCCTTAGGAAGTCCTCGTGTTGCACAACCCTTTTCAATTATTTTTGCTCCGGTTAGGGTTGCCAAGATACTTTACCCACCACATTTCTATTATCGAATCCCACGGCACCTTGGGCAAGACAACTTCTCTTCACGTGGAGGCTGGGCCCGCAAACCAATGCCCATAACTTTTGATCCGTAAGGAGTTACGAGGCGCACAGCATACCGTTGGAAAGCTCTCTGAGAGCTCTACGACGGGGGTAGCAAGCTAGCTTGCTGTGCCCTTTTTGGAGCTCAAAATCGAACATTTTCATCAGTTTCGGGCCAGTTTTCTTCTTTTGCTCTGTTTTTCCATCCCGGATCGTACGTCGTGAGCTGTTAAAAGGACGACAACCTTACTCGCGGCACATTAGAGGACCCTACAATGCGTCGATATCACATCTTGCGAGGATGCTGCGTTGTTGAAGCGGATAGGTTGTCGTTAAGCCCATTGGGCCTTTTGGATGGGCCATATCTCTAGGCTGGGACTGTGAACCGTTAACACATAAAGGAATTGTGCCCTCAACATGACGGGTGCGATCATACCAGCAATAATGCACCGGATCCCATTAGAACTCCGAAGTTAAGCGTGCTTGGGCGAGAGTAGTACTAGGACGGGTGACCCCCTGGGAAGTCCTCGTGTTGCACCCCCCTTTTCAATTTTTTTTGCTCCGGTTAGGGTTGCCAAGATAATTTACCCACCACATTTCTATTATCGAATCCCACTGCACCTTGGGCAAGACAACTTCTCTTCACGTGGAGACTGGGCCCGCAAACCTAGGGCGTAGGGCTTGTGACCAGGTCTCCGTCGCTCCGGTGCCCATAACTTTGGATCCGTAAGGAGTTACGAGGCGCACAGCATACCGTTGGAAAGCTCTCTGAGAGCTCTACGCTGGGGGCAGCTCGCAAGCTTGCTGTCCCCTTTTCGGAGCTCAAAATTGAACGTTTTCATCAGTTTCGGGCCACTTTTCTTCTTTTGCTCTGTTTTTCCGTCCCGGATCGTACGTCGTGAGCTGTTAAAAGGACGACAACCTTACTCGCGGCACATTAGAGGACCTTACAATGCGTCGATATCACGTCTTGCGAGGATGCTGCGTTGTTGAAGCGGATGGGTTGTCGTTAAGCCCATTGGGCCTTTTGAATGGGCCATATCTCTAGGCTGGGACTGTGAACCGTTAACACATAAAGGAATTGTGCCCTCAACATGACGGGTTCGATCATACCAGCACTAATGCACCGGATCCCATCAGAACTCTGAAGTTAAGCGTGCGTGGGCGAGAGTAGTACTAGGATGGATGACCCCCTGGTAAGTCCTCGTGTTGCACCCTCCTTTTCAATTTTTTTTGCTCCGGTTAGGGTTGCGAAGATACTTTACCCACCACATTTCTATTATCGAATCCCACCGCACCTTGGGCAAGACAACTTCTCTTCACGGGGAGGCTGGGCCCGCCAACCGAGGGCGGAGGGCTTGTGACTAGGTCTCCGTCGCTCCGGTGCCCATAACTTTTTATCCGTAAGGAGTTACGAGATGCATAGCATACCGTTGGAATGCTCTCCGAGAGGTCTACGACGGGTGCAACGAGCTAGCTTGCCGTGCCCTTTTCGGAGCTCAAAATCGAACGTTTTCATCTGTTTCGGGCCACTTTTCTTCTTTTGCTCTGTTTTTCCATCCCAGATCGTACGTCGTGAGCTGTTAAAAGGACGACAACCTTACTCACAGCACATTAGAGGACCCTACAATGCGTCGATATCACGTCTTGCGAGGATGCTGCGTTGTTGAAGCGGATGGGTTGTCGTTAAGCCCATTGGGCCTTTTGAATGGGCCATATCTCTAGGCTGGGACTGTGAACCGTTAACACATAAAGGAATTGTGCCCTCAACATGACGGGTGCGATCATACCAGCACTAATGTACCGGATCCCATTAGAACTTCGAAGTTAAGCGTGCTTGGGAGAGAGTAGCACTAGGATGGCTGACCCCTGGGAAGTCCTCGTGTTGCACCTCCCTTTTCAATTTTTTTTGCTCCGATCAGGGTTGCAAAGATAATATACCCACCACATTTCTATTATCGAATCCCACGGCACCTTGGGCAAGACAACTTCTCTTCAAGCGGAGGCTGGGCCCGCAAACCGAGGGCGTAGGGGTTGTGACCAGGTCTCCGTCGCTCCGGTGCCCATAACTTTTGATCCGTAAGGAGTTACGAGGCGCACAGCATACCGTTGGAAAGCTCTCTGAGAGCTCTACCACGGGGGCAGGAAGGTAGCTGGCTGTTGCCTTTTTGGGGCTCGAAATCTAACAATTTCATCAATTTCGGGCCACTTTTCTTCTTTTCCTCTGTTTTTCCGTCCCGGATCGTATGTCGTGAGCTGTTAAAAGGACGACAACCTTACTTGCGGCACATTAGAGGACCCTAGAATGCGTCGATATCACGTCTTGCGTGGATGCTGCGTTGTTGAAGCGGATGGGTTGTCGTTAAGCCCATTGGGCCTTTTGAATGGACCATATCTCTAGGCTGGGACTGTGAACCATTAACACATAAGGAAATTGTGCCCTCAACATGATGGGTGCGATCATGCCAGCACTAATACACCGGATCCCATCAGAACTCCGAAGTTAAGCGTGCTTGGGCGAGAGTAGTACTAGGCTGGGTGACCCCCTGGGAAGTCCTCGTGTTGCACCCCCCTTTTCAATTTTTTTTGCTCCGGTTAGGGTTGCCAAGATACTTTACCCACCACATTTCTATTATCGAATCCCACGGCACCTTGGGCAAGACAACTTCTCTTCACGTGGAGGCTGGGCCCGCAAACCGAGGGCGTTGGGCTCGTGACCAGGTCTCCGTCGCTCCGGTGCCCATAACTTTTGATCCGTAAGGAGTTACGAGGCGCACAGCATACCGTTGGAAAGCTCTCTGAGAGCTCTACGACGGGGGCAGCTAGCTAGCTCGTTGTGCCCTTTTCGGCGCTCAAAATTGAACGTCTTCATCAGTTTCGGGCCACTTTTCTTTTTTTGCCCTGTTTTTCCGTCCCGGATCGTACGTCGTGAGCTGTTAAAAGGACGACAACCTTACTCGCGGCACATTAGAGGACCCTACAATGCGTCGATATCTCGTCTTGCGAGGATGCTACATTGTTAAAGCGGATGGGTTGTCGTTAAGCCCATTGGGCCTTTTGAATAGGCCATATTTCTAGGCTGGGACTGTGAACTGTTAACACATAAAAGGAATTGTTCCCTAAACATGACGGGTGCGATCATACCAGCACTAATGCACCGGATCCCATCAGAACTCCGAAGTTAAGCGTGCTTGGGCGAGAGTAGTACTAGGATGGGTGACCCCCTGGGAAGTCCTCGTGTTGCACCCCCCTTTTCAATTTTTTTTGGTCCTGTTAGGGTTGCCAAAATACTTAACCCACCACATTTCTATAATCGAATCCCACGGCACCTTGGGCAAGACAACTTCTCTTCACGTGGAGGCTGGGCCCGCAAACCGGTGCCCATAACTTTTGTTTCGTAAGGAGTTACGAGGCAGACAGCATACCGTTGGAAAGCTCTCTGAGAGCTCTACGACGGGGGCAGCAAGCTAGCTTGCTGTGCCCTTTTCGGAGCTGAAAATCGAATGTTTTCATCAGTTTCGGGCCACTTTTCTTCTTTTGCTCTGTTTTTTCGTCCCGGATCGTACGTCGTGAGCTGTTAAAAGGACGACAACCTTACTCGCGGCACATTAGAGGACCCTACAATGCGTCGATATCACGTCTTGCGAGGATGCTTCGTTGTTGAAGCGGATGGGTTGTCGTTAAGCCCATTGGGCCTTTTGAATGGGCCATATCTCTAGGCTGGGACTGTGAACTGTTAACACATAAAGGAATTGTGCCCTCAACATGATGGGTGCGATTATACCAGCACTAATGCACCGGATCCCATCAGAACTCCGAAGTTAAGCGTGCTTGGGCTAGAGTAGTACTAGGATGGGTGACCCCCTGGGAAGTCCTCGTGTTGCACCCCACTTTTCAATTTTTTTTGCTCCGGTTAGGGTTGCCAAAATACTTAACCCCCCACATTTCTATAATCGAATCCCACGGCACCTTGGGCAAGACAACTTCTCTTCACGTGGAGGCTTGGCCCGCAAACCGGTTCCCATAACTTTTGATCCGTAAGGAGTTACGAGGCGCACAGCATACCGTTGGAAAGCTCTATGAGAGCTCTACGACGGGGGTAGCAAGATAGCTTGCTGTGCCCTTTTCGGAGATCAAAATCGAACGTTTTCATCAGTTTCGGGCCACTTTTCTTCTTTTGCTCTGTTTTTCCGTCCCGGATCGTACGTCGTGAGCTGTTAAAAGGACGACAACCTTACTCGCGACACGTTAGAGGACCCTACAATGCGTCGATATAACGTCTTGCGAGGATGCTGCGTTGTTGAAGCGGATGGGTTTTCGTTAAGTCTATTGGGCCTTTTGAATGGGCCATATCTCTTGGCTGGGACTGTGAACTGTTAACACATAAAGGAATTGTACCCTAAACATGACGGGTGCAATCATACCAGTACTAATGCACCGAATCCCATTAGAACTCCGAAGTTAAGCATGGTTGGTAATGAGTAGTAATTGGATGGGTGACCCCCTGGGAAGTCCTCGGGTTGCACCCCCATTTTCAACATTTTTTACTCCGATTAGGGTTGCCAGGATACTTTATCCACCACATTTCTATTATCGAATCCCACGGCATCTTGGGCAAGACAACTTCGCTGCACGTGGAGGCTGGGCCCACAAACCAAGGGCGTGGGGCTTGTGGCCAAGTCTCCGTCGCTTCGGTGCGCATAACGTTTGGTCCGTAGGGAGGTACGAGGCGCAAAGCATACCGCTGGAAAGCTCTCTGAGAGCTCTACGATGGGGGCAGCTAGCTAGCTCGCTATGCCCTTTTTGGAGCTCAAAATCGAACGTTTTCATCAGTTTCGAGCAACTTTTCATCATTTGCTCTGTTTTTCCGTCCCGGATCGTACGTCGTGAGTTGTTAAAAGGCTGCCAACCTTGCTCGGGGCACATTAGCGGACCCTACAATGTGTCGATATCACGTCTTGCGAGGATGCTGCGTTGTTGAAGCGGATGGGTTGTCGTTAAGCCCATTGGGCCTTTTGAATGGGCCATATCTCTAGGCTGGGACTGTGAACCGTTAACACATAAAGGAATTGTGCCCTCAACATGACGGGTGCGATCATACCAGCCCTAATGCACCAGATCCCATCAGAACTCCGAAGTTAAGCGTGCTTGGGCGAGAGTAGTACTAGGATGGGTGACCCCCTGGGAAGTCCTCGTGTTGTACCCCTCTTTTCAATTTTTTTTCCTCCGGTTAGGGTTGCAAGATACTTTATCCGCCACATTTCTATTATCGAATCCCACGGCACCTTGGGCAAGACAACTTCACTTCATGTGGAGGCCGGGCCCACAAACCGAGGGCGTAGGGCTTGTGACCAGGTCTCCGTCGTTCCGGTGCCCATAACTTTTGATCCGTAAGGAGTTACGCGGTGCATAGCATACCGTTGGAAAGCTCTCCGAGAGCTCTACGATGGGGGCAGCTAGCTAGCTCGCCGTGCCCTTTTCGGAGCTCAAAATCGAATGTTTTCATCAATTTCGGGCCAATTTTCTTCTTTTGCTCTTGTTTTTCCATCCCGGATCGTACGTCGTGACCTGTTAAAAGGACGACAACCTTATTCGCGGCATATTAGAGGACCCTACAATCCGTCGATATCACGTCTTGCGAGGATGCTGCGTTGTTGAAGCGGATGGGTTGTCGTTAAGCCCATTGGGCCTTTTGAATGGGCCATAACTTAACGCTGAGACTGTGAATAGTTAACACATAAAGGAATTGTGCCCTCAACATGACAGGTGCGATCATACCAGCACTAATGCACCGGATCCCATCAAAACTCCAAAGTTAAGCGTGCTTGCGCGAGAATAGTACTAGGATGGGTGACCCCCTGGGAAGTCCTCGAGTTGCACCCCCCTTTTCAATTTTTTTTGCTCCGGTTAGGGTTGCCAAGATACTTTACCCACCACATTTCTATTATCGAATCCCACGGCACCTTGGGCAAGACAACTTCACTTCACGTGGAGGCTGGGCCCGCAAACCGAGGGCGTAGGGCTTGTGACCAGGTCTCCGTCGCTCCGGTGCCCATAACTTTTGATCCGTAAGGAGTTACGAGGCGCACAGCATACCGTTGGAAAGCTCTCTCAGAGATCTACGATGGTGGCAACTAGCTAGCTGGCTATGCCCTTTTCGGAGCTCAAAATCAAACGTTTTCATCAGTTTTGGGCCACTTTTATGTTTTTGCTTTGTTTTTCCGCCCCAGATCGTACGTCCTGAGCTATTAAAAGGACGACAACCTTACTCGCGGGACATTAGAGGGCCATACAACGCGTCAATATCAATTCTTGCGAGGATGCTACGTTGTTAAAGCGGATGGGTTGTCGTTAAGCCCATTGGGCCTTCTCAATGGGCCATCTCTCTAGGTTGGGACTGTGAACCGTTAACACATAAAGGAATTGTGCCCTCAACATGACGGGTGCGATCATACCAGCACTAATGCACCGGATCCCATCAAAACTCCTAAGTTAAGCGTGCTTGGGCGAAAGTAGTACTAGGATGGGTGACCCCCTGGGATGTCCTCGTGTTGGACCCCCCTTTTCTATTTTTTTTGCTCCGGTTAGGGTTGCCAAGATACTTTACCCACCACATTTCTATTATCGAATCCCACGGCACCTTGGGCAAGACAACTTCTCTTCACGTGGAGGCTGGGCCCGCAAACCGAGGGCGTAGGGCTTGTGACCAGGTCTCCGTCGCTCCGGTGCCCATAACTTTTGATCCGTAAGGAGTTACGAGGCGCACAGCATACCGTTGGAAAGCTCTCTGAGAGCTCTACGACGAGGGCAGCTAGCTAGCTCGCTGTGCCCTTTTCGGAGCTCAAAATCGAACGTTTTCATCAGTTTTGGGCCACTTTCCTTCTTTTGCTCTGTTTTTCCGTCCCAGATCGTACGTCGTGAGCTGTTAAAAGGACGACAACCTTACTTGCGGCACATTAGAGGACCCTACAATGCGTCGATATCACGTCTTGCGAGGATGCTGCGTTGTTGAAGCGGATGGGTTGTCGTTAAGCCCATTGGGCCTTTTGAATGGGCCATATCTCTAGGCTGGGGGTGTGAACTGTTAACACATAAAGGAATTGTGCCCTAAACATGACGGGTGCGATCATACCAATACTAATGCACCGGTTCCCATCAAAACTCCGAAGTTAAGCGTGCTTGGGCGAGAGTAGTACTAGGATGTGTGACCCCATGGAAGTCCTCGTGTTGCAACCCTTCCCCCCTTTTCAATTTGTTTTGCCCCGGTTAGGGTTGCCAAGATACTTTACCCATCACATTTCTATTCCCGACTCCCATGGCACCTTGGGCAAGACAACTTCACTTCACGTAGAGGCTGGGCCAGCAAACCGAGGGCGTAGGGCTTGTGACCAGGTACCGTCGCTCCGGTGCCCATAACTTTCGTTCCATAAGGAGTTACGCGGCGCACAGCATACCGTTGGAAAGCTGTACGAGAGCTCTACGACGTGGGCAGCTAGCTAGCTTGCCGTGCCCTTTTCGGAGCTCAAAATCGAACATTTTCATCAGTTTCGGGCCACTTTCTTCTTTTGCTCTCTTTTTCCGTCCCGGATCGTACGTCGTGAGCTTTAAAAAGGACGACAACCTTACTCGCGGCACATTAGAGGAACCTACAATGCGTCGATATCACGTCTTGCGAGGATGCTGCGTTGTTGAAGCGGATGGGTTGTCGATAAGATCATTGGGCCTTTTGAATGGGCCATATCTCTAGCCTGGGACTTTGAACCGTTAACAAATAAATAAATTGTGCCCTCAACATGACGGGTGCGATCATACCATCCGTAATGCACCGGATCCCATCAGAACTCCGATGTTAAGCGAGCTTGTGCGAGAGTAGTACTAGGATGGGTGACCCGCTGGGAAGTCCTCGTGTTGCACCCCCCTTTTCAATTTTTTTTGCTCCGGTTAGGGTTGCCAAGATACTTTACCCACCACATTTCTATTATCGAATCCCACGGCACCTTGAGCAAGACAACTTCTCTTCACGTGGAAGCTGGGCCCGCAAACCGAGGGCGTAGGGCTTGTGACCAGGTCTCCGTCACTCCGGTGTTAATAACTTTTGATCCGTAAGGAGTTACGAGGCGCACAGCATACCGTTGGAAAGCTCTCTGAGAGCCCTACGACAAGAGCAGCTAGCTAGCTTGCTGTGCCCTTTTCGAAGCTCAAAATCGAACGTTTTCTTCAGTTTTGGGCCACTTTTCTTCCTTTGCACTGTTTTTCCGTCCCGGATCGTACGTCGTGAGCTGTTAAAAGGACGACAACCTTACTTGCGGCACATTAGAGGACCCTACAATGCATCGATATCACGTCTTGCGAGGATGCTGCGTTGTTGAAGCGGATGGGTTGTCGTTAAGCCCATTGGGCCTTCTGAATGGGCCATATCTCTATGCTGGGACTGTGAACCGTTAACACATAAAGGAATTGTGCCCTCAACATGACGGGTGCGATCATACCAGCACTAATGCACCGGATCCCATCAGAACTCCGAAGTTAAGCGTGCTTGGGCGAGAGTAGTACTAGGATGGGCGACCCCCTGGGAAGTCCTCGGGTTGCACCCCCCTTTTCAATTTTTTTTGCTCCGGTTAGGGTTGCCAAGATACTTTACCCACCACATTTCCATTATTGAATCCCACGGCACCTTGGGCAAGATAACTTCTCTTCACGTGGAGGTTGGGCCCGCAAACCGAGGGCGTAGGGCTTGTGACCAGGTCTTCGTCGCTCCGGTGCCCCTAACTTTTGATCCGTAAGGAGTTACGACGCGCACAGCATACCGTTGGAAAGCTCTCTGAGAGCCCTAGGACGGGGGCTGCTAGCTAGCTCGCTTTGCCCTTTTAGGAGCTCAAAATTGAACGTTTTCATCAGTTTCGGGCCACTTTTCTTCTTTTGCTCTTTTTTCCCGTCCCGGATCGTACGTCGTGAGCTGTTAAAAGGACGACAACCTTACTCGCGGCACATTAGAGGACCCTACGATGCGTTGATATCACGTCTTGCGAGGATGCTGCATTGTTGAAGCGAATGGGTTGTCGTGAAGCCCATTAGGCCTTTTGGATGGGTCACATCTCTAGGCTGGGACTGTGAACCATTAACACATAAAGGAATTGTACCCTCAACATGACGGGTGCGATCATACCAGCACTAATGCACCGGATCGCATCAGAACTGCGAAGTTAAGCGTGCTTGGGCGATAGTAGTACTAGGATGGGTGAGCCCCTGGGAAGTCCTCGTGTTGCACCCCCTTTTTCAATTTTTTTTGCTCCGGTTAGGGTTGCCAAGATACTTTACCCACCACATTTCTATTATCGAATCCCACGGCACCATGGGCAAGACAACTTCTCTTCACGTGGAGGCTGGGCCCGCAAACCGAGGGCGTAGGGCTTGTGACCAGGTCTCCGTCGCTCCGGTGCCCATAACTTTTGATCCGTAAGGAGTTAAGAGGCGCATAGCATACCGTTGGAAAGCACTCTGAGAGCTCTACGACGGGGGCAGCTAGTTGGCTTGATGTGCCCTTTTTGGAGCTCAAAATCGAACGTTTTCATCAGTTTCGGGCCACTTTTCTTCTTTTGCTCTGTTTTTCATTCTCGGATCGTACGTCGTGAGCTGTTAAAAGGACGACAACCTTACTCGCGGCACATTAGAGGACCCTACAATGCGTCGATATCACGTCTTGCGAGGGTGCTCCGTTGTTGAAGCGGATGGGTTGTCGTTAAGCCCATTGGGCCTTCTAAATGGGCCATCTCTCTAGGCTGAGACTGCGAATCGTTAACACATAAAAGAATTGTGCCCTCAACATGACGGGTGTGATCATACCAGCACTAACGCACCGGATCCCATCAGAACTCCGAAGTTAAGCGTGCTTGGGCGAGAGCAGTACTAGGATGGGTGACCCCCTAGGAAGTCCTCGTGTTGCACCCCGTTTCGCACCCCATTTTTTAATTTTTTTTGCTCCGTTTAGGGTTGCCAAGATACTTTATCCACCAAATTTCTATTACCAAATCCCACGGCACCTTGGGCAAGACAACTTCGCTTCACGTGGAGGCTGGGCCCGCAAACCGAGGGCATAGGGCTTGTGGCCAGGTCTCCGTCGCACCGGTGCCCATAACTTTTGATCCGCAAGGAGTTACGCGGCGCACAAAATACCGTTGCAAAGCTCTTTGAGAGCTCTACAACGGGGGCAGCCAGCTAGCTTGATGTACCCTTTTCAGAGCTCAAAATTGAACGTTTTCATCAGTTTCGGGCCACTTTTCTTCTTTTGCTTTGTTTTTCCGTCCCGGATCGTACATCGTGAGCTGTTAAAAGGACGACAACCTTACTCACTGCACATTAGAGGACCCTACAATGCGTCGATATCACATCTTGCGTGGATGCTACGTTGTTGAAGCGGATGGGTTGTCGTTAAGCCCATTAGGCCTTTTGAATGGGCCATATCTCAAGGCTGGGACTGTGAACCGTTAACACATAAAGGAATTGTGCCCTCAACATGACGGGTGGGATCATACCAGAACTAATGTACTGGATCCCATCAGAACTCCGAAGTTAAGCGTGCTTGGGCGTGAGTAGTTCTAGGATGGGTGACCCCCTGGGAAGTCCTCGTGTTGCACCCCCCTTTTCAATTTTTTTTGCTCCGGTTAGGGTTGCCAAGATACTTTACCCACCACATTTCTACTATCGAATCCCACGGCACCTTGGGCAGGAAAACTTCTCTTCACGTGGAGGTTGGGCCCGCAGACCGAGGGCGTAGGGCTTGTGACCAGGTCTCCGTCGCTCCGGTGCCCATAACTTTTGATCCGTAAGGAGTTACGAGGCGCACAGCATACCGTTGGAAAGCTCTCTGAGAGCTCTACGACGGGGGCAGCTAGCGAGCTCGCTGTACCCTTTTCGGAGATCAAAATCGAACATTTTCATCAGGTTCGGGCCACTTTTCTTCTTTTGCTCTGTTTTTCCATCCCGGATCGTACGTCGTGAGCTGTTAAAAAGATGACAACCTTACTCGCGGCACATTAGAGGACCCTACAATGCGTCGATATCACGTCTTGCGAGGATGCTACGTTGTTGAAGCGGATGGGTTGTCGTTAAGCCCATTGGGCCTTTTGAATGGGCCATATCTCTAGGCTGGGACTGTGAACCGTTAACACATAAAAGAATTGTGCCCTCAACATGACGAGTGTGATCATACCAGCACTAATGCACCGGATCCCATCAGAACTCCGAAGTTAAGCGTGCTTTGGCGAGAGTAGTACTAGGATGGGTGACCCCTTGGGAAGTCCTCGTGTTGCACCCCGTTTCGCACCCCATTTTTTAATTTTTTTTGCTCCGTTTAGGGTTGCCAAGATACTTTACCCACCACATTTCTATTATCGAATCCCACGGCACCTTGGGCAAGACAACTTCTCTTCACGTGGAGGCTGGGCCCGCAAACCGAGGGCATAGGGCTTGTGACCAGGTCTCCGGCGCTCCGGTGCCCATAACTTTTGATCCGTAAGGAGTTACGAGGCGCACAGCATACCGTTGGAAAGCTCTTTGAGAGCTCTACGACGGGGGTAGCTAGCTAGCTTGCTTTGCCCTTTTCGGAGATCAAAATCGAACGTTTTCATCAGTTTCGGGCCACTTTTCTTCTTTTGCTCTGTTTTTCTGTCCCGGATCGTACGTCGTGAGCTGTTAAAAGGATGAAAACCTTACTCGCGGCACATTAGAGGACCCTACAATGCGTTGATATCACGTTTTGCGAGGATGTTGTGTTGTTGAAGCGGATGGGTTGTCGTTAAACCCATTGGGCCTTTTGAATGGGCCATATCTCTAGGCTGGGACTGTGAACCGTTAACACATAAAGGAATTGTGCCCTCAACATGACGGGTGCGTTCATACCAACACTAATGCACCGGATCCCATCAGAACTCCGAAGTTAAGCGTGCTTGGGCGAGAGTAGTACTAGGATGGGTGACACCCTGGGAAGTCCTCGTGTGGCACCCCCCTTTTCAATTTTTTTTGCTCCGGTTAGCGTTGCCAAGATACTTTACCCACCACATTTCTCCTATGGAACCCCACGGCACCTTGGGCGAGACAACTTCACTTCACGTAGTGGCTGGGCCCGCAAACCGGGGGCGTAGGGCTTGGGACCAGGTCTCCGTCGCTCCGGTGCCCATAACTTTTGATCCGTTAGGAGTTACGCGGCACACAGCATACCGTTGGAAAGCTCTTCGAGAGCTCTACGAGGAGGGCAGCTAGCTAGCTCGCCGTGCCCTTTTTGGAGCTCAAAATCGAACATTTTCATCAGTTTCTTGCCGATTTTCTTCTTTTGATCTATTTTTCCGTCCCGGATCGTACCTCGTGAGCTGTTAAAAGGACGACAACCTTACTCGCGGCACAATAGAGGACCCTACAATGCGTCGATATCTCGTCTTGCGATGATGCTGCGTCGTTGAAGCGGATGGGTTGTCGCTAAGCCCATTGGGCTTTTTGAATGGTTCATATCTCTAGGCTGGGACTGTGAACCGTTAACACATAAAGGAATTGTGCTCTCAACATGACGGGTGCGATCATACCAGCACTAATGCACCGGATCCCATCAGAACTCCGAAGTTAAGCGTGCTTGGGCGAGAGTAGTACTAGGATGGGTGACCCCCTGGGAAGTCCACATGTTGCACCCCCCTTTTCAACTTTTTTTGCTCCGGTTAGGGTTGCCAAGATACTTTACCCACCACATTTCTATTATCGAATCCCACGGCACCTTGGGCAAGACAACTTCTCTTCACGTGGAGGCTGGGCCCGCAAACCGAGGGTGTAGGGCTTGTGACCAGGTCTCCGTCGCTCCGGTGCAAATAACTTTTGATTTGTAAATAGTTACTTAGCGCACAGCATACCGTTGGGAAGCACTCCGAGAGCTCTATGACGGGGGCAGCTGGCTAGCTCGCCGTGCCATTATCGGAGCTCATAATCGAATGTTTTCATCAGTTTCGGGCCATTTTTCTTCTTTTTCTCTATTTTTCCGTCCCGGATCGTACGTCGGGAGCTGTTAAAAATACGACAACCTTACTCGCGACACATTAGAGGACCCTCGAATGCGTCGATATCACGTCTTGCGTAGATGCTGCGTTGTTGAAGCGGATGGGTTGTCGTTAAGCCCATTGGGCCTTTTGAATGGGCCATATCTCTAGGCTGGGACTGTGAACCGTTAACACATAAAGGAATTGTGCCCTCAACATGATGGGTGCGATCATACCAGTACTAATGCACCGGATCCCATCAGAACTCCGAAGTTAAGCGTGCTTGGGCGAGAGTAGTACTAGGATGGGTGACCCCCTGGGAAGTCCTCGTGTTGCACCCCCCTTTTCAATTTTTTTTGCTCCGGTTAGGGTTGCCAAGATACTTTACCCACCACATTTCTATTATCGAATCCCACGGCACCTTGGGCAAGACAACTTCTCTTCACGTGCAAGCTGGAACCGCAAACCGAGGGCGTAGGGCTTGTGACCAGGTCTCCGTCGCTCCGGTGCCCATAACTTTTGATCCGTAAGGAGTTACGAGGCGCACAGTATACCGTTGGAAAGCTCTTTGAGAGCTCTACGACGGGGACAGCAAGCTAGCAAGCTCTGCCCTTTTCGGTGCTCAAAATCGAACGTTTTCATCAGTTTCGGGCCACTTTTCTTCTTTTGCTCTGTTTTTCCGTCCCGGATCGTACGTTGTGAGCTGTTAAAAGGACGACAACCTTACTCGCGGCACATTAGAGGACCCTACAATTCGTCGATATCACGTCTTGCGAGGATGCTGCGTTGTTGAAGCGGATGGGTTGTCGTTAAGCCCATTGGGCCTTTTGAATGGGTCATATCTCTAGGCTGGGACAGTGAACCGTTAACACATAAAGGAATTGTGCCCTCAACATGACGGGTGCGATCATACCAGCACTAATGCACCGGATCCCATCAGAACTCCGAAGTTAAGCGTGCTTGGGCGAGAGTAGTACTAGGATGTGTGACCCCCTGTGAAGTCTTCGTGTCGCACCCCCTTTTTCAATTATTTTTGCTCCGGTTAGGGTTGCCAAGATACTTTACCCACCACATTTCTATTATCGAATCCCACGGCACCTTGGGCAAGACAACTTCTCTTCACGTGCAGGCTGGGCCCGCAAACCGAGGGGGTAGGGCTTGTGACCAGGTCTCCGTCGCTCCGGTGCCCATAACTTTTGATCCGTAAGGAGTTACGAGGCGCACAGCATACCGTTGGAAAGCTCTCTGAGAGCTCTACGACGGGGGCAGCAAGCTAGCTAGATATGCCCTTTTCGGAGCTCAAAATCGAACGTTTTCATTAGTTTCGGGCCACTTTTCTTCTTTTGCTCTGTTTTTTCGTCCCGGATTGTACGTCGTGAGTTGTTAAAACGATGACAACCTTACTCGCGGCACATTAGAGGACCCTACAATGCGTCGATATCATGTCTTGCGAGGATGCTGCGTTGTTGAAGCGGATGGGTTGTCGTTAAGCCCATTGGGCCTTTTGAATGGGTCATATCTCTAGGCTGGGACTGTGAACCGTTAACACATAAAGGAATTGTGCCCTCAACATGACGGGTGCGATCATACCAGCACTAATGCACCGGATCCCATCAGAACTCCGAAGTTAAGCGTGCTTGGGCGAGAGTAGTACTAGGATGGGTGACCCCCTTGGAAGTCCTCGTGTTGCACGCCCCTTTTCAATTTTTTTTGCTCCGGTTAGGGTTGCCAAGATACTTTACCCACCACATTTCTATAATCGAATCCCACGGCACCTTGGGCAAGACAACTTCTCTTCACGTGGAGGCTGGGCCCACAAACCGAGGGCGTAGGGCTTGTGACCAGGTCTCCGTCGCTCCGGTGCCCATAACTTTTGATCCGTAAGGAGTTACGAGGCGCACAGCATACCGTTGGAAAGCTCTCTGAGAGCTCTACGACGGGGGCAGCAAGCTAGCTGGCCGTGACCTTTTCGGAGCTCAAAATCGAACATTTTCATTAGTTTCGGGCCACTTTTCTTCTTTTGCTCTGTTTTTCCGTCCCGAATCGTACGTCGTGAGCTGTTAAAAGGATGACAACCTTACTCGCGGCACATTAGAGGACCCTACAATGCGTCGATATCACGTCTTGCGAGGATGCTGCGTTGTTGAAGCGGATGGGTTGTCGTTAAGCCCATTGGGCCTTTTGAATGGGCCATATCTCTGGGCTGGGACTGTGAACCATCAACACATAAGAGATTTGTGCCCTCAACATGACGGTTGCGATCATAGCAGCCCTAATGCACCAGATCCCATCATAACTCTGAAGTTAAGCGTGCTTGGGCGAGAATAGTACTAGAATGGGTAACCCCTTCGGAAGTCCTCGTGTTGCACCCCCCATTTCAATTTTTTTTGCCCCGGTTAGGCTTGCCAAGATGTTTTATCCACCACATTTCTATTACCAAATCCCACGGCACCTTGGGCAAGACAACTTCTCTTCACGTGGAGGCTGGGCCCGCAAACCGAGGGCGTTGGGCTTGTGACCAGGTCTCCGTCGCTACGGTGCCCATAACTTTTGATCCGTAAGGAGTTACGAGGCGCACATCATACCATTCGAAAGCTCTCTGAGAGCTCTACGACGGGGGCAGCGAGCTGGCTCGCTGTACCCTTTTCGGTGCTCAAAATCGAACGTTTTCATCAGTTTTGGGCCACTTTTCTTCTTTTGCTCTATTTTTCCATCCCGAATCTTACGTTGTGAGCTGTTAAAAGGACGACAACCTTACTCGTGGTACATTAGAGGATCCTACAATGCGTCGATATCACGTCTTTCGAGAATGCTACGTTGTTGAAGCGGATGGGTTGTCGTTAAGCCCATTGGGCCTTCTGAATGGGCCATCTCTCTAGGCTGGGTCTGTGAACCGTTAACAGATTAAGGAATTGTGCCCTCAACATGACGGGTGCGATCATAACAGCACTAATGCACCGGATCCCATCAGAACTCCGACGTTAAGCGTGCTTGGGCGAGAATAGTATTAGAATGGGTGACCCCCTGGGAAGTCCTCGTGTTGCACCCCCCTTTTCAATTTTTTTTGCTCCGGTTAGGGTTGCCAAGATACTTTACCCACCACATTTCTATTATCGAATCCCACGGCACCTTGGGCAAGACAACTTCTCTTCACGTTGAGGCTGGGTCCGCAAACCCAGGGCGTAGGGCTTGTGACCAGGTCTCCGTCGCTCCGGTGCCCATAACTTTTGATCCGTAAGGAGTTACGAGGCGCACAGCATACCGTTGGAAAGCTCTCTGAGAGCTCTATGAAGGGGGCAGCAAGCTAGCTCGCTGTGCCCTTTTCGGAGCTCAAAATCGAACGTTTTCATTAGTTTCGGGCCACTTTTCTTCTTTTACTCTGTTTTTCCGTCCCGGATCATACGTCGTAAGCTGTTAAAAGGACGACAACCATACTCGCGGCACATTAGAGGACACTACAATGCGTCGATATCACCCCTTGCGAGGATGCTGCGTTGTTGAAGCGGATGGGTTGTCGTTAAGCCCATTGGGACTTTTGAATGGGCCATATCTCTTGGCTGGGACTGTGAACCGTTAACACATAAAGGAATTGTGCCCTCAACATGACGGGTGCGATCATACCAGCACTAATACACCAGATCCCATAAGAACTCCGAAGTTAAGCGTGCTTGGGTGAGAGTAGTACTAGGATGGGTGACCCCCAGGGAAGTCCTCGTCTTGCACCCCCCTTTACAATTTTTTTTGCCCCGGTTAGGCTTGCCAAGATGCTTTACCTACCACATATCTATTATCGAATCCCACGGCACCTTGGGCAAGACAACTTCTCTTCACGTCTAGGCTGGGCCCGCAAACCGAGGGCGTAGGGCTTGTGACCAGGTCTCCGTCGCTCCGGTGCCCATAACTTTTGATCCGTAAGGAGTTACGAGGCGCACAGCATACCGTTGGAGAGCTCTCTGAGAGCACTACGACGGGGGAAGCAAGCTAGCTTGCTATGCCCTATTCAGAGCTCAAAATCGAACGTTTTCATTAGTTTTGGGCCACTTTTCTTCTTTTGCTCTGTTTTTCCGTCCCGGATCGTTCGTCGTGAGCAGTTAAAAGGACGACAACCTTACTCGCGGCACATTAGAGGACCCTACAATGTGTCGATATCAAGTCTTGCGAGGATGCTGCGTTGTTGAAGCGGATGGGTTGTCGTTAAGCCCATTGGGCCTTTTGAATGGGCCATATCTCTAGGCTGGGACTGTGAACCGTTAACACATAAAGGAATTGTGCCTTCAACATGACGAGTGCGATCATACCAGCACTAATGCACCGGATCCCATCAGAACACTGAAGTTAAGCGTTCTTGGGCGATAGTAGTACTAGGATGGTTGACCCCTGGGAAGTCCTCGTGTTGCACCCCCCTTTTCATTTTTTTTGCTCCAGTTTCGGTTGCCAAGATGCTTTATCCACCAAATTTCTATTATCGAATCCCACGTCACCTTGGGCAAGACAACTTCTCTTCACGTGGAGGCTAGGCCCGCAAATCGGTGCCCATAACTTTTGATCCGAAAGGAGTTACGAGGCGCACAGCATACCGTTGGAAAGCTCTCCGAGAGCTCTACGACGCGGGCAGCTAGCTAGCTCGCTATGCCCTTTTCGGAGCTCAAATTGGACCGTTTTCATCAGTTTGGGGCCCCTTTTCTTCTTTGCTCTGTTTTTCCGTCCTGGATCGTACGTCGTGAGCTGTTAAAAGGACGACAACCTTACTCGCGGCACATTAGAGGACCCTACAATGCGTCAATATCACGTCTTGCGAGGATGCTGCGTTATTGAAGCTGATGGGTTGTCGTTAAGCCTATTGGGCCTTCTGAATGGGCCATATCTCTAGGCTAGGACTGTGAACCATTAACACATAAAGGAATTGTACCCTCAACCTGACGGGTGCGATCATACCAGCACTAATGCACCGAATCCCATCAAAACTCTGAAGTTAAGCGTGCTTGGGCGAAAGTAGTACGAGGATGGGTGACCCCCTGGGAAGTCCTCGTGTTGCACCTCCCTTTTCAATTTTTTTTGCTCCGGTTAAGGTTGCCAAGATACTTTACCCTCCCCATTTCTATTATCGAATCCCATGGTACCTTGGGCAAGACAACGTCTCTTCACGTGGAGGCTGGGCCCGCAAATCGAGGGCGTAGGGCTTGTGACCAGGTCTCCGTCGCTCCGGTGCCTATAACTTTTGATCCGTAAGGAGTTACGAGGCGCACAGCAAACCGTTGGAAAGCTTTCTGAGAGCTCTACGACGGGGGCAGCTAGCTAGCTTGCTATGCCCATTTCTGAGCTCAAAATCGAACGATTTCATCAGTTTCGGGCCACTTTTCTTCTTTTGCTCTGTTTTTTCGTCCAGGATCGAACGTCGTGAGCTGTTAAAAGGACGACAACCTTACTCGCGGCACATTAGAGGAACCTACAATGCGTCGATATCACGTCTTGCGAGGATGCTGCGTTGTTGAAGCGGATGGGTTGTCGTTAAGCCCATTGGGCCTTTTGAATGGGCCATATCTCTAGGCTGGGACTATGAACCGTTAACACATAAAGGAATTGTACCCTCAACATGACGGGTGCGATCATACCAGCACTAATGCACCGGATCCCATCAGAACTCCGAAGTTAAGCGTGCTTGGGCGAGAGTAGTACTAGGATGGGTGACCCCCTGGGAAGTCCTCGTGTTGCACCCCCCTTTTCAATTTTTTTTGCTCTGGTTAGGGTTGCCAAGATACTTTACCCACCACATTTCTATTATCGAATCCCACGGCACCTTGGGCAAGACAACTTCTCTTCACATGGAGGCTGGGCCCGCAAACCGGTGCCCATAACTTTTGATCCGTAAGGAGTTACGAGGCGCACAGCATACCGTTGGAAAGCTCTCTTAGAGCTCTACAACGGGGCAGCTAGCTAGCCCGCTATTCCCTTTTCGGAGCTCAAAATTGAACGTTTTCATCAGTTTCGGGATACTTTTCTTCTTTTGCTCTGTTTTTTCGTCCCGGATCGTACGTCGTGAGCTGTTAAAAGGACGACAAACTTACTCGCGGCACATTAGAGGACCCTACAATGCGTCGATATGACATCTTGCGAGGATGGTGCGTTGTTGAAGCGGATGGGTTGTCGTTAAGCCCATTGGGCCTTTTGAATGGGTCATATCTCTAGGCTGGGACTGTGAACCGTTAACACATAAAGGAATTGTGCCCTCAACATGACGGGTGCGATCATACCAGCACTAATGCACCGGATCCCATCAGAACTCCGAAGTTAAGCGTGCTTGGGCGTGAGTAGTACTAGGATGGGTGACCCCCTGGGAAGTCCTCGTGTTGCACACCTCTTTTCAATTTTTTTTGCTCCGGTTAGGGTTGCCAAGAAACTTTACCCGCCACATTTCTATTATCGAATCCCACGGCACCTTGGGCAAGACAACTTCTCTTCACGTGGAGGCTGGGCCCGCAAACCGAGGGCGTAGGGCTTGTGACCAGGTCTCCGTCGCTCCGGTGCCCGTAACTTTTGATCCGTAAGGAGTTACGACGCGCACAGCATACCGTTGGAAAGCTCTCTGAGAGCTCTACTACGGGGGCAGCTAGCTAGCTCAATGTGCCCTTTTCGGAGCTCAAAATAGAACGTTTTCATCAGTTTCGGGACACTTTTCTTCTTTTGCTCTATTTTTCCGTCCCGGATCGTACGTCGTGAGCTGTTAAAAGGACGACAACCTTACTCGCGGCACATTAGAGGACCCTACAATGCGTCGATATCACGTCTTGCGAGGATGCTACGTTGTTGAAGCGGATGGGTTGTCGTTAAGCCCATTGGGCCTTTTGAATGGGCCATCTCTATAGGCTGGGATTGTGAACCGTTAACACATAAAGGAATTGTGCCCTCAACATGAAGGGTGTGATCATACCAGCACTAATGCACCGGATCCCGTCAGAACTCCGAAGTTAAGCGTCCTTGGGCGAGAGTAGTACTAGGATGGGTAACCCCCTGGGAAGTCCTCGTTTTGCATCCCCCTTTTCAATTTTTTTTTCTCCGGTTAGGGTTGCCAAGATACTTTACCCACCACATTTCTATTATCGAATCCCACGGCACCTTGGGCAAGACAACTTCTCTTCACGTGGAGGCTGGGCCCGCAAACCGGTGCCCATAACTTTTGATCCGTAAAGAGTTACCAAACGCAAACCATACCGTTCGAAAACTCTCTGAGAGCTCTACAACGGGGGCAGCTAGCTAGCTTGCTATCCCCTTTTCGGAGCTCAAAATCGAATGTTTTCATCAGTTTCGGGCCCCTTTTCTTCTTTTGCTATGTTTTTCCATCACGGATCGTACGTCGTGAGCTGTTAAAAGGACGACAACCTTACTCGCGGCACATTAGAGGACCTTACAATGCGTTGATATCACGTCTTGCGAGGATGCTGCGTTGTTGAAGGGGATGGGTTGTCGTTAAGCCCATTGGGCCTTTTGAATGGGCCATCTCTCTAGACTGGGACTGTGAACCGTTAACACATAAAGGAATTGTGCCTTCAACATAATGGGTGCGATAATACCAGCACTAATGCACCAGATCCCATCAAAACCCCGAAGTTAAGCGTGCTTGGGCGAGAGTAGTACTAGGATGGGTGACCCCGTGGGAAGTCCTTGTGTTGCACCCCCCTTTTCAATTTTTTTGGCTCTGGTTAGGGTTGCCAAGATACTTTACCCACCACATTTCTATTATCGAATCCCACGGTACCTTGGGCAAGACAACTTCTCTTCACGTGGAGGTTGGGCCGGCAAATCGGTGCCCATAACTTTTGATCCGTAAGGAGTTACGAGGCACACAACATACCGTTGGAAAGCTCTCTGAGAGCTCTACGACGGGGGCAGCTACGTAGCTCGCTGTGCCCTTTTCGGAGCTCAAAATCGAACGTTTTCATCAATTTCGTGCCACTTTTCTTCTTTTGCTCTGTTTTTCCGTCCCGGATCGTACATCGTGAGCTGTTAAAAGGACGACAACCATACTCGCGGGACATTAGGGGGCCCTACAACGCGTCGATATCACGTCTTGCTAAGATGCTGCATTGTTGAAGCAGATGGGTTATCGTTAAGCCCATTGGGCCTTTTGAATTGGCCATCTCTCTAGGCTGGGACTGTGAACCGTTAACACATAAAGGAATTCTGCCCTGAACATGACGGGTGCGATCATAACAGCACTAATGCACCAGATCCCATCATAACTCCGAAGTTAAGCGTGCTTGGGCGAGAGTAGTACTAGGATGGGTGACCCCCTGGGAAGTCCTCGTGTTGCACCCCTCTTTTCAATTTTTTTTGCTCCGGTTAGGGTTGCCAAGATACTTTACCGACCACATTTCTATTACCGAATCCCAAGGCACCTTGGGCAAGACAACTTCTCTTCATGTGGCGGCTAGGCCCGCAAACCGGTGCCCATAACTTTTGATCCGTAAGGAGTTACGAGGCGCACAGCATACCGTTGGAAAGCTCTCTGAGAGCTCTATGACGGGGGCAGCAAGCTAGCTTGCTGTGCCCTTTTCGGAGCTCAAAATCGAACGTTTTCATCAGTTTCGGGCCACTTTTCTTCTTTTGCTCTGTTTTTCCGTCCCGGATCGTACGTCGTGAGCTGTTAAAAGGACGACAACCTTACTCGCGGCACATTAGAGGACCCTACAATGCGTCGATATCACGTCTTGCGAGGATGCTGTGTTGTTGAAGCGTATGGGTTGTCGTTAAGCCCATTGGGCCTTTTGAATGGGCCATATCTCTAGGCTGGGACTGTGAACCGTTAACACATAAAGGAATTGTGCCCTCAACATGACGGGTGCGATCATACCAGCACTAATGCACCGGATCCCATCATAACTCCGAAGTTAAGCGTGCTTGGGCGAGAGTAGTACTAGGATGGGTGACCCCCTGGGAAGTCCTCGTGTTGCATCCCCCTTTTCAATTTTTGTTGCTCCGGTTAGGGTTGCCAAGATACTTTACCCACCACATTTCTATTATCGAATCCCACGGCACCTTGGGCAAGACAACTTCTCTTCATGTGGAGGCTAGGCCCGTAAATCGGTGCCCATAACTTTTCATCCGTAAGGAGTTACGAGGCGCACAGCATACCGTTGGAAAGCTCTCTGAGAGCTCTACGACGGGGGCAACCAGCTAGCTCGATGTGCCCTTTTCGGAGCTCAAAATCGAACGTTTTCATTAGTTTCAGGCCACTTTTCTTCTTTTGCTCCGTTTTTCCGTCCCGGATCGTACGTCGTGAGCTGTTAAAAAGGACGACAACCTTACTCGCGGCACATTAGAGGACCCTACAATGCGTCGATATCACGTCTTGCGAGGATGCTGCGTTGTTGAAGCGGATGTGTTGTCGTTAAGCCCATTGGGCCTTTTGAATGGGCCATATCTCTAGGCTGGGACTGTGAACCGTTAACACATAAAGGAATTGTGCCCTCAACATGACGGGTGCGATCATACCAGCACTAATGCACCAGATCCCATCAGAACTCCGAAGTTAAGCGTTCTTGGGCGACAGTAGTACTAGGATGGGTGACCCCCTGGGAAGTCCTCGTGTTGCACCCCTCTTTTCAATTTTTTTTGCTCCGGTTAGGGTTGCCAAGATACTTTACCGACCACATTTCTGTTATCGAATCCCACGGCACCTTGGGCAAGACAACTTCTCTTCATGTGGCGGCTAGGCCCGCAAACCGGTGCCCATAACTTTTGATCCGTAAGGAGTTACGAGGCGCACAACATACCGTTGGAAAGCTCTCTGAGAGATCTATGATGGGGGCAGCCAGCTAGCTCGCTGTGCCCTTTTCGGAGCTCAAAATCGAACGTTTTCATCAGTTTCGGGCCACTTTTCTTCTTTTGCTCAGTTTTTCCGTCCCGGATCGAACGTCATGAGCTGTTAAAAGGACGACAACCTTACTCGCGGCACATTAGAGGACCCTACAATGCGTCGATATCACGTCTTGCGAGGATGCTGCGTTGTTGAAGCGGATGGGTTGTCGTTAAGCCCATTGGGCCTTTTGAATGGGCTATATCTCTAGGCTGGGACTGTGAACCGTTAACACATAAAGGAATTGTGCCCTCAACATGACGGGTGCGATCATACCAGCACTAATGCACCGGATCCCATCAGAACTCCGAAGTTAAGCGTGCTTGGGCGAGAGTAGTACTAGGATGGGTGACCCCCTGGGAAGTCCTCGTGTTGCACCCCCCTTTTCAATTTTTTTTGCTCCGGTTAGGGTTGCCAAGATACTTTACCCACCACATTTCTATTATCGAATCCCACGGCACCTTGGGCAAGACAACTTCTCTTCATGTGGAGGCTGGGCCCGCAAACCGGTGCCCATAACTTTTGATCCGTAAGGAGTTACGAGGCGCACAGCATACCGTTGGAAAGCTCTCTGAGACCTCTACGATAGGGGCAGCCAGCTAGCAAGCTATGCCTTTTTGGGAGCTCAAAATCGACCGTTTTCATCAGTTTCGGGCCACTTTTCTTCTTTTACTCTGTTTTTCCGTCCCGGATCGTACGTCGTGAGCTGTTAAAAGGACGACAACCTTACTCGCGGCACATTAGAGGACCCTACAATGCGTCGATATCACGTCTTGCGAGGATGCTGCGTTGTTGAAGCGGATGGGTTGTCGTTAAGCCTATTGGGCCTTTTGAATGGGCCATATCTCTGGGCTGGGACTGTGAACTGTTAACACATAAAGGAATTGTGCCCTCAACATGACGGGTGCGATCATACCAGCACTAATGCACCGGATACCATCAGAACTTCGAAGTTAAGCGTGCTTGGGCGAGAGTAGTACTAGGATGGGTGACCCCCTGGGAAGTCCTCGTGTTGCACCCCCCTTTTAAATTTATTTTGCTCCGGTTAGGGTTGCCAAGATACTTTATCCACCACATTTCTATTATCAAATCCCACGGCACCTTGGGCAAGACAATTTCTCTTCACGTGGAGGCTGGGCCCGCAAACCGAGGGCGTAGGGCTTGTGACCAGGTCTCCGTCGCTCCGGTGCCCATAACTTTTGATCCGTAAGGAGTTATGTGGCGCACAGCATACCGTTGCAAAGCTCTGTGAGAGCTCTACGACAGGGGCAGCAAGCTAGCTCGCTGTGCCTTTTTCGGAGCTAAAATTCGAACGTTTTCATTAGTTTCGGGCCACTTTTCTTCTTTTGCTCTATTTTTCCGTCCTGGATCGTACGTCGTGAGCTGTTAAAAGAAGGACAACCTTACTCGTGGCACATTAGAGGACCCTACAATGCGTCGATATCACGTCTTGCGAGGATGCTGCGTTGTTGAAGCGGATGGGTTGTCGTTAAGCCCATTGGGCCTTTTGAATGGGTCATATATCTAGGCTGGGATTGTGAACCGTTAACACATAAAGGAATTGTGCCCTCAACATGACGGGTGCGATCATACCAGCACTAATGCATCGGATCCCATCAGAACTCCGAAGTTAAACGTGCTTCTGTGAGAGTAGTACTAGGATGGGTGACCCCCTGGGAAGTCCTCGTGTTGCACCCCCCTTTTCAATTTTTTTTGCTCCGGTTAGGGTTGACAAGATACTTTACCCACCACATTTCTATTATCGAATCCCACGGCACCTTGGGCAAGAAAACTTCTCTTCACGTGGAGGCTGGGCCCGCAAACCGAGGGCGTAGGGCTTGTGACCAGGTCTCCGTCGCTCCGGTGCCCATAACTTTTGATCCGTAAGGAGTTACGAGGCGCACAGCATACCGTTGGAAATCTCTCTGAGAGCTCTACGACATGGGCAGCAAGCTAGCTCGCTGTGCCTTTTTCGGAGCTCAAATTTGATTGTTTTGATCAGCTTCGGGCCACTTTTCTTCTTTTGCTCTATTTTTCCGTCCCAGATCGTACGTCGTGAGCTGTTAAAAGGATGACAACCTTACTCGCGGCACATTAGAGGACCCTACAATGCGTCGATATCACGTCTTGCGAGGATGCTGCGTTATTGAAAAGGATGGGTTGTCGTTAAGCCCATTGGGCCTTTTGAATGGGCCATATCTCTAGGCTGGGACTGTGAACCGTTAACACATAAAGGAATTGTGCCCTCAACATGACGGGTGCGATCATACCAACACGAATTCACCGGATCCCATCAGAACTCCGAAGTTAAGCGTGCTTGGCCGAGAGTAGTACTAGGATGGGTGACCCCCTGGGAAGTCCTCGTGTTGCACCCCCCTTTTCAATTTTTTTTGCTCCGGTTAGGGTTGCCAAGATACTTTACCCACCACATTTCTATTATCGAATCCCACGGCACCTTGGGCAAGACAACTTCCCTTCACGTGGAGGCTGGGCCCGCAAACCGGTGCCCATAACTTTTGATCCGTAAGGAGTTACGAGGCGCACAGCATACCGTTGGAAAGCACTCTGAGAGCTCTACGACGGTGGCAGCAGCTAGCTAGCTGTGCCCATTTTGGAGCTCAAAATCGAACGTTTTCATCAGTTTCGGGCCACTTTTCTTCTTTTGCCCTGTTTTTCCATCATGGATCGTACGTCGTGAGCTGTTAAAAGGACGACAACCTTACTCGCGGCACATTAGAGGACCCTACAATGCGTCGATATCACGTCTTGCGAGGATGCTGCGATATTGAAGCGGATGGGTTGTCGTTAAGCCCATTGGGCCTTTTGAATGGGTCATATCTCTAGGCTGGGACTGTGAACCGTTAACACATAAAGGAATTGTGCCCTCAACATGACGGGTGCGATCATACCAGCACTAATGCACCGGATCCCATCAGAACTCCGAAGTTAAGCGTGCTTGGGCGAGAGTAGTACTAGGATGGGTGACCCCCTGGGAAGTCCTCGTGTTCCCCCCCCCTTTTCAATTTTTTTTGCTCCGATTAGGGTTGCCAAGATACTTTACCCACCACATTTCTATTATCGAATCCCACGGCACCTTGGGCAAGACAACTTCTCTTCACTTGGAGGCTGGGCCCACAAACCGAGGCCCATAACTTTTGATCCGTAAGGAGTTACGAGGCGCATAGCATACCGTTGGGAAGCTCTCTGAGAGCTCTACGATGGGGGCAGCAATCTAGCTCGTAGTGCCCTTTTTCGGAGCTCAAAATCGAACGTTTTCATCAGTTTCGGGCCACTTTTCTTTATTTGCTCTATTTTTCCGTCCCGGATCGTACGTCGTGAGCTGTTAAAAGGACGACAACCTTACTCGCGGCACATTAGAGGACCCTACAATGCGTCGATATCACGTCTTGCGAGGATGCTGCGTTGTTGAAGCGGATGGGTTGTCGTTAAGACCATTGGGCCTTTTGAATGAGCCATATCTCTAGGCTGGGACTGTGAACCGTTAACACATAAAGGAATTGTGCCCTCAACATGACGGGTGCGATCATACCAGCACTAATGC
Source organism: Ehretia macrophylla (assembly GCA_037974665.1). NCBI lineage: Eukaryota > Viridiplantae > Streptophyta > Magnoliopsida > Boraginales > Ehretiaceae > Ehretia > Ehretia macrophylla. The sequence continues at coordinate 72,448,692 of CM075768.1, forward strand.
ACCGGATCCCATCAGAACTCCGAATTTAAGCGTGCTTGGGCAAGAGTAGTACTAGGATGGGTGACCCCTTTGGAAGTCCTCGTGTTGCACCCCCCTTTTGAATTTTTTTTGCTCCGGTTAGGGTTGCCAAGATACTTTACCCACCACATTTCTATTATCGAATCCCACGGCACCTTGGGAAGACAACTTCTTTTCACGGGAAGGCTGGGCCCGCAAACCGAGGGCGTAGGGCTTGTGACTAGGTCTCCGTCGCTCCGGTGCCCATAACTTTTGATCCGTAAGGAGTTACGAGGCGTACAGCATACCGTTGGAAAGCTCTCTGAGAGCTCTACGACGGGGGCAGCTAGCAAGCTTGCTGTACCTTTTTCGGAGCTCAAAATCGAACATTGTCATCAGTTTTGGGCCACTTTTCTTCTTTTGCTCTGTTTTTCCGTCCCGGATCGTACGTCGTGAGTTGGTAAAAGGATGACAACCTTACTCGCGGCACATTAGAGGACCCTACAATGCGTCGATATCACGTCTTGCGAGAATGCTGCGTTGTTGAAGCGGATGGGTTGTCGTTAAGCCCATTGGGCCTTTTGAATGGGCCATATCTCTAGGCTGGGACTGTGAACTGTTAACACATAAAGGAATTGTGCCCTCAACATGACGGGTGCGATCATACCAGCACTAATGCACCGGATCCCATCAGAACTACGAAGTTAAGCGTGCTTGGGCGAGAGTAGTACTAGGATGGGTGACCCCATGGGAAGTCCTCGTGTTGGACTCCCCTTTTCAATTTTTTTTGCTCCGCTTAGGGTTGCCAAGATACTTTACCCGCCACATTTCTATTATCGAATCCCACGGCACCTTGGGCAAGACAACTTCTCTTCACGTGGAGACTGGGCCCGCAAACTGAGGGCGTAGGGCTTGTGACTAGGTCTCCGTCGTTCCGGTGCCCATAACTTTTGATCCGTAAGGAGTTTCGAGGCGCACAGCATACCGTTGGAAAGCTCTCTGAGTGCTCTACGACGGGGGCAGCAAGCTAGCTTGCTATGCCCTTTTCAGAGCTCAAAATCGAACGTTTTCATCAGTTTCGGGCCACTTTTCTTATTTTGCTCTGTTTTTTCGTCCCGGATCGTACGTCGTGAGCTGTTAAAAGGACGACAACCTTACTCGCGTCACATTAGAGGACCCTACAATGCGTCGATATCACGTCTTGCGAGGATGCTGCGTTGTTGAAGCGGATGGTTTATCGTTAAGGCCATTGGGCCGTTTGAATGGGCCATATCTCTAGGCTAGGACTGTGAACCGTTAACAAATAAAGGAATTGTGCCCTCAACATGACGGGTGCGATCATACCAGCACTAATGCACCGGATCTCATCAGAACTTCTAAGTTAAGCATGCTCCTGCCAGAGAAGGACTAGAATGGGTGACCCCCTGGGAAGTCCTCATGTTGCACCCCCCTTTTCAATTTTATTTTACTCCAGTTAGGGTTGCCAAGATACTTTACCCATCACATTTCTATTATCGAATCCCACGGCACCTTGGACAAGACAACTTCTCTTTACGTGGAGGCTGGGCCCGCAAACCAGTGCCCATAACTTTAGATCTGTAAGGAGTTACGAGGCGCACAGCATACCGTTGGAAAGCTCTCTGAGAGCTCTACGACGGGGGCAGCAAGCTAGCTTGCTGTGCCCTTTTTGGAGCTCAAAATCGAACGTTTTCATCAGTTTCGGGCTACTTTTCTTCTTTTGCTCTGTTTTTCCGTCCCGGATCGTACGTCGTGAGCTGTTAAAAGGACGACAACCTTACTCGCGGAACATTAGAGGACCCTACAATGCGTCGATATCACGTCTTGCGAGGATGCTGCGTTGTTGAAGCGGATGGGTTGTCGTTAAGCCCATTGGGCCTTTTGAATGGGCCATATCTCTAGGCTGGGACAGTGAACCGTTAACACATAAAGGAATTGTGCCCTCAACATGACGGGTGCGATCATACCAGCACTAATGCACCGGATCCCATCAGAACTCCGAAGTTAAGCGTGCTTGGGCGAGAGTAGTACTAGGATGGGTGACCCCCTGGGAAGTCCTCGTGTTGCACCCCCATTTTCAATTTTTTTTGCTCTGGTTAGGGTTGCCAAGATAATTTACCAACCACATTTCTATTATCGAATCCCACGACACCTTGGGCAAGACAACTTCTCTTTATGGGGAGGCTGGGCCCGTAAACCGAGGGCGTAAGGCTTGTGACTAGGTCTCCGTTGCTCCGGTTCCCATAACTTTTGATCCGTAAGGAGTTACGAGGCGCACAGCATACCGTTGGAAAGTTCTCTGAGAGCTCTACGACGGGGGCAACTAGCTAGCTTGCTTTGCTCTTTTCGGAGCTCAAAATCGAATGTTTTCATCAGTTTCGGGCCACTTTTCTTCATTTGCTCTATTTTTCCGTCCCGGATCATACGTCGTGAGCTGTTAAAAGGACGACAACCTTAGTCGCGGCACATTAGAGGACCCTACAATGCGTCGATATCACGTCTTGCGAGGATGCTGCGTTGTTGTAGCGGATGGGTTGTCGTTAAGCCCATTGGGCCTTTTGAATGGGTCATATCTCTAGGCTGGGACTGTGAACCGTTAACACATAAAGGAATTGTGCCCTCAACATGACGGGTGCGATCATACCAGCACTAATGCACCGGATCCCTTCAGAACTCCGAAGTTAAGCGTTCTTGGGCAAGAGTAGTACTATGATGGGTGACCCCTTGGGAGGTCCTCGTGTTGCACCCCCCTTTTCAATTATTTTTGCTCCGGTTAGGGTTGCCAAGATACTTTACCCACCACATTTCTATTATCGAATCCCACGGCACCTTGGGCAAGACAACTTCTCTTCCGTGGAGGCTGGGCCCGCAAACCGAGGGCGTAGGGCTTGTGACTAGGTCTCCGTCGCTCCGGTGCCCATAACTTTTGATCCATAAGGAGTTACGATGCGCACAGCATACCGTTGGAAAGCTCTCCGAGAGCTCTACGACTGGGGCAGCAAGCCAGCTTGCTGTACCTTTTTGGAGACCAAAATAGAACGTTTTCATCTGTTCCGGGCCACTTTTCTTCTTTTGCTCTGTTTTTCCGTCCCGGATCGTACGTCGTGAGTTGTTAAAAGAATGACAACCTTACTCGCGGGACATTAGAGGACCCTACAATGCGTCGATATCACGTCTTGCGAGGGTGCAGCGTTGTTTAAGCGGATGGGTTGTCGTTAAGCCCATTGGGCCTTTTTAATGGGCCATCTGGGACTGTGAACCATTAACACATAAAGGAATTGTGCCATCAACATGACGGGTAAGATCATACCAGCACTAATGCACCGGATCCCATCAGAACTCCGAAGTTAAGCGTGCTTGGGCGAGAGTAGTACTAGGATGGGTGACTCCCTGGGAAGTCCTCGTGCTGCACCCCCCTTTTCAATTTTTTTTTCTCCGGTTAGGGTTGCCAAGATACTTTATCCACCACATTTCTATTATTGAATCCCACGGCACCTTGGGCAAGACAACTTCGCTTCACGTGGAGCCTGGGCCCGCAAACCGAGGGCGCAGGGCTTGTGACTAGGTCTCCGTCGCTCCGGTGCCCATAACTTTTGATCCGTAAGGAGTTACGAGGCGCACAGCATACCGTTGGAAAGCTCTCTGAGAGCTCTACGCCGGGGGCAGCTAGCTAGCTTGCTATACCCTTTTCGGAGCTCGAATTCGAACGTTTTCATCAGTTTCGGGCCACTTTTCTTAATTTGCTCTGTTTTTCCGTCCCGGATCGTACGTCATAAGCTGTTAAAAGGATGACAACCTTACACGCGGGACATTAGAGGACCCTACAATGCGTCAATCTCACGTCTTGCGAGGATGCTGCGTTGTTCAAGCGGATGGGTTATCGTTAAGCCCATTGGGCCTTTTGAATGGGCCATATCTCTAGGCTGGGACTGTGAACTGTTAACACATAAAGGAATTGTGCCCTCAACATGACGGGTGCGATCATACCAGCACTAATGCACCAGATCCCATCAGAACTCCGAAGTTAAGCGTGCTTGGGCGAGAGTAGTACTAGGATGGGTGACCCCATGGGAAGTCCTCGTGTTGGACTCCCCTTTTCAATTTTTTTTGCTCCGCTTAGGGTTGCCAAGATACTTTACCCACCACATTTCTATTATCGAATCCCACGCAACCTTGGGCAAGACAACTTCTCTTCACGTGGAGGCTGGGCCCGCAAACCGAGGGCGTAGGGCTTGTGACTAGGTCTCCGTCGCTCCGGTGCCCATAACTTTTGATCCGTAAGGAGTTACGAGGCGCACAACATACCGTTGGAAAGCTCTCTGAGAGCTCTACGACGGGGGCAGCAAGCTAGCTTGCTATGCCTTTTTCGGAGCTCAAAATCGAATGTTTTCATCACTTTCGGGCTACTTTTCTTCTTTTGCTCTGTTTTTTCGTCCCGGATCGTACGTCGTGAGCTGTTAAAAGGACGACAACCTTACTCGCGGCACATTAGAGGACCCTACAATGCGTCGATATCACGTCTTGCGAGGATGCTGCGTTGTTGAAGCGGATGGGTTATCGTTAAGGCCATTGGGCCTTTTGAATGGGCCATATCTCTAGGCTGGGACTGTGAACCGTTAACACATAAAGGAATTGTGCCCTCAACATGACGGGTGCGATCATACCAGCACTAATGCACCGGATCCCATCAGAACTCCGAAGTTAAGCGTGCTTGGGCGAGAGTAGTACTAGGATGGGTGACCCCCTGGGAAGTCCTCGTGTTGCACCCCCATTTTCAATTTTTTTTGCTCTGGTTAGGGTTGCAAGATAATTTACCAACCACATTTCTATTATCGAATCCCACGACACCTTGGGCAAGACAACTTCTCTTCATGGGGAGGCTGGGCCCGTAAACCGAGGGCGTAAGGCTTGTGACTAGGTCTCCGTTGCTCCGGTTCCCATAACTTTTGATCCGTAAGGAGTTACGAGGCGCACAGCATACCGTTGGAAAGCTCTCAGAGAGCTCTACGACGGGGGCCGCAAGCTAGCTCGCTGTGCCCTTTTCGGAGCTCAAAATCGAATGTTTTCATCAGTTTCGGGCCACTTTTCTTGTTTTGCTCTGTTTTTCCGTCCCGGATCGTATGTCGTGAGCTGTTAAAAGGACGACAACCTTACTCGCGGCACATTAGAGGACCCTACAATGCATCGATATCACGTCTTGCAAGGATTCTGCGTTGTTGAAGCGGATGGGTTGTCGTTAAGCCCATTGGGCCTTTTGAATGGGCCATATCTCTAGGCTGGGACTGTGAACTGTTAACACATAGAGGAATGGTGCCGTCAACAGGACGGGTGCGATCATACCAGCACTAATGCACCGGATCCCATCAGAACTCCGAAGTTAAGCATGCTTGGGCGAGAGTAGTACTAGGATGGGTGACCCCCTGGGAAGTCCTCGTGTTGGACCCCCCTTTTCAATTTTTTTTGCTCCGGTTAGGGGTGCCAAGATACTTTACCGACCACATTTCTGTTATCGAATCCCACGGCACCTTGGGCAAGACAACTTCTCTTCACGTGGAGGCTGGGCCCGCAAACCGGTGCACATAACTTTTGATCCGAAAGGAGTTACGAGGTGCACAGCATACCGTTGGAAAGCTCTCTGAGAGCTCTACGACGGGGGCAACAAGCTAGCTTGCTGTGCCCTTTTCGGAGCTCAAAATCGAACGTTTTCGTCAGTTTCGGGCCACTTTTCTTCTTTTGCTCTATTTTTCCATCCCGGATCGTACGTCGTGAGCTGTTAAAAGGACGACAACCTTACTCGCGGCACATTAGAGGACCTTACAATGCGTCGATATCACGTCTTGTGAGGATGCTGCGTTGTTGAAGCGGATGGGTTGTCGTTAAGCCCAATGGACCTTTTGAATGGGCCATATCTCTAGGCTGGGACTGTGAACTGTTAACACATAAAGGAATTGTGCCCTCAACATGACGGGTGCGATCATACCAGCAAAAATGCACCGGATCCCATTAGAACTCCGAAGTCAAGCGTGCTTGGGTGAGAGTAGTACTAGGATGGGTGACCCCCTACGAAGTCCTCATGTTGCACCCCCCATTTTAATTTTTTTTTGCCCCAGTTAGGGTTGCCAAGATACTTTACCCACCACATTTCTATTATCGAATCCCACGGCACCTTGTGCAAGACAACTTCTCTTCACGGGGAGGCTGGGCCCGCTAACCGAGGGCGTAGGGCTTGTGACTAGGTCTCCGTCGCTCCGGTGCCCATAACTTTTGATCCGTAAGGAGTTACGAGGCGCACTGCAAACCGTTGGAAAGCTCTCTGAGAGCTCTCCGACGGGGGCAGCTATCTAGCTTGCTGTACCCTTTTCGGAGCTCAAAATCGAACGTTTTCATCAGTATCGGGCCACTTTTCTTCTTTTGCTCTGTTTTTCCGTCCCGGATCGTACGTCGTGAGCTGTTAAAAGGACGACAACCTTACTCGCGACACATTAGAGGACCCTACAATGCGTCGATATCACGTCTTGCGAGGATGCTGCGTTGTTGAAGCGGATGGGTTATCGTTAAGCCCATTGGGCCTTTTTAATGGGCCATATCTTTAGGCTGCGACTGTGAACTGTTAACACATAAAGGAATTGTGCCCTCAACATGACGGGTGCGATCATACCAGCACTAATGCACCGGATCCCATCAGAACTCCGAAGTTAAGCGTGCTTGGGCGAGAGTAGTACTAGGATGGGTGACCCCCTGGGAAGTCCTCGTGTTGGACCCCCCTTTTCAATTTTTTTTGCTCCGGTTAGGGTTGCCAAGATACTTTACCCACCACATTTCTATTATCGAATCCCACGGCACCTTGGGCAAGACAACTTCTCTTCACGTGGAGGCTGGGCCCGCAAACCGAGGGCGTAGGGCTTGTGACTAGGTCTCCGTAGCTCCAGTGCCCATAACTTTTGATCCGTAAGGAGTTACGAGGCGCACAGCATACCGTTGGAAAGCTCTCTGAGAGCTCTACGACGGGGGCAGCAAGCTAGCTTGCTATGCCCTTTTCGGATCTCAAAATCGAACGTTTTCATCAGTTTCGGGCCACTTTTCTTCTTTTGCTCTGTTTTTCCGTCCCGGATCGTACGTCGTGAGCTGTTAAAAGGACGACAACCTTACTCGCGGCACATTAGAGGACACTACAATGCGTCGATATCACTTCTTGCGAGGATGTTGCGTTGTTGAAGCGGATGGGTTGTCGTAAAGCCCATTGGGCCTTTTGAATGGGCCATATCTCTAGGCTGGGTCTGTGAACCGTTAACACATAAAGGAATTGTGCCCTCAACATGACGGGTGCGATCATACTAGCACTAATGCACCGGATTCCATTAGAACTCCGATGTTAAGCGTGCTTGGGCGAGAGTAGTACTAGGATGGGTGACCCGCTGGCAAGTCCTCGTGTTGTACCCACCTTTTCAATTTTTCTTTCTCCGGTTAGGGTTGCCAAGATACTTTATCCACCACATTTCTATTATCGAATCCCACGGCACCTTGGGCAAGACAACGTCTCTTCATGGGGAGGCTGGGCCCGTAAACCGAGGGCGTAGGGCTTGTGACTAGGTCTCCGTCGCTCCGGTTGCCATAACTTTTGAGCCGTAAGGTGTTACGAGGCGCACAGCATACCGTTGGAAAGCACTCTGAGAGCTCTACGACGGGGGTAGCTAGCTAGCTTGCTATGCCCTTTTCGGAGCTCAAAATCGAACGTTTTCATCAGTTTTGGGCCACTTTCTTCTTTTGCTCTGTTTTTCTGTCCCGGATCGTATGTCGTGAGCTGTTAAAAGGACGACAACCTTACTCGCGGCACATTAGAGGACCCTACAATGCGTCGATATCACGTCTTGCGAGGTTGCTGCGTTGTTGAAGCGGATGGGTTGTCGTTAAGCCCAATGGGCCTTTTGAATGGGCAATATCTCTAGGCTGGGATTGTGAACTGTTAACACATAAAGGAATTGTGCCCTCTACATGACGGGTGCGATCATACCAGCACCAATGCACCGGATCCCATCAGAACTCTGAAGTTAAGTGTGCTTGGGCGAGAGTAGTACTAGGATGGGTGACCCCGTGGGAAGCCCTCTTGTTGCACCCCCCTTTTCAATTTTTTTTTACTCCGGTTAAGGTTGCCAAGATACTTTACCCACCACATTTCTATTATCAAATCCCACGGCACCTTGGGCAAGACAACTTCTCTTCACGTGGAGGCTGGGCCCGCAAACCGAGGTTGTAGGGCTTGTAACCAAGTCTCCGTCGCTCCGGTGCCCATAACTTTTGATCTATAAGGAGTTACGAGTCGCACAGCATACCGTTGGAAAGCTCTCTGAGAGCTCTATGACGGTGGCAGCGAGCTAGCTGGCTGTGCCCTTTTCGAAGCTCAAAATCGAATGTTTTCATTAGTTTCGGGCCACTTTTCTTCTTTTGCTCTGTTTTTCCGTCCCGGATCGTACGTCGTGAGCTCTTAAAAGGATGACAAACTTACTTGCGGCACATTAGAGGACCCTACAATGCGTCGATATCACGTCTTGCGAGAATGCTGCGTTGTTGAAGCGGATGGGTTGTCGTTAAGCCCATTGGGCCGTCTGAATGGGCCATCTCTCTAGGCTGGGACTGTGAACCGTTAACACATAAAAGAATTGTGCCATCAACATGACGGGTGCGATCATACCAGTACTAATGCACCGGATCCCATCAGAACTCCGAAGTTAAGCGTGCTTGGGCGAGAGTAGTACTAGGATGGGTGACCCCCTGGGAAGTCCTCGTGTTGCACCCCCCTTTTCAATTTTTTTTGCTCCGGTTAGGGTTGCCAAGATACTTTACCCACCACATTTCTATTATCGAATCGCACGGCACCTTGGACAAGACTACTTCTGTTCACGTGGAGGCTGGGCCTGCAAACCGAGGGCGTAGGGCTTGTGACCAGGTCTCCGTCGCTCCGGTGCCCATAACTTTTGATCCGTAAGGAGTTACGAGGCGCACAGCAGCCCGTTGGAAAGCTCTCTGAGAGTTCTATGACGGGGGCAGCAAGTTAGCTCGCTTTTCCCTTTTCGGATCTCAAAATCGAACGTTTTCATCAGTTTCGGGCCACTTTTCTTCTTTTGCTCTATTTTTCCATCCCGAATCGTACGTCGTGAGCTGTTAAAAGGACGACAACCTTACTCGCGGCACATTAGAGGACCCTACAATGCGTCGATATCACGTCTTGCGAGGATGCTTTGTTGTTGAAGCGGATGGGTTGTCGTTAAGCTCATTGGGCCTTTTTAATGGGCCATATCTCTAGGCTGGGACTGTGAACCGTTAACACATAAAGGAATTGTGCCCTCAACATGATGGGTGCGATCATACCAGCACTGATGCACCGGATCCTATCAGAACTCTGAAGTTAAGCGTGCTTGGGCGAGAGTAGTACTAGGATGGTTGACCCCCTGGGAAGTCCTCGTGTTGCACCCCCCTTTTCAATTTTTTTTGCTCCGGTTAGGGTTGCCAAGATACGTTACCCACCACATTTCTGATATCGAATCCCACGGCACCTTGGGCAAGACAACTTCCCTTCACGTGGAGGCTGGGCCCGCAAATCGGTGCCCATAACTTTTGATCCGTATGGAGTTACGAGGTGCGCAACATACCGTTGGAAAGCTCTCTGAGAGCTCTACGATGAGGGCAGCAAGCTAGCTTGATGTGCCCTTTTCGGAGCTCAAAATCGAATGTTTTCATCAGTTTCGGGCCACTTTTCTTCTTTTGCTCTGTTTTTCCGTCCCGGATCGTACGTCGTGAGCTGTTAAAAGGACGACAACCTTACTCGCGACACATTAGAGGATCTTACAATGCGTCGATATCACGTCTTGCGAGGATGCTGCCTTATTGAAGCGGATGGGTTGTCGTTATGCCCGTTGGGCCTTCTGAATGGGCCATCTCTCTAGGCTGGGACTGTGAACCTTTAACAAATAAAGGAATTGTGCCATCAACATGACGGGTGCGATTATACCAGCACTAATACACCGGATCCCATCAGAACTCCGAAGTTAAGCATGCTTGGGCGAGAGTAGTACGAGGATGGGTGACCCCCTGGGAAGTCCTCGTGTTGCACCCCCCTTTTCAATTTTTTTGTCCTTCGGTTAGGGTTGCCAAGATACTTTATCGACCACAATTCTTTTATCGAATCCCACGGCACCTTGGGCAAGACAACTTCTCTTCACGCCGAGGTTGGGCCCGCAAACCGAGGGCGTAGGGCTTGTGACTAGGTCTCCGTCGCTCCAGTTCCCATAACTTTTGATCCGTAAGGAGTTACGAGGCGCACTGCATACCGTTGGAAAGCTCTCTGAGAGCTCTACGACGGTGGCAGCTAGCTAGCTCACTGTGCCCTTTTCGGAGGTCAAAATCGAACATTTTCATCAGTTTCGGGCCACTTTTCTTCTGTTCCTCTATTTTTCCGTCCCGGATCGTACGTCGTGAGCTGCTAAAAGGATGACAACCTTACTCGCGACACATTAGAGGACCCTGCAATGCCTCGATATCACGTCTTGCGAGGATGCTTTGTTGTTGAAGCGGATGGGTTGTCGTTAAGCCCATTGGGCCTTTTGAATGGGCCATATCTCAAGACTGGGACTGTGAACTGTTAACACATAAAGGAATTGTGCCCTCAACATGACGGGTGCGATCATACCAGCACTAATGCACCGGATCCCATCAGAACTCCGAAGTTAAGCGTGCTTGGGCGAGAGTAGTACTAGGATGGGTGACCCCCTGGGAAGTCCTCGTGTTGCACCCCCCTTTTCAATTTTTTTTGCTCCGGTTAGGGTTGCCAAGATACTTTACCCACCACATTTCTGTTATCGAATCCCACGGCACCTTGGGCAAGACAACTTCTCTTCACGTGGAGGCTGGGCCCGCAAACCGGTGCCCATAACTTTTGATCCGTAAGGAGTTACGAGGGGAACAGCTTACCGTTGGAAAGCTCTATGAGAACTCTACGACGGGGGCAGCAAGCTAGCTTGCTGTGCCCTTTTCGGAGCTCAAAATCGAACGTTTTCATCAGTTTCGGGCCACTTTTCTTCTTTTGCTCTGTTTTTCCGTCCCGGATCGTACGTCGTGAGCTGTTAAAAGGATGACAACCTTACTCGCGGCACATTAGAGGACCCTACAATGCGTCGATATCACGTCTTGCGAGGTTGCTGCGTTGTTGAAGCGGATGGGTTGTCGTTAAACCCATTGGGCCTTTTGAATGGGCCATATCTCTAGGCTGCGACTGTGAACCGTTAACACATAAAGGAATTGTGCCCTCAACATGACGGGTGCGATCATACCAGCACTAATGCACCGGATCCCATCAGAACTCCGAAGTTAAGCGTGCTTGGGCGAGAGTAGTACTAGGATGGGTGACCCCCTTGGAAGTCCTCGTGTTGTACCCCCCTTTTCAATTTTTTTTGCTCCGATTAGGGTTGCCAAGATACTTTACCCACCACATTTCTATTATCGAATACCACGGCACCTTGGGCAAGACAACTTCTCTTCACAAGGAGGCTGGGCCCGCAAACCGAGGGCGTAGGGCTTGTGACCAGGTCTCCGTCGCTCCGGTGCCCATAACTTTTGATCCGTAAGGAGTAATGAGGCGCACAGCATACCATTGGAAAGCTCTCTGAGAGCTCTGCGACTGGGGCAGCAAGCTAGCTCGCTGTGCCCTTTTCGGAGCTCAAAATCGAACGTTTTCATCAGTTTCGGACCACTTTTATTCTTTTGCTCTGTTTTTCCATCCCAGATCGTACGTCGTGAGCTCTTAAAAGGACGACAACCAGACGCGCGGCACATTAGAGGACCCTACAAGGCGTCGGTATCACCTCTTGCGAGGATGCTGCATTGTTGAAGCGGATGGGTTGTCGTTAAGCCAATTGGGCCTTTTGAATGGGCCATATCTCTAGGCTGGGACTGTAAACCGTTAACACATAAAGGAATTGTCCCCACAACATGACGGGTGCGATCATACCAGTACTAATGCACCGGATCCCATCAGAACTCCGAAGTTAAGCGTGCTCTGGCGAGAGTAGTACTAGGATGGGTGACCCGCAGGGAAGTCCTCGTTTTGCACCCCCGTTTTCAATTTTTTTTGCTCCGGTTAGCTTTGCCAAGATACTTTACCCACCACATTTCTATTATCGAATCCCACGGCAACTTGGGCAAGACAACTTCTCTTCACTGGGAGGCTGGGCCCGCAAACCGAGGGCGGAGGGCTTGTGACCAGGTCTCCGTCGCTCCGGTGCCCATAACTTTTGATCCGTAAGGAGTTACGAGGCGCACAGCATACCGTTGGAAACCTTTCTGAGAGCTCTACGACGGGGGCAGCAAGCTAGCTTGCTGTGCCCTTTTCGGAGCCCAAAATTGAACGTTTTCATTAGTTTGGGGCCACTTTTCTTCTTTTGCTCTGTTCTTCCGTCCCGGATCGTACGTCGTGAGCTGTTAAAAGGACGACAACCTTACTCGCGGCACATTAGAGGACCCTACAATGCGTCGATATCACGTCTTGCGAGGATGCTGCGTTGTTGAAGCGGTTGGGTTGTCGTTAAGCCCATTGGGCCTTTTCAATGGGCCATATCTCTGGGCTTGGACTGTGAACCGCTAACACATAAAGGAATTGTGCCCTCAACATGACGGGTACGATCATACCAGCACTAGTGCACTGGATTCTATCAGAACTCCGAAGTTAAGCGTGCTTGGGCGAGAGTAGTACTAGGATGGGTGACCCCCAGGGAAGTCCGCGTGTTGCACTCCCCTTTTCAATTTTTTTTCCTCCGGTTAGGGTTGCCAAGATACTTTGTCCACCACATTTCTATTATCGAATCCCATGGCACCTTGGGCAAGACAACTTCTCATCATGGGGAGGCTGGGCCCGTAAACCGAGGGCGTAGGGCTTGTGACTAGGTCTTCGTCGCTCCGGTTCCCATGACTTTTGATCCATAAGGAGTTACGAGGCGCACAGCATACCGTTGGAAAGCTCTATGAGCGCTCTACGACGGGGGTAGCCAGCTAGCACGCTGGGCCCTTTTCGGAGCTCAAAATTGAACGTTTTCATCCGTTTTGGGCGACTTTTCTTCTTTTGCTATGTTTTTCCGTCCCGTATCGTACGTCGTCAGCTGTTAAAAGTACGAGAACCTTACTCGCGCCATGTTGGAGGACCCTACAATGCGTCGACATCCCGTCTTGCGAGGATGCTGCATTGTTGAAGCGGATGGGTTGTCGATAAGCCCATTAGGCCTTTTGACTGGGCCATATCTCTAGCCTGGGACTGTGACCCGTTAACACATAAAGGAATTGTGCCCCCAACATGACGGGTGCGATCATACCGGCACTAATGCACCGGATCCCATCAGAACTCCGCAGTTAAGCGTGCTTGGGCGAGAGTAGTACTAGGATGGGTGACCCCCAGGGAAGTCCTCGTGTTGCACCCCCGATTTCAATTTTTTTTGCTCCGGTTAGGGTTGCCAAGATACTTTACCCACCACATTTCTATAATCGAATCCCACGGCACCTTGGACAAGACAACTTCTCTTCACGTGGAGGCTGGGCCCGCAAACCGAGGGCGTAGGGCATGTGACCAGGTCTCCGTCGCTCCGGTGCCCATAACTTTTGATCCGTAAGGAGTTACGAGGCGCACAGCATACCGTTGGAAAGCCCTCTGAAAGCTCTACGATGGGGCAGCAAACTAGCATGCTGTGCCCTTTTCGGAGCTCAAAATCGAACGTTTTCATCAGTTTCGGGCCACTTTTCTTCTTTTGCTCTGTTTTTAGGTCCCGGATCGTACGTCGTGAGCTGTTAAAAGGACGACAACCTTACTCGCGGCACATTAGAAGACCCTACAATGCGTCGATATCACGTCTTGCGAGGATGCTGCGTTGTTGAAGCGAATGGGTTGTCATTAAGCCCATTGGGCCTTTTGAATGGGCTATATCTCTAGGCTGGGACTGTGAACCGTTAACACATAAAGGAATTGTGCCCTCAACATGACGGGTGCGATCATACCAGCACTAATGCACCGGATCCCATCAGAACTCCGAAGTTAAGCTTGCTTGGGCGAGAGTAGTACTAGGATGGGTGACCCCCTGCGAAGTCCTCGTGTTGCACCCCCCTTTTCAATTTTTTTTTGCACCGGTTAGGGTTGCCAAGATACTTTACCCACCACATTTCTATTATCAAATCCCACGGCACCTTGGGCAAGACAACTTCTCTTCACGTGAAGGACGGGCCCGCAAACTGAGGGCGTAGGGCTTGTGACCAGGTCTCCGTCGCTCCGGTGCCGATAACTTTTGATCCGTAAGGAGTTACGAGGCGCACAGCATACCGTTGGAAAGCTCTCTGAGAGCTCTACGGCGGGGGCAGCCAGCTAGCTTGCTGTGCCCTTTTCGGAGCTTAAAATCGAACGTTTTCATCAGTTTCGGTCCACTTTTCTTCTTTTGCTCTGTTTTTTCGTCCCGAATCGTACGTCGTGAGCTGTTAAAATGACGACAACCTTACTCGTGGCACATTAGAGGACCCTACAATGCGTCGATATCACGTCTTGCGAGGATGTTGCGTTGTTGAAGCGGATGGGTTGTCGTTAAGCCCATTGGGCCTTTTGAATGGGCCATATCTCTAGGCTGGGACTGTGAACCGTTAACACATAAAGGAATTGTGCTCTCAACATGACGGATGCGATCATACCAGCACTAATGCACCGAATCCCATCAAAACTCCGAAGTTAAGTATGCTTGGGCGAGACTAGTACTAGGATGGGTGACCTCTTGGGAAGTCCTCGTGTTGCACCCCGCTTTTCAATTTTTTTTGCTCCGGTTAGGGTTGCCAAGATACTTTACCCACCACATTTCTATTATCGAATCCCACGGCACCTTGGGCAAGACAACTTCTCTTCACGTGGAGGATGGGCCCGCAAACCGAGGGCATAGGGCTTGTGACCAGGTTTCCGTCGCTCCGGTGCCCATAACTTTTGATACGTAAGGAGTTACGAGGCGCACAGCATACCGTTAAAAAGCTCTATGAGAGCTCTACGACAAGGGCAGCAAGCTAGCTTGCTATGCAATTTTCGGAGCTCAAAATCGAACGTTTTCATCAGTTTCGAGCCACTTTTCTTCTTTTGCTCTGTTTTTCCATCTCGGATCGTACGTCGTGAGCTGTTAAAAGGACGACAACCTTACTCGCGGCACATTAGAGGACCCTACAATGCGTCGATATCATGTCTTGCGAGGATGCTACGTTGTTTAAGTGGATGGGTTGTCGTTAAGCCCATTGGGCCTTTTAAATGGGCTATATCTCTAGGCTGGGACTGTGAACCGTTAACACATAAAGGAATTGTGCCCTCAACATGACGGGTGCGATCATACCAGCACTAATGAACCGAATCCCATCAGAACGCCGAAGTTAAGCGGGCTTGGGCGAGAGTAGTAGTAGGATGGGTGAGCCCTGGGAAATCCTCGTGTTGCACCCCCCTTTTCAATTTTTTTTGCTCCGGTTAGGGTTGCCAAGATACTTTACCCACCACATTTCTATTATCGAATCCCTCGGCACCTTCGGCAAGACAACTTCCCTTCACGTGGAGGCTGGGCCAGCAAACCGAGTGCGTAGGGCTTGTGACCAGGTCTCCGTCGCTCCGGTGCCCATAACTTTTGATCCGTAAGGAGTTACGAGGCGCACAGCATACCGTTGGAAAGCTCTCTGAGAGCTCTACGACGGGGGCAGCAAGCTAACTTGTTGTACCCTTTTTGGAGCTCAAAATCGAACGTTTTCATCAGTTTCGACCCACTTTTCTTCTTTTGCTCTGTTTTTCCGATCCGGATCGTACGTTGTGAGCTGTTAAAAGGACGAAAACCTTACTCGCGGCACATTAGAGGACCCTACAATGCGTCGATATCACGTCTTGGGAGGATGCTGCGTTGCTGAAGCGGATGGGTTGTCGTTAAGCCCATTGGGCCTTTTGAATGGGCCATATCTCTAGGCTGGGACTGTGAACCGTTAACACATAAAGGAATTGTGCCCTCAACAAGACGGGTGCGATCATACCAGTACTAATGCACCGGATCCCATCAGAACTCCGAAGTTAAGCGTGCTTGGGCGAGAGTAGTACTAGGATGGGTAACACCCTGGGAAGTCCTCGTGTTGCACCCCCCTTTTCAATTTTTTTTTCTCCGGTTAGGGTTGCCAAGATGCTTTACCCACCACATTTCTATTATCGAATCCCACGGCACCTTGGGCAAGACAACTTCTCTTCACGGTGAGGTTGGTCCCGCAAACCGAGGGCGTAGGGTTTGTGACTAGGTCTCCGTCGCTCCGCTGCCCATAACTTTTGATCCGTAAGGAGTTACGAGGCGCACAGCATACTGTTGGAAAGCTCTCTGAGAGCTCTACGACGGGGGGGAGCAAGCCAGCTTGCTATACTCTTTTCGGAGCTCAAAATCGAAAGTTTTCATCAGTTTCGGGCCACTTTTCTTCTTTTGCTCTATTTTTTCATCCCGGATCGTACGTCGTGAGCTGTTAAAAGGATGACAACCTTACTCGCGGCACATTAGAGGACCCTACAATGCGTCGATATCACGTCTTGCAAGGATGCTGCGTTGTTGAAGCGGATGGGTTGTCGTTAAGCCCATTGGGCCTTTTAAATGGGCCATATCTCTAGGCTGGGACAGTGAACCGTTAACACATAAAGGAATTGTGCCCTCAACATGACGGGTGCGATCATACCAGCACTAATGCACCGGATCCCATCAGAACTCCGCAGTTAAGCGTGCTTGGGCGAGAGTAGTACTAGGATGGGTGACCCCCTGGGAAATCCTCGTGTTGCACCCCCATTTTCAATATTTTTTGCTCCGGTTAGGGTTGCCAAGATACTTTACCCACCAAATTTCTATTATCGAATCGCACGGCACCTTGGGCAAGACAACTTCTCTTCACGTGGAGGCTGGGCCCGCAAACCGAGGGCGTAGGGCTTGTGACCAGGTCTCAGTCGCTCCGGTGCCCATATCTTTTGATCCGTAAGGAGTTACGAGGCGCACAGTATATCGTTGGAAAGCTCTCTGAGAGCTCTACGACGGGGGCAGCAAGCTAACTTGCTATGCCCTTTTCGGAGCTCAAAATCTAACGTTTTCATCAGTTTCGGGCCACTTTTCTTCTTTTGCTCTATTTTTCCGTCCCGGATCGTACGTCGTGAGCTGTTAAAAGGACGACAACCTTACTCGCGGCACATTAGAGGACCATACAATGCGTCGATATCCCGTCTTGCGAGGATGCTGCGTTATTGAAGCGGATGGGTTGTCGTTAAGCCCATTGGGCCTTTTGAATGGGCCATATCTCAAGGCTGGGACTGTGAACCGTTAACACATAAAGGAATTGTGCCCTCAACATTACGGGTGCGATCATACCAACACTAATGCACCGGATCCCATCAGAACTCCGAAGTTAAGCGTGCTTGGGCGAGAGTAGTAGTAGGATGGGTGACCCCCTGGGAAGTCCTCGTGTTGCACCCCCCTTTTCAATTTTTTTTGCTCCGGTTAGGGTTGCCAAGATACTTTACGCACCACATTTCTATTATCGAATCCGACGGCACCTTGGGCAAGACAACTTCTCTTCACGTGGACGCTGGGCCCGCAAACCGAGGGCGTAGGTCTTGTGACCAGGTCTCCGTCACTCCGGTGCCCATAACTTTTGATCCGTAAGGAGTTACGAGGCGCACAACATACCTTTGAAAAGCTCTCTGAGAGCTCTACGACGGGGGCAGCCAGCTTGCTAGCTGTGCCCTTTCCGGAGCTCAAAATCGAACATTTTCATTAGTTTCGGGCCACTTTTCTTCTTTTGCTCTGTTTTTCCATCCCGGATCGTACGTCGTGAGCTGTTAAAAGGACGACAACCGTACTCGCGGCACATTAGAGGCCCTACAATGCATCGATATCACGTCTTACGAGGATGCTGCGTTGTTGAAGAGGATGGGTTGTCGTTAAGCCCATTGGGCCTTTTGAATGGGCCATCTCTCTAGGATGGGACTGTGAACCGTTAACAAAGAAAGGAATTGTGCCCTCAACATGACGGGCGCGATCATACCAGCACTAATTCACCAGATCCCATCAGAACTCCAAAGTTTAGCGTGCTTGGACGAGAGTAGAACTAGAATGGGTGACCCCCTGGGAAGTCCTCGTGTTGCACCCCCTTTTCAATTTTTGTTCCCTGGTTAGGGTTGCCAAGATACTTTACCCACCACATTTCTATTATCGAATCCCACGGTACCTTGGGCAAGACAACTTCTCTTCACATGGAGGCTGGGCCCGCAAACCGAGGGCGTAGGGCTTGTGACTAGGTCTACGTCGCTCCGGTGCCCATAACTTTTGATTCTGTAAGGAGTTACGAGGCGCACAGCATACCGTTGGAAAGCTCTCTGAGAGCTCTACGACGGGGGCAGCAAGCTAACTCGCTGTGCCCTTTTCGGAGCTCAAAATCGAACGTTTTCATCAGTTTCGGGACACTTTTCTTCTTTTGCTCTGTTTTTCCGTCCCGGATCGTACATCGTGAGCTGTTAAAAGGACGACAACCTTACTAGCGGCACATTAGAGGACCCTACAATTCGTCGATATCACATCTTGCGAGGATGCTGCGTTGTTGAAGCGGATGGGTTATCGTTAAGCCCATTGGGCCTTTTGAATGGGCCATCTCTCTAGGCTGGGACTGTGAACCGTTAACACATAAATGAATTGTGCCATCAACATGACGGATGTGATCATACCAGCACTAATGCACCGGATCCCATCAGAACTCCGAAGTTAAGCGTGGTTGGGCAAAAGTACTACTAGGATAGGTGACCCCCTGTGAAGTCCTCGAGTTGCACCCCCCTTTTCAATTTTTTTTGCTCCGGTTAGGGTTGCCAAGATACTTTACCCACCACATTTCTATTATCGAATCCCACGGCACCTTGGGCAAGACAACTTCTCTTCACGGGGAGGCTGGGCCCGCAAACCGAGGGCGTAGGGCTTGTGACTAGGTCTCCGTTGCTCCGGTGCCCATAACTTTTGATCCGTAAGGAGTTACGAGGCGCACAGCATACCGTTGGAAATCTCTCTGAGAGCTCTACGACGGGTGCAGCTAGCTAGTTCGCTGTGCCCTTTTCGGAGCTCAAAATCAAACGTTTTCATCAGTTTCGGGCCACTTTTCTTATTTTGCACTGTTTTTCCGGTCCGGATCGTACGTCGTGAGCTGTTAAAAGGACGACAACCTTACTCGCGGCACATTAGAGGACCCTACAATGCATCGATATCACATCTTGCGAGGATGCTGGGTTATTGAAGCGGATGGGTTGTCGTTAAGGCCATTGGGCCTTTTGAATGGGCCATATCTCTAGGCTGTGACTGTGAACTGTTAACACATAAAGGAATTGTGTCCTCAACATGACGGGTGTGATCATACCAGCACAAATGCACTGGATCCCATCAGAACTCCGAAGTAAAGCGTGCTTGGGCGAGAGTAGTACTAGGATGGGTGACCCCCTGGGAAGTCCTCGTGTTGCACCCCCCTTTTCAATTTTTTTTGCTCCGGTTAGGGTTGCCAAGATACTTTACCCACCACATTTCTATTATCGAATCCCACGGCACCTTGGGCAAGACAACATCTCTTCACGTGGAGGCTGGGCCCGCAAACCGAGGGCGTAGGGCTTGTGACCAGGTCTCCGTCGCTCCGGTGCCCATAACTTTTGATCCGTAAGGAGTTACGAGGCGCACAGCATACCGTTGGAAAGCTCTCTGAGAGCTCTACGACGGGGGCAGCCAGCTAGCTCGCTGTACCCTTTTCGGAGCTCAAAATCGAACGTTTTCATCAGTTTTGGGCCACTTTTCTTCTTTTGCTCTGTTTTCCCGTCCCGGATCGTACGTCGTGAGCTGTTAAAAGGACGACAACCTTACTCGCGGCACATTAGAGGACCCTACAATGCGTCGATATCACGTCTTGCGAGGATGCTGTGTTGTTGAAGCGGATGGGTTGTCGTTAAGCCCATTGGGCCTTTTGAATGGGCCATATCTCTAGGCTGCGACTGTGAACCGTTAACACATAAAGGAATTGTGCCCTCAACATGACGGGTGCGATCATACCAGCACTAATGCACCGGATCCCATCAGAA
The DNA here is from genome assembly GCA_037974665.1 of Ehretia macrophylla. Classification (NCBI taxonomy): domain Eukaryota; kingdom Viridiplantae; phylum Streptophyta; class Magnoliopsida; order Boraginales; family Ehretiaceae; genus Ehretia; species Ehretia macrophylla. The sequence continues at coordinate 72,468,859 of CM075768.1, forward strand.
CTCCGAAGTTAAGCGTGCTTGGGCGAGAGTAGTACTAGGATGGGTGACCCCCAGGGAAGTCCTCGTGTTGCACCCCCCTTTTCAATTTTTTTGCTCCGGTTAGGGTTGCCAAGATACTTTACCCACCACATTTCTATTATCGAATCCCGCGGCACCTTGGGCAAGACAACTTCTCTTCACGTGGAGGCGGGGCCCGCAAACCGGTGCCCATAACTTTTGATCCGTAAGGAGTTACGAGGCGCACAGCATACCGTTGGAAAGCTCTCGGAGAGCTCTACGACGGGGGCAGCAAGCTTGCTTGCAGTGCCCTTTTCGGAGCTCAAAATCGAACATTTTCATCACTTTCGGGCCACATTTCTTCTTTTGCTCTGTTTTTCCATCCCGGATCGTACGTCGTGAGCTGTTAAAAGGACGACAACATTACTCGCGGCACATTTGAGGACCCTACAATGCGTCGATATCACGTCTTGCGAGGATGCTGCGTTGTTGAAGTGTATGGGTTGTCGTTAAGCCCATTGGTCTTTTTGAATGGGCCATATCTCTAGGCTGGGACTGTGAACCGTTAACACATAAAGGAATTGTGCCCTCAACATGACGGGTGCGATCATACCAGCACTATTGCACCGGATCCCATCAGAACTCCGAAGTTAAGCGTGCTTGGACGAGAGTAGTACTAGGATGGGTGACCCCCGGGGAAGTCCTCGTGTTGCATCCCACTTTTCTATTTTTTTTGCTCCAGTTAGGGTTGTCAAGATACTTTACCCACCACATTTCTATTATCGAATACCACGGCACCTTGGGCAAGACAACTTCTCTTCACGGGGAGGCTGGGCCCGCAAACCGATGGCGTAGGGCTTGTGACTAGGTGTCCGTCGCTCCGGTGCCCATAACTTTTGATCCGTAAGGAGTTATGAGGCGCACAGCATACCGTTGGAAAGCTCTCTGAGAGCTCTACGACGGGGGCAGCAAGCTTGCTTGCTGTGCCCTTTTCGGAGCTCAAAATCGAACGTTTTCATCAGTTTCGGGCCACTTTTCTTCTTTTGCTCAGTTTTTCCGTCCCGGATCGTACGTCGTGAGCTGTTAAAAGGACGACAACCTTACTCGCGGCACATTAGAGGACCCTACAATGCGTCGATATCACGTCTTGCGAGGATGCTGCGTTGTTGAAGCGGATGGGTTGTCGTTAAGCCCATTAGGCCTTTTGAATGGGCCATATCTCTAGGCTGGGACTGTGAAACGTTAACACATAAAGGAAATGTGCCCTCAACATGACGGGTGCGATCATACGAACACTAATGCACCGAATCCCATCAAAACTCCGAAGTTAAGCGTGCTTGGACGAGAGTAGTACTAGGATGGGTGACCCCCAGGGAAGTCCTCGTGTTGCACCTCCCTTTTCAATTTTTTTTTCTCCGGTTAGGGTTGCCAAGATACTTTACCCACCACATTTCTATTATGGAATCCCACGGCACCTTGGGCAAGAGAACTTCTTTTCACGGGGAGGCTGGGCCCGCAAACTGAGGGCGTAGGGCTTGTGACTAGGTCTCCGTCGCTCCGGTGCCCTTAACTTTTGATCCGTAAGGACTTACGAGGCGCACAGCATACCGTTGGAAAGCTCTTTGAGAGCTCTACGACGGGGGCAGCAAGCTCGCTTGTCGTGCGCTTTTCGGAGCTCAAAATCGAACATTTTCATCAGTTTCGGGCCACTTTTCTTCTTTTGCTCTGTTTTTTCGTCCCGGATCGTACGTCGTGAGCTGTTAAAAGGACGACAACCTTACTCGCGGCACATTAGAGGACCCTACAATGCGTTGATATCACGTCTTGCGAGGATGCTGCGTTGTTGAAGCAGATGGGTTATCGTTAAGCCCATTGGGCCTTTTGAATGGGCCATATCTCTAGGCTGGGACTGTGAACCGTTAACACATAAAGGAATTGTGCCCTCAACATGACGGGTGTGATCATACCAGCACTAATGCACCGGATCCTATCAGAACTCCGAAGTTAATCGTGCTTGGGCGCGAGTACTACTAGGATTGGTGACCCCCTGGGAAGTCCTCATGTTGCACCCCCCTTTTCAATTTTTTTTCTCCTGTTAGGGTTGCCAAGATACTTTATCCACCACATTTCTATTATCGAATCCCACGGCACCTTGGGCAAGACAACTTCGCTTCACGCGGAGGCTGGGCCCGCAAACCGAGGGCGTAGTTACGAGGCGTACAGCATACCGTTGGAAAGCTCTCTGATAGCTCTACGACGAGGGCAGCTAGCTAGCTCGCTATGCCCTTTTCGGAGCTCAAAATCGAACGTTTTCATCAGTTTCAGGCCACTTTTCTTCTTTTGCTCTGTTTTTCCGTCCCGGATCGTACGTCGTGAGCTGTTAAAAGGAAGACAACCTTACTCGCAGCACATTAGAGGACCCTACAATGCGTTGATATCACGTCTTGCGAGGATGTTGCGTTGTTGAAGCGGCTGGGATGTCGTTAAGCCAATTGGGCCTTTTGAATGGTCCATATCTCTAGGCTGGGACTGTGAACCGTTAACACATAAAGGAATTGTGCCCTCAACATGACGGGTGCGATCATACCAGCACTAATGCACCGGATCCCATCAGAATTCCTAAGTTAAGCGTGCTTGGGCGAGAGTAGTACTAGGATGGGGGACCCCCTGGGAGGTCCTCGTGTTGCACCCCCCTTTTCAATTTTTTTTGCTCCGGTTAGGGTTACGAAGATTCTTTACCCACCACATTTCTATTATAGACTCCCACGGCACCTTGGGCAAGACAACTTCTCTTCACGTGGAGGCTGGGCTCGCAAACCGGTGCCCATAACTTTTGATCCGTAAGGAGTTACGAGGCGCACAACATACTGTTGGAAAGCTCTCGGAGAGCTCTACGACGGGGCCAGCAAGCTTGCTTGCTGTGCCCTTTTCGGAGCTCAAAATCGAACGTTTTCTTCAGTTTCGGGCCACTTTTCTTCTTTTGCTATGTTTTTCCGTCCCGGATCGTACGTCGTGAGCTGTTAAAAGGACGACAACCCTACTCGCGGCACATTAGAGGACCCTATAATGCATTGATATCACGTCTTGCGAGGATGCTGCGTTGTTGAAGCGGATGGGTTGTCGTTAAGCCCATTGGGCCTTTTGAATGGGCCATATCTCTAGGCTGGGACTGTGAACCATTAACACATAAAGGAATTGTGCCCTCAACATGACGGGTGCGATCATACCAGCACTAATGCACCGGATCCTATCAGAACTCCGAAGTTAAACGTGCTTGGGCGTGAGTAGTACTAGGATGGGTGACCCCCTGGGAAGTCCTCGTGTTGCACCCCCCTATTCAATTTTTTTTGCTCCGGTTAGGGTTGCCAAGATACTTTACCCACCACATTTCTATAATCGAATCCCACAGCACCTTGGACAAGACAACTTCTCTTCACGGGGAGGCTGGGCCCGCAAACCGAGGGCGTAGGGCTTGTGACTAGGTCTCCGTCGCTCCGGTGCCCATAACTTTTCATCCGTAAGGAGTTACGAGGCACACATCATACCGTTGGAAAGCTCTCTGAGAGCTCTACGACGGGTGCAGCTAGCTAGCTTGCTATGCCCTTTTCGGAGCTCAAAATCGAACGTTTTCATCAGTTTCGGACCACTATTATTCTTTTGCTCTGTTTTTCCGTCCCAGATCGTACGTCGTGAGCTGTTAAAAGGACGACAACCTTACTCGCGGCACATTAGAGGACCCTACAATGCGTCGATATCACGTCTTGCGAGGACGTTGCGTTGTTGAAGCGGCTGGGATGTCGTTAAGCCAATTGGGCCTTTTGAATGGGCCATATCTCTAGGCTGGGACAGTGAACAGCTAACACATAAAGGAATTGTGCCCTCAACATGACGGGTGCGATCATACCAGCACTAATGCACCGGATCCCATCAGAACTCCTAAGTTAAGCGTGCTTGGATGAGAGTAGTACTAGGATGGGTGACCCCCTGGGAAGTCCTCGTGTTGCACCCCCATTTTCAATTTTTTTTTCTCCGGTTAGCGTCACCAAGATAATTTACCCACCACATTTCTATTATTGAATCCCACGGCACCTTGGGCAAGACAACTTCTCTTCACGTGGAGGCTGGGCTCGCAAACCGGTGCCCATAACTTTTGATCCGTAAGGAGTTACGAGGCGCACAACATACTGTTGGAAAGCTCTCGGAGAGCTCTACGACGGGGCCAGCAAGCTTACTTGCTGTGACCTTTTCGGAGCTCAAAATCGAACGTTTTCATCAGTTTCGGGCCACTTTTCTTCTTTTGCTATGTTTTTCCGTCCCGGATCGTACGTCGTGAGCTGTTAAAAGGACGACAACCTTACTCGCGGCACATTAGAGGACCCTAAAATGCGTCGATATCCCATCTTGCGAGGATACTGCGTTGTTGAAGAGGATGGGTTGTCGTTAAGCCCATTGGTCCTTTTGAAGGGGCCATATCTCTAGGCTGGGACTGTGAACCGTTAACACATAAAGGAATTGTGCCCTCAACATGACGGGTGCGATCATACCAGCACTAATGCACCGGATCCCATCAGAACTCCGAAGTTAAACGTGCTTGGGCGAGAGTAGTACTACGATAGGTGACCCCCTGGGAAGTCCTCATGTTGCACCCCCCTTTTCAATTTTTTTTGCCCCGGTTAGGGTTGCCAAGATACTTTATCCACCACATTTCTATTATCAAATCCCACGGCACCTTGGGCACGACAACTTCTCTTCACGTGGAGGCTGGGCCCGCAAATCGAGGGCGTAGGGCTTGTGACCAGGTCTCCGTCGCACCGGTGCACATAACTTTTGATTCGTAAGGAGTTACGAGGCGCACAGCATACCGTTGGAAAGCTCTCTGAGAGCTCTACGACGGGGGCAACAAGCAAGCTTGCTGTGCCCTTTTGGGAGCTAAAAATCGAACGTTTTCATCAGTTTCGGGCCACTTTCCTTCTTTTTCTCTTCTTTTCCGTCCCGGATCGTACGTCGTGAGCTGTTAAAAGGACGACAACCTTACTCGCGGCACATTAGAGGACCCTACAATGCGTCGATATCGCGTCTTGCGAGGATGCTGCGTTGTTGAAGCGGATGGGTTGTCGTTAAGCCCATTGGGCCTTTTGAATGGGCCATATCTCTAAGCTGGGACTGTGAACCGTTAACACATAAAGGAATTGTGCCCTCAACATGACGGGTGCGATCATACCAGCACTAATGCACCGGATCCCATCATTACTCCGAAGTTAAGCGTGCTTGGACGAGAGTAGTACTAGGATGGGTGACCCCCTGGAAAGTCCTCGTGTTGCACCCCCTTTTCAATTTTTTTTGCTCCGGTTAGGTTTGCCAAGATACTTTACCCACCACATTTCTATTATCGAATCCCACGGCACCTTGGGCAAGACAACTTCTCTTCATGTGGAGGCTTGGTCCGGAAACCGAGGGTGTAGGGCTTGTGACCAGGTCTCCGTCGCTCCGGTGCCCATAACTTTTGATCCGTAAGGAGTTACGATGCGCACAGCATACTGTTGGAAAGCTCTCTGAGAACTCTACAACGGGGGCAGCTAGTTAGCTCACTTTGCCCTTTTCGGAGCTCAAAATCGAACGTTTTCATCAGTTTCGGGCCACTTTTCTTCATTTTGCTCTGTTTTTCAGTCCCGGATCGTACGTCGTGAGCTATTAAAAGGACGACAACCTTACTCGCAGCACATTAGAGGACCCTACAATGCGTCGATATCATGTCTTGCGAGGATGCTGCGTTGTTGAAGCGGATGGGTTGTCGTTAAGCCCCTTGGGCCTTTTGAATGGGCCATATCTCTAGGCTGGTACTGTGAACCGTTAACACATAAAGGAATTGTGCCCTCAACATGACGGGTGCGATCATACTAGCACTAATGCACCGGATCCCATCAGAACTCCGAAGTTAAGCGTGCTTGGGCGAGAGTAGTACTAGGATGGGTGACCCCCTGGGGAGTCCTCTTGTTGCACCACCCTTTTCAATTTTTTTTGCTCCGGTTAGGTTTGCCAAGATACTTTACCCACCACATTTCTATTATCGAATCCCACGGCACCTTGGGCAAGACAACTTCTCTTCACGTTGAGGCATGGTGCGCAAACCGAGGGCGTGGGGCTTGTGACCAGGTGTCCGTCGCTCCGGTGCCTATAACTTTTGATCCGTAAGGAGTTACGCGGCGCACAGCATACCGTTGGAAAGCTCTTTGAGATCTCTACGACGGGGGCAACAAGCTATCTTGCTGTGCCCTTTTCGGAGCTCAAAATCGAACGTTTTCATCAGTTTCGGGCCACTTTTCTTCTTTTGCTCTTCTTTTTCGTCCTGGATCGTACGTCGTGAGCTGTTAAAAGGACGACAACCCTAGTCGCGGCACATTAGAGGACCCTACAATGCGTCGATATCACGTCTTGCTAGGATGCTGCGTTGTTCAAGCGGATGGGTTGTCGTTAAGCCCATTGGGACTTTTGAATGGGCCATATCTCAAGGCTGGGACTGTGAACCGTTAACACATAAAGGAAATGTGCCCTCAACATGACGGGTGCGATCATACCAGCACTAATGCACCGGATCCCATCAGAACTCCGAAGTTAAGCGTGCTTGGGCGAGAGTAGTACTAGGATGGGTGACCCCCTGGGAAGTCCTCGTGTTGCATCCCCCTTTTTAATTTTTTTTGCCCTGGTTAGAGTTGTCAAGATACTTTACCCTCCACATTTCTATTATTGAATCCCACGGCACCTTGGGCAAGACAACTTCTCTTCACGGGGAGGCTGGGCCCGCAAACCGAGGGCGTAGGGCTTGTGACTAGGTCTCCGTCACTCCAGTGCCCATAACTTTTGATCCGTAAGGAGTTAGGAGGCGCACAGCATACCGTTGGAAAGCACTCTGAGAGCTCTACGACAGGGGCAGCAAGCTAGCTTGCTTTGCCCGTTTCGAAGCTCAAAATCGAACATTTTCATCATGTTCGTGCCACTTTTCTTCTTTTGCTCTGTTTTTCAGTCCCGGATCGTACGTCGTGAGCTGTTAAAAGGATCACAACCTTACTCGCGGCACATTAGAGGACCCTACAATGCGTCGATATCACGTCTTGCGAGGATGCTGCGTTGTTAAAGCGGATGGGTTGTCGTTAAGCCCATTGGGCCTTTTGAAAGGGCCATATCTCTAGGCTGGGACTGTTTACCGTTAACACATAAAGGAATTGTGCCCTCAACATGACGGGTGCGATCATACTAGCACAAATGCACCAGATCCCATCAGAACACCAAAGTTAAGCGTGCTTGGGCGAGAGTAGTACAAGGATGGGTGACCCCCTGGGAAGTCCTCGTGTTGCACCCCCCTTTTCAATTTTTTTTGCCCCGGTTTAGGTTGCCAAGACACTTTATCCACCACATTTCTATTACCGAATCTCACGGCACATTCGGCAAGACAACTTCACTCCAGGTGGAGGCTTGGTCCGCAAACCGAGAGCGTGGGGCTTGTGACTAGTTATTCGTCGCTCATGTGCCTATAACTTTTGATCCGTAAGGAGTTACGAGGCGCACATCATACCGTTAGAAAGCTCTCTGAGAGTTCTACGATGGGGGCAGCCAGCTAGCTCGCTGTGCCCTTTTCGGAGCTCAAAATCGAACGTTTTCATCAGTTTCGGGCCACTTTTCTTCTTTTGCTCTGTTTTTCCATCCCGGATCGTACGTCGTGAGCTGTTAAAAGGATGATAAACTTACTCGCGGCACATTAGAGGACCCTACAATGTGTCGATATCACGTCTTGCGAGGATGCTGCGTTGTTGAAGCGGATGGGTTGTCGTTAAGCCCATTGGGCCTTTTGAATGGGCCATATCTCTAGGCTGGGACTGTGAACCGTTAAGACAAAAAGGAATTGTGCCCTCAACATGATGGGTGCGATCATACCAGCACTAATGCATCGGATCCCATCTGAACTCCGAAGTTAAGCGTGCTTGGACGAGAGTAGTACTAGGATGGGTGACCCCCTGGGAAGTCCTCGTGTTGCACCTCCCTTTTCAATTTTTTTTGCTCCGGTTAGGGTTGCCAAGATACTTTATCCACCACACTTCTATTATTGAATCTCACGGCACGTTGGGGAAGACACGTTGTCTTCACGTGGACGCTGGGTCCGCAAACCGAGGACGTAGGCCTTGTGACCAGGTGTCTGTCGCTCCGGTGCCCATAACTTTTGATCCGTAAGGAGTTACGAGGCGCACAGTATACCGTTGGAAAGCTCTCTGGGAGCTCTACAACAAGAGAAGCTGGCTAGCTCGCTGTGCCCTTTTCGGAGCTCAAAATCGACCGTTTTCATGAGTTTGCGGCCATTTTTCTTCTTTTCCTCTGTTTTTCCGTCCAGGATCGTACGTCGTGAGCTGTTAAAAGGACGAAACCTTACTCGCGGCACATTAGAGGACCCTACAATGCGTCGATATCACGTCTTGTGAGGATGCTGCGTTGTTGAAGCGGATGGGTTGTCGTTAAGCCCATTGGGCCTTTTGAATGGGACATATCTCTAGGCTGGGACTGTGAACCGTTAACACATAAAGGAATTGTGCCCTCAACATGACGGGTGCGATCATACCAGTACTAATGCACCGGATGCCATCTGAACTCCGAAGTTAAGGGTGCTTGGGCGGGAGTAGTACTAGGATGGGTGACCCCCTGGGAAGTCCTCGTGTTGCACCCCCCGTTTCAATTTTTTTTGCTCCGGTTAGGGTTGCCAAGATACTTTACCCACCATATTTCTATTATCGAATCCTACGGCACCTTGGGCAAGACAACTTCTCTTCACGGGGAGGCTGGGCCAGTAAACCGAGGGCTTAGGGCTTGTGACTAGGTCTCCGTCGCTCCGGTGCCCATAACTTTTGATCCGTAAGGAGTTACGAGGCGCACAGCATACCGTTGGAAAGCTCTCGGAGAGCTCTACTACGGGGGCAGCAAGCTTTCTTGCTGTGCCCTTTTCGGAGCTCAGAATTGAACGTTTTCATCAGTTTCGGGCCACTTTTCTTCTTTTGCTCTGCTTTTTCGTCCCGGATCGTACGTCGTGACCTGTTAAAAGGATGATAAACTTACTCGCGGCACATTAGAGGACCCTACAATGTGTCGATATCACGTCTTGCGAGGATGCTGCGTTGTTGAAGCGGATGGGTTGTCGTTAAGCCCATTGGGCCTTTTGAATGGGCCATATCTCTAGGCTGGGACTGTGAACCGTTAAGACAAAAAGGAATTGTGCCCTAGACATGACGGGTGAGATCATACCAGCACTAATGCACCGGATCCCATCAGAACTCCGAAGTTAAGCGTGCTTGGACGAGAGTAGTACTACGATGGGTGACCCCCTGGGAAGTCCTCGTGTTGCACCCACCTTTTCAATTTTTTTTGCTCCGGTTAGGGTTGCCAAGATACTTTACCCACCATATTTCTATTATCGAATCCTACGGCACCTTGGGCAAGACAACTTCTCTTCACGGGGAGGCTGGGCCAGTAAACCGAGGGCTTAGGGCTTGTGACTAGGTCTCCGTCGCTCCGGTGCCCATAACTTTTGATCCGTAAGGAGTTACGAGGCTTACAACATACCGTTGGAAAGCTCTCTGAGAGCTCTACGACGGGGGCAGCAAGCTGGCTTCCTGTGCCCTTTTTGGAGCTCAAAATCGAACGTTTTCATCAGTTTCGGGCCACTATTCTTCTTTTGCTCTGTTTTTCCGTCCCGGATCGTACGTCGTGAGCTATTAAAAGGACGACAACCTTACTCGCGACACAGTAGAGGACCCTACAATGCGTCGATATCACGTCTTGCAAGGATGCTGCGTTGTTGAAGCGGATGGGTTGTCGTTAAGCCCATTAGGCCTTTTGAATGGGCCATATCTCTAGGTTGGGACTGTGAACCGTTAACACATAAAGGAATTGTGCCCTCAACATGACGGGAAAGATCATACCAGCACTATTGCACCGGATCCCATCAGAACTCCGAAGTTAAGCGTGCTTGGGGGAGGGTACTACTAGGATGGGTGGCCCCCTGGGAGGGCCTCGTGTTGCACTCCCCTTTTCAATTTTTTTTGCTCCGGTTAGGGTTGCCAAGATACTTTACCCACCAAATTTCTATTATCGAATCCCACGGCACCTTGGGCAAGACAACTTCTCTTCACGTGGAGGCTGGGCCCGCAAACCGGTGCCCATAACTTTTGATCCATAAGGAGTTACGAGTCGCACAGCATACCGTTGGAAAGCTCTCTGAGAGCTCTACAACAGGGGCAGCAAGCTTGCTTGCTTTGCGCTTTTCGGAGCTCAAAATCGAACATTTTAATCAGTTTCGGGCCACTTTTCTTCTTTTGCTCTGTTTTTTCGTCCCGGATCGTACGTCGCGAGCTGTTAAAAGGACGACAACCTTACTCGCGACACATTAGAGGACCCTACAATGCGTCGATATCACGTCTTGCGAGGATGCTGCGATATTGAAGCGGATGGGTTGTCGTTAAGCCCATTGGGCCTTTTGAATGGGCCATATCTCTAGGCTGGGACTGTGAACCGTTAACACATAAAGGAATTGTGCCCTCAAAATGACGCGTGCGATCATACCAGCACTATTGCACCAGATCCCATCAGAACTCCGAAGTTAAGCGTGCTTGGGCGAGAGTAGCACTAAGATGGGTGACCCCCTTGGAAGTCCTCGTGTTGCACCCCCCCTTTTCAATTTTTTTTGCTCCGGTTAGGGTTGCCAAGATAGTTTACCCGCCACATTTCTATTATCGAATCCCACAGCACCTTGGGCAAGACTACTTCTCTTCACGTGGAGGCTGGGCCCGCAAACCGAGGGCGTAGGGCTTGTGACCAGGTCTCCGTCGCTCCAGTGGCCATAACTTTTGATCCGTAAGGAGTTACGAGGCGCACAGCATACCGTTGGAAAGCTCTCTGAGAGCTCTACAACGGGGGCAGCATGCTAGCATGCTGTGCCCTTTTTGGAGCTCAAAATTGAACGTTTTCATCAGTTTCGGGCCACTTTTCTTCTTTTGCTCTGTTTTTCCGTCCCCGATGGTACGTCGTGTGATGTTAAAAGGACGACAACCTTACTCGCGGCACATTAGAGGACCCTACAATGCGTCGATATCACGTTTTGCGAGGTTGCAGCGTTGTTGAAGCGGATGGGTTGTCGTTAAGCCCATTGGGTCTTTTGAATTGGCCATATCTCTAGGCTGTGACTGTGAACCGTTAACACATAAAGGAATTGTGCCCTCAACATGACGGGTGTGATCATACCAGCACTAATGCGCAGGATCCCATCAGAACTCCGAAGTTAAGCGTGCTTGGGCGAGAGTAGTACTAGGATGGGTGACCCCCTGGGAAGTCCTCGTGTTGCACCCCCATTTTCAATTTTTTTTGCTCCGGTTAGGGTTGCCAAGATGCTTTACCCACCACATTTCTATTATCGAATCCCACAGCACCTTGGGCATGACAACTTCTCTTCACGTGGAGGCTGGGCCCGCAAACCGGTGCCCATAACTTTTGATCCGTAAGGAGTTACGAGGCGCACAACATACCATTGGAAAGCTCTCAGAGAGCTCTACAACGGGGGCAGCAAGCTAGCTTGCTGTGCCCTTTTCGGAGCTCAAAATCGAACGTTTTCATCAGTTTCGGGCCACTATTCTTCTTTTGCTCTGTTTTTCCGTCCCGGATCGTGCGTCGTGAGCTATTAAAAGGACGACAACCTTACTCGCGGCACATTAGAGGACCCTACAATTCGTCGATATCACGTCTCGCGAGGATGCTGCGTTGTTGAAGCGGAGGGGATGTCGTTAAGCCCATTGGGCCTTTTGAATGGGCCATATCTATAGGCTGGGACTGTGAACCGTTAACACATAAAGGAATTGTGCCCTCAACATGACGGGTGCGATCATACCAGCACTAATGCACCGGATCCCATCAGAACTCCGAAGTTAAGCGTGCATGGGCGAGAGTAGTACTAGGATGGGTGACCCCCTGGGAAGTCCTCGTGTTGCACCCCCCTTTTCAATTTTTTTTGCTCCGGTTAGGGTTGCCAAGATACTTTACACACCACATTTCTATTATCGAATCCCACGGCACCTTGGGCAAGACAACTTCTCTTCACGGGGAGGCTGGGCCCGCAAACCGAGGGCGTAGGGCTTGTGACTAGGTCTCCGTCGCTCCGATGCCCATAACTTTTGATCCATAAGGAGTTACGAGGCGCATAGCATACCGTTGGAAAGCTCTCTGAGAGCTCTACGACGGGGGCAGCTAGCTAGCTCGCTGTGCCCTTTTCAGAGCCCAAAATCGAACGTTTTCATCAGTTTCGGGCTACTTTTCTTCTTTTGCACTATTTTTCCATCCCGGATCGTACGTCGTGAGCTGCTAAAAGGACGACAACCTTACTCACGGCACATTAGAGGACCCTACAATGCATCGATATCACATCTTGCGAGGATGCTGCGTTGTTGAAGCGGATGGGTTGTAGTTAAGCCTATTGGGCCTTTTGAATGGGCCATATTTCTAGGCTGGAACTGTGAACTATTAACACATGTAGGACTTGTCCCCTCAACATGCCGGGTGCGATCATACCAGCACTAATGCACCGGATCCCATCAGAACTCCGAAGTTAAGCGTGCTTGGGCGAGAGTAGTACTAGGATGGGTGACCCCCTGGGAAGTCCTCGTGCTGCACCCCCCTTTTCAATTTTTTTTGCTCCGGTTATCGTTGCCAAGATACTTTACCCACCAAATTTCTATTATCGAATCTCACGTCACCTTGGGCAAGACAACTTCTCTTCACGTGGAGGCTGGGCCCGCAAACCGGTGCCGATAACTTTTGATCCGTAAGGAGTTACGAGGCGCACAGCACACCGTTGGAAAGCTCTCTAAGAGCTCTACAACGGGGGCAGCAAGCCTACTTGCTTTGCCCTTTTCCGAGCTCAAAATCGAACGTTTTAATCAGTTTTGGGCCACTTTTCTTCTATTGCTCTATTTTTCCGTCCTAGATCGTACGTCGTGAGCTGTTAAAAGGACGACAACCTTACTCGCGGCACATTAGAGGACCCTACAATGCGTCGATATCACGTTTTGCGAGGATGCTGCGTTGTTGAAGCGGCTGGGTTGTCGTTAAGCCCATTGGGCCTTTTGAATGGGCCATATCTCTAGGCTGGGACTGTGAACCGTTAACACATAAAGGAATTGTGCCCTCAACATGACGGGTGCGATCATACCAGCACTAATGCACCGGATCCCATCAGAACTCCGAAGTTAAGCGTGCTTGGGCGAGAGTAGTACTAGGATGGGTGACCCCCTGGGAAGTCCTCGTGTTGCACCCCCCTTTTCAATTTTTTTTGCTCCGGTTAGGGTTGCCAAGATACTTTACACACCACATTTCTATTATCGAATCCCACGGCACCTAGGGCAAAACAAGTTCTCTTCACGGGGAGGCTGGGCCCGCAAACCGAGGGCGTAGGGCTTGTGACTAGGTCTCCGTCGCTCTTGTGCCCATAACTTTTGATCCGTAAGGCGTTACGAGGCGCAAAGCATACCGTTGGAAAGCTCTCTGAGAGCTCTACAACGGGGGCAGCTAGCTAGCACACTGTGCCCTTTTCGGAGCAAAAAATCGAACGTTTTCATCAGTTTTGGGCAACTTTTCTTCTTTTGCTCTGTATTTCCGTCCCGGATCGTACGTCGTGAGCCGTTAAAAGGACGACAACCTTACTCGCGGCACATTAGAGGACCCTACAATGCGTCGATATCACGTCTTGCGAGGATGCTGCGTTGTTGAAGCGGATGGGTTGTCGTTAAGCCCATTGGGCCTTTTGAATAGGCCATATCTCTAGGCTGGGACTGTGAACCGTTAACACATAAAGGAATTGTGCCCTCAACATGACGGGTGCGATCATACCAGCACTAATGCACCGGATCCCATCAGAACTCCGAATTTAAGCGTGCTTGGGCAAGAGTAGTACTAGGATGGGTGACCCCATGCGAAGTCCTCGTGTTGCACCCCCCTTTTCAATTTTTTTTGCTCCGGTTAGGGTTGCCAAGATACTTTACCCACCAAATTTCTATTATCGAATCCCACGGCACCTTGGGCAAGACAACTTCTCTTCACGTGGAGGCTGGGCCCGCAAACCAGTGTCCATAACTTTTGATCCGTAAGGAGTTACGAGGCGCACAGCATACCGTTGGAAAGCTCTCTGAGAGCTCTACAACGGGGGCCACTAGCGAGCTCACTTTGCCCTTTTTGGAGCTCAAAATTGAACGTTTTCATCAGTTTCGGGCCACTTTTCTTCTTTTGCTCTGTTTTTCCGTCCCGGATCGTACCTCGTGAGCTGTTAAAAGGACGACAACCTTACTCGCGGCACATTAGAGGACCCTACAATGCGTCGATATCACGTCTTGCGAGGATGCTGCGTTGTTGAAGCGGATGGGTTGTCGTTAAGCCCATTGGGCCTTTTGAATGGGCCATATCTCTAGGCTGGGACTGTGAACCGTTAACACATAAAGGAATTGTGCCCTCAACATGACGGGTGCGATCATACCAGCACTAATGCACCGGATCCCATCAGAACTCCGAAGTTAAGCGTGCTTGGGCGAGAGTAGTACTAGGATGGGTGAACCCCGGGGAAGTCCTCGTGTTGCACCCCCCTTTTCCATTTTTTTTGCTCCGGTTAGGGTTGCCAAGATACTTTACCCACCACATTTCTATTATCGAATCCCACGGCACCTTGGGCAAGACAACTTCTCTTCACGTGGAGGCTGGGCCCACAAACCGAGGGCGTAGGGCTTGTGACCAGGTCTCCGTCGCTCCGGTGCCCATAACTTTTGATCCGTAAGGAGTTACGAGGCGCACAGTATACCGTTGGAAAGCTCTCTGAGGGCTCTACGACGGGGGCAGCTAGCTAGCTCGCTGTGCCCTTTTCAGAGCTTAAAATTGAACGTTTTCATCAGTTTCGGGCCACTTTTCTTCTTTTGCTCTGTTTTTCCGTCCCGGATCATACTTCGTGAGCTGTTAAAAGGACGACAACCTTACTAGCGGCACATTAAAGGACCCTACAATGCGTCGATATCACGTCTTGCGAGGATGCTGCGTTGTTGTAGCGGATGGGTTGTCGTTAAGCCCATTGGGCCATTTGAATGGGCCATATCTCTAGGCTGGGACTGTGAACCGTTAACACATAAATGAATTGTGCCCTCAACAAGACGGGTGCGATCATACTAGCACTAATGCACCGGATCCCATCATAACTCCGAAGTTAAGCGTGCTTGGGCGAGAGTAGTACTAGGATGGGTGACCCCCGGGGAAGTCCTCGTGTTGCACCCCCATTTTCAATTTTTTTTGCTCCGGTTGGGGTTGCGAAGATACTTTACGCACCACATTTCTATTATCGAATCCCACCACACCTTGGGCAAGACAACTTCTCTTCACGTGGAGGCTGGGCCCGCAAACCGATGCCCATAACTTTTGATCCGTAAGGAGTTACGAGGCGCACAGCATACCGTTGGAAAGCTCTCTGAGAGCTCTACGACTGGGGTAGCAAGCGAGCTTGCTGTGCCCTTTTCGGAGTTCAAAAGCGAACGTTTTCATCAGTTTCGGGCTACTTTTCTTCTTTTTCTCTATTTTTCCGTCCCGGATCGTACATCCTGAGCTGTTAAAACGATGACAACCTTACTCGCGGCACATTAGAGGACCCTACAATGCGTCGATATCACGTCTTGCGAGGTTGCTGCGTTCTTGAAGCGGATGGGTTGTCGTTAAGCCCATTGGGCCTTTTGAATGGGCCATATCTCTAGGCTGGGACTGCGAACCGTTAACACATAAAGGAATTGTGCCCTCAACATGACGGGGGCGATCATACCAGCACTAATGCACCGGATCCCATCAGAATTACGAAGTTAAGCGTGCTTGGGCGAGAGTAGTACTAGGATGTGTGACCCCCCGGGAAGTCCTCGTGTTGCACCCCCCCTTTTCAATTTTTTTGGCCCCGGTTAGGGTTGCCAAGATAGTTTATCCACCACATTTCTATTACCGAATCTCACGGTACCTTGGGCAAGACAACTTCGCTTCACGTAGAGGTTGGGCCCGCAAACCGGTGCCCATAACTTTTGATCCGTAAGGAGTTACGAGGCGCACAGCATACCGTTGGAAAGCTATCTGAGAGCTCTACGACGGGGGCAGTAAGCTAGCTTGTTGTGCCCTTTTCAGAGCTCAAAATCGAACGTTTTCATCAGTTTCGGGCCACTTTTCTTCTTTTGCTCTGTTTTTCCGTCCCGGATCGTACGTCGTGAGCTGTTAAAAGGACGACAACCTTACTCGCGGCACATTAGAGGACCCTACAATGCATCGATATCACGTCTTGCGAGGATGCTGCGTTGTTGAAGCGGATGGGTTGTCGTTAAGCCCATTGGGCCTTTTGAATGGGCCATATCTCTAGGCTGGGACTGTGAACCGTTAACACATAAAGGAATTCTACCCTCAACATGACCGGTGCGATCATACCAGCACTAATGCACCGGATCCCATCAGAACTCCGAAGTTAAGCGTGCTTGGGCGAGAGTAGTACTAGGATGGGTGACCCCCTGTGAAGTCCTCGTGTTGCACCCCCCTTTTCAATTTTTTTTGCTCCGGTTAGGGTTGCCAAGATACTTTACCTACCACATTTCTATTATCGAATCCCACGGCACCTTGGGCAAGACAACTTCTCTTCACGGGGAGGCTGGTCCCGCAAACCGAGGGCGTAGGGCTTGTGACTAGGTCTCCGTCGCTCCTGTTCCCATAACTTTTGATCCGTAAGGAGTTACGAGGCGCACAGCATACCGTTGGAAAGCTCTCTGAGAGCTCTACGACGGGGGTAGCAAGCTAGTTCGCTTTGCCCTTTTCGGAGATAAAATTTGAACATTTTCATCCGTTTCGGGCCACTTTTCTTCTTTTGCTCTGTTTTTCCGTACCGGATCGTACGTCGTGAGCTGTTAAAAGGACGACAACCTTACTAGCGGCACATTAGAGGACCCTACAATGCGTCGATATCACGTCTTGCGAGGATGCTGCGTTGTTGAAGCGGATGGGTTGTCGTTAAGCCCATTGGGCCATTTGAATGGGCCATATCTCTAGGCTGGGACTGTGAATCGTTAACATATAAATGAATTGTGCCCTCAACATGAAGGGTGCGATCATACTAGCACTAATGCACCGGATCCCATCATAACTCCGAAGTTAAGCGTGCTTGGGCGAGAGTAGTACTAGGATGGGTAACCCCGTGGGAAGTCCTCGTGTTGCACCCCCATTTTCAATTTTTTTTGCTCCGGTTAGGGTTGCCAAGATACTTTACGCACCACATTTCTATTATAGAATCCCACGGCACCTAGGGCAAGACAACTTCTCTTCACGTGGAGGCTGGGCCCGCAAACCGGTGCCCATAACTTTTGATCCGTAAGGAGTTACGAGGCGCACAGCATACCGTTGAAAAGCTGTTTGAGAGCTCTACGACTGGGGTAGCAAGCGAGCTTGCTGTGCCCTTTTCGGAGTTCAAAAGCGAACGTTTTCATCAGTTTCGGGCCACTTTTCTTCTTTTTCTCTATTTTTTCGTCCCGGATCGTACATCCTGAGCTGTTAAAACGATGACAACCTTACTCGCGGCACATTAGAGGACCCTACAATGCGTCGATATCACGTCTTGCGAGGTTGCTGCGTTCTTGAAGCGGATGGGTTGTCGTTAAGCCCATTGGGCCTTTTGAATGGGCCATATCTCTAGGCTGGGACTGCGAACCGTTAACACATAAAGGAATTGTGCCCTCAACATGACGGGTGCGACCATACCAGCACTAATGCACCGGATCCCATCAGAACTCCGAAGTTAAGCATGCTTGGGCGAGAGTAGTACTAGGATGGGTGACCCCCTGGGAAGTCCTCGTGATGCACGCCCCCTTTTCAATTTTTTTTGCTCCGGTTAGGGTTGCCAAGATACTTTACCCACCACATTTCTATTAACGAATCCTACGGCACCTTGGGCAAGACAACTTCTCTTCACGTGGAGGCTGGGCCCGCAAATCGGTGCCCATAACTTTTGTTCCGTAAGGAGTTACGAGGCGCACAGCATACCGTTGGAAAGCTATCTGAGAGCTCTACGACGGGGCAGCAAGCTAGCTCGCTGTGCCCTTTTCGAAGCTCAAAATCGAATGTTTTCATCAGTTTCGGGCCACTTTTCTTCTATTGCTCTGTTTTTCCGTCCCGGATCGTACGTCGTGTGCTGTTAAAAGGACGACAACCTTACTCGCGGCACATTAGAGGACCCTACAATGCATCAATATCACGTCTTGCGAGGATGCTGTGTTGTTGAAGCGGATGGGTTGTCGTTAAGCCCATTGGGCCTTTTGAATGGGCCATATCTCTAGGCTGGGACTGTGAACCGTTAACACATAAAGGAATTGTGCCCTCAACATGACGGGTGCGATCATACCAGCACTAATGTATTGGATCCCATCAGAACTCTGAAGTTAAGCGTGCTTAGGCGAGAGTAGTACTAGGATGGGTGACCCCCTCTGAAGTCCTCGTGTTGCACCCCCATTTTCAATTTTTTTTGCTCCGGTTAGGGTTGCCAAGATACTTTACCCACCACATTTCTATTATCGAATCCCACGGCACCTTGGGCAAGACAACTTCTCTTCACGGGGAGGCTGGGCCCGCAAACCGAGGGCGTAGGGCTTGTGACTAGGTCTCCGTCGCTCCGGTTCCCATAACTTTTGATCCGTAAGGAGTTACGAGGCGCACAGCATACCGTTGGAAAGCTCTCTGAGAGCTCTACGACGGGGGCAGCTAGCTAGCTCGCTTTGCCCTTTTCGGAGCTCAAAATTGAACGTTTTCACCAGTTTTGGGCCACTTTTCTTCTTTTGCTCTGTTTTTCCGTCGTGGATCATTCGTCGTGAGCTGTTAAAAGGACGACAACCTTACTCGCGGCATATTAGAGGACCCTACAATGCGTCGATATCACATCTTGCGAGGATGCTGTGTTGTTGAAGCAGATGGGTTGCCGTTAAGCCCATTGGGCCTTTTGAATGGGCCATATCTCTAGGATGGGACTGTGAACTGTTAACACATAAAGGAATTGTGCCCTCAACATGACGGGTGCGATCATACCAGCACTAATGCACCGGATCCCATCAGAGCTCTGAAGTTAAGCGTGCTTGGGCGAGAGTAGTACTAGGATGGGTGACCCCCTGGGAAGTCCTCGTGTTGCACCCCCCTTTTCAATTTTTTTTTCTCCGGTTAGGGTTGCCAAGATACTTTACCCACCACATTTCTATTATCGAATCCCACGGCACCTTGGGCAAGACAACTTCTCTTCACGTGGAGGCTGGGCCCGCAAACCGAGGGCGTAGGGCTTGTGACCAGGTCTCCGTCGCTACGGTGCCCATAACTTTTGATCCGTAAGGAGTTACGTGGCGCACAGCATACCGTTGTAAAGCTCTCCGAGGGCCCTACGACGGGGGCAGCCAGCTAGCTTGCTTTTCCCTTTTCGGAGCTCAAAATCGAACGTTTTCATCAGTTTCGGGCCACTTTTCTTCTTTTGCTCTATTTTTCTTTCCCGGATCGTACGTCGTGAGCTGTTAAAAGGACGACAACCTTACTCGCGGCACATTAGAGGACCCTACAATGCGTCGATATCACGTCTTGCGAGGATGCTGCGTTGTTGAAGCAGATGGGTTGTCGTTAAGCCCATTGGGCCTTTTGAATAGGCCATATCTCTAGGATGGGACTGTGAACCGTTAACACATAAAGGAATTGTGCCCTCAACATGACGGGTGCGATCATACCAGCACTAATGCATCGGATCCCATCAGAACTCCAAAGTTAAGCGTGCTTGGGCGAGAGTAGTACTAGAATGGGTGACCCCCTGGGATGTGCTCGTGTTGCACCCACCTTTTCAATTTTTTTTGCTCTGGTTAGGGTTGCCAAGATACTTTACCCACCACATTTCTATTATCGAATCCCACGGCACCTTGGGCAAGACAACTTCTCTTCACGTGGAGGCTGGGCCCGCAAACCGGTGCCCATAACTTTTGATCCGTAAGGAGTTACGAGGCGCACAGCATACCGTTGGAAAGCTCTCTGAGAGCTCTACAACGGGGGCAGCAAGCCTACTTGCTTTGCCCTTTTCAGAGCTCAAAATCGAACGTTTTCATCAGTTTCGGGCCACTTTTCTTCTTTAGCTCTATTTTTCCGTCCTAGATCGTACGTCGTGAGCTGTTAAAAGGACCACAACCTTACTTGCGGGACATTAGAGGGCCCTACAATGCGTCGAAATCACGTCTTGCGAGGATGCTGCATTGTTGAAGCGGATGGATTGTCGTTAAGCCCATTGGACCTTTTGAATGGGCCATATCTCTAGGCTGGGACAGTGAACCGTTAACACATAAAGCAATTCTACCCTCATAATGATGGGTGCTATCATACCAGCACTAATGAACCGGATCCCATCAGAACTCCTAAGTTAAGCGTCCTTGGGCGATAGTAGTACTAGGATTGGTGACCCCCTGGGAAGTCCTCGTGTTATACCCCCCTTTTCAAATTTTTTTGCTCCGGTTAGGGGTGCGAAGGTACTTTACCTACCACATTTCTATTATCGAATCCCACGGCACCTTGGGCAAGACAACTTCTCTTCACGTGGAGGCTGGGCCCGCAAACCGAGGGCGTAGGGCTTGTGACCAAGTCTCCGTCGCCCTGGTGCCCATAACTTTTGATCCGTAAGGAGTTACGAGGTGCACAGCATACCGTTGGAAAGCTCTCTAAGAGCTCTACGACGGGGGCAGCAAGCTAGCTCGCTTTGCCCTTTTCGGAGCTCAAAATCGAACGTTTTCATTTGTTTCGGGCCACTTTTCTTCTTTTGCTCTGTTTTTCCATCCCGGATCGTACGTCGTGAGCTGCTAAAAGGATGACAACCTTACTCGAGGCACATTAGAGGACCCTACAATGCGTCAATATCACGTCTTGCGAGGATGCTGCGTTGTTGAAGCAGATGGGTTGTCGTTAAGCCCATTGGGCCTTTTGAATGGGCCATATCTCTAGGATGGGACTGTGAACCGTTAACATATAAAGGAATTGTGCCCTCAACATGACGGGTGCGATCATACCAGCACTAATGCACCGGATCCCATCAGAACTCCGAAGTTAAGCGTGCTTGGGCGAGAGTAGTACTAGGATGGGTGACCCCCTGGGAAGTCCTCGTGTTGCACCCCCCTTTTCAATTTTTTTTGCTCCGGTTAGGGTTGCCAAGATACTTTACCCACCACATTTCTATTATCGAATCCCACGGCACCTTGGGCAAGACAACTTCTCTTCACGTGGAGGCTGGGCCCGCAAACCGAGGGCGTAGGGCTTTTGACCAGGTCTCCGTCGCTCCGGTGCCCATAACTTTTGATCCGTAAGGAGTTACGAGGCGCACAGCATACCGTTGGAAAGCTCTCTGAGAGCTCTACGACGGTGGCAGCAAGCTAGCTAGCTGTGCCCTTTTCGGAGCTCAAAATCGAACGTTTTCATCAGTTTCGGGCCACTTTTCTTTTTTTGCTCTGTTTTTCCGTCCTAGATCGTACGTCGTGAGCTGTTAAAAGGACGACAACCTTACTCGCGGCACATTAGAGGACCCTACAATGCGTCGATATCACGTCTTGCGAGGATGCTGCGTTGTTGAAGCGGATGGGTTGTCGTTAAGCCCATTGGGCCTTTTGAATGGGCCATATCTCTAGGCTGGGACTGTGAACCGTTAACACATAAAGGAATTGTGCCCTCAACATGACGGGTACGATCATACCAGCACTAATGCACCGGATCCCATCAGAACTCCGAAGTTAAGCGTGCTTGGGCGAGAGTAGTACTAGGATGGGTGACCCCCTTGGAAGTCCTCGTGTTGCACCCCCGTTTTCAATTTTTTTTGCTCCGGTTAGGGTTGCCAAGATACTTTACCCTCCACATTTCTATTATCGAATCCCACGGCACCTTGGGCAAGACAACTTCTCTTCACGTGGAGGCTGGGCTCGCAAACCGATGCCCATAACTTTTGATCCGTAAGGAGTTACGAGGCGCACAGCATACCGTTGGAAAGCTCTCTGAGAGCTCTACGACTGGGGTAGCAAGCTAGCTTGCTTTGCCCTTTTCGAAGCTCAAAATCAAACGTTTTCATCAGTTTCGGGCCACTTTTCTTCTTTTTCTCTATTTTTCCGTCCCGGATCGTACGTCGTGAGCTGTTAAAATGATGACAACCTTACTCGCGGCACATTAGAGGACCCTACAATCCGTCGATATCACGTCTTGCGAGGATACTGCGTTGTTGAAGCGGATGGGTTGTCGTTAAGCCCATTGGGCCTTTTGAATGGGCCATATCTTTAGGCTGGGACTGTGAACCGTTAACACATAAAGGAATTGTGCCCTCAACATGACGGGTGCGATCATACCAGCACTAATGCACCGGATCCCATCAGAACTCCGAAGTTAAGCGTGCTTGGGCGAGAGTAGTACTAGGATGGGTGACCCCCTGGGAAGTCCTCGTGTTGCACCCCCCCTTTTCAATTTTTTTTGCTCCGGTTAGGGTTGCCAAGATACTTTACCCACCACATTTCTATTATCGAATCCCACGGCACCTTGGGCAAGACAACTTCTCTTCACGGGGAGGCTGGGCCCGCAAACCGAGGGCGTAGGGCTTGTGACTAGGTCTCCGTCGCTCCGGTTCCCATAACTTTTGATCCGTAAGGAGGTACGAGGCGCACAGCATACCATTGGAAAGCTCTCTGAGAGCTCTACGACGGGGGTAGCTAGCTAGCTCGCTGTGCCCTTTTCGGAGCTCAAAATTGAACGTTTTCACCAGTTTTGGGCCACTTTTCTTCTTTTGCTCTGTTTTTCCGTCCCGGATCATACGTCGTGAGCTGTTAAAAAGGACGACAACCTTACTCGCGGAATATTAGAGGACCCTACAATGCGTCGATATCACGTCTTGCGGGGATGCTGCGTTGTTGAAGCGGATGGGTTGCCGTTAAGCCCATTGGGCCTTCTAAATGGGTCATCTCTCTAGGATGGGACTGTGACCCGTTAACACATAAAGGATTAGTGCCCTCAACATAACGGGTGCGATCATACCAGCACTAATGCACCGAATCCCATCAGAACTCCGAAATTAAGCGTGCTTGGGCGAGAATAGTACTAGGATGGGTGACCCCCTGGGAAGTCCTCGTGTTGCACCCCCCTTTTCAATTTTTTTTGCCCCGGTTAGGGTTGCCAAGATACTTTATCTACCACATTTCTATTACCAAATCCCATGGCACCTTGGGCAAAACAACTTCGCTTCATGTTGAGGCTGGGCCAACAAAACGAGGGCGTAGGGCTTATGACCAGGTCTCCGTCGCTCCGGTGCTGATAACTTTTGATCCGTAAGGAGTTACGTGGCGCACAACATACCGTTGAAAAGTTCTCTGAGAGCTCTACGACGGGGGCAGCAAGCTTGCTTGCTTTGCCCTTTTCGGAGCTCAAAATCGAACGTTTTCATCAGTTTCGGGCCACTTTTCTTCTTTTGCTCAGTTTTTCCATCTCGGATCGTACGTCGTGAGCTATTAAAAGGACGACAACCTTACTCGCAGGACATTAGAGGGCCCTACAATGCGTCGATATCACGTCTTGCGAGGATGCTGCGATGTTGAAGCGGATGGGTTATCGTTAAGCCCATTGGGCCTTTTGAATGGGCCATCTCTCTAGGCTGGGACTCTGAACTGTTAACACATAAAGGAATTGTGCCCTCAACATGACGGGTGCGATCATACCAGCACTAATGCACCGGATCCCATCAGAACTCCAAAGTTAAGCGTGCTTGGGTGAGAGTAGTACTAGAATGGGTGACCCCCTGGGAAGTCCTCGTGTTGCACCCCCCTTTCAATTTTTTTTCTTCCGGTTAGGGTTGCCAAGGTAGTTTGTCCACCACACTTCTATTAACGAATCCCGCGGCACCTTGGGCAAGACAACTTCTCTTCACGTGGAGGTTGGGCCCGCAAACCGGTGCCCTTAACTTTTGATCCGTAAGGAGTTACGAGGCGCACAGCATACCGTTGGAAAGCTCTCTGAGTGCTCTACGATAGGGGCAGCAAGCTAGCTTGTTGTGCCCTTTTCGGAGCTCAAAATCAAATGTTTTCATCAGTTTCGGGCCACTTTTCTTCTTTTGCTCTGTTTTTCCATCCCGGATCGTACGTCGTGAGTTGTTAAAAGGACGACAACCTTACTCGCGGCACATTAGAGGACCCTACAATGCGTCGATATCACGTTTTGCGATGATGCTGCGTTGTTGAAGCGGATGGGTTGTCGTTAAGCCCATTGGGCCTTTTGAATGGGCCATATCTCTAGGCTGGGACTGTGAACCGTTAACACATAAAGGAATTGTGCCCTCAACATGACGGGTGCGATCATACCAGCACTAATGCACCGGATCCCATCAGAACTCCGAAGGTAAGCGTGCTTGGGCGAAAGTAGTACTAGGATGGGTGACCCCCTGGGAAGTCCTCGTGTTGCACCCCCATTTTCAATTTTTTTTGCTCCGGTTAGGGTTGCCAAGATACTTTACCCACCACATTTCTATTATCGAATGCCACGGCACCTTGGGCAAGCCAACTTCTCTTCACGTGGAGGTTGGGCCCACAAACCGAGGCCCATAAATTTTGATCCGTAAGGAGTTACGAGGCGCACAGCATACCGTTGGAAAGCTCTCTGAGAGCTCTACGATGGGGGCAACAAGCAAGCTCGCTGTGCCCTTTTCGGAGCTCAAAATCGAACGTTTTCATCAGTTTCGGGCCACTTTTCTTCATTTGCTCTATTTTTCCGTCCCGGATCGTACATCGTGAGCTGTTAAAAGGACGACAACCTTACTCGCAGCACATTAGAGGACCCTACAATGCGTCGATATCACGTCTTGCGAGGATGCTGCGTTGTTGAAGCGGATGGGTTGTCGTTAAGCCCATTGGGCCTTTTGAATGGGCCATATCTCTAGGCTGGTACTGTGAACCGTTAACATATAAAGGAATTGTGCCCTCAACATGACGGGTGCGATCATACCAGCACTAATGCACCGGATCCCATCAGAACTCCGAAGTTAAGCGTGCTTGGGCAAGAGTAGTACTAGGATGGGTGACCCCTTTGGAAGTCCTCGTGTTGCACCCCCCTTTTGAATTTTTTTTGCTCCGGTTAGGGTTGCCAAGATACTATACCCACCACATTTCTATTATCGAATCCCACGGCACCTTGGGCAAGACAACTTCTATTCACGGAAAGGCTGGGCCCGCAAACCGAGGGCGTAGGGCTTGTGACTAGGTCTCCGTCGCTCCGGGGCCCATAACTTTTGATCCGTAAGGAGTTACGAGGCGCACAGCATACCGTTGGAAAGCTCTCTGAGAGCTCTACGACAGGGGCAGCAAGCAAGCTTGCTGTGCCTTTTTCGGAGCTCAAAATCGAACGTTTTCATCAGTTTCGGGCCACTTTTCTTCTTTTGCTCTGTTTTTCCGTCCGGGATCATACGTCGTGAGCTGTGAAAAGGACGACAACCTTACTCGCGGCACATTAGAGGACCTTACAATCCGTCGATATCACGTCTTGCGAGGATGCTGCGTTGTTGAAGCGGATGCGTTGTCGTTAAGCCCATTGGGCCTTTTGAATGGGCCATATCTCTAGGCTGGGACTGTGAACTGTTAACACATAAAGGAATTGTGCCCTCAACATGACGGGTGCGATCATACCAGCACTAATGCACCGTATCCCATCAGAACTCCGAAGTTAAGCGTGCTTGGGCGAGAGTAGTACTAGGATAGGTGACCCCCTGGGAAGTCCTCGTGTTGGACCCCCATTTCAATTTTTTTTGCTCCGGTTAGGGTTGCCAAGATACTTTATCCTCCACATTTCTATTATCGAATCCCACGGCACCTTGGGCGAGACAACTTCGCTTCACGTGGAGGGCGGGCCCGCAAACCGAGGGCGTAGGGCTTGTGAGTAGGTTTCCGTCACTCCGGCGCCCATAACTTTTGATCCGTAAGGAGTTTCGAGGCGCACAGGATACCGTTGGAAAGCTCTCTGAGTGCTCTACGACGGGGGCAGCAAGCCAGCTTGCTATGCCCTTTTCGGAGCTCAAAATCGAATGTTTTCATTAGTTTCGGGCCACTTTTCTTATTTTGCTCTGTTTTTTCGTCCCGGATCGTACGTCGTGAACTGTTAAAAGGACGAGAACCTTACTCGTGGCACATTAGAGGACCCTACAATGCGTCGATATCACGTCTTGCGAGGATACTGCGTTGTTGAAGCAGATGGATTGTCGTTAAGCCCATTGGGCCGTTTGAATGGGCCATATCTCTAGGCTAGGACTGTGAACCGTCAACACATAAAGGATTTGTGCCCTCAACATGACGGGTGTGATCATACCAGCACAAATACACCGGATCTCATCAGAACTCCGAAGTTAAGCATGCTTGGGCGAGAGTAGTACTAGGATGGGTGACCCCCTGGGAAGTCCTCGTGTTGCACCCCCCTTTTCAATTTTATTTTACTCCAGTTAGGGTTGCCAAGATACTTTACCCATCACATTTCTATTATCGAATCCCACGGCACCTTGGACAAGACAACTTCTCTTCACGTGGAGGCTGGGCCCGCAAACCGGTGCCCATAACTTTTGATCCGTAAGGAGTTACGAGGTGCACAGCATACCGTTTTAAAGCTCTCTGAGAGCTCTACGACGGGGGCAGCAAGCAAGCTTGCTGTGCCCTTTTCGGAGCTCAAAATCGAACGTTTTCATCAGTTTCGGGCTACTTTTCTTCTTTTGCTCTGTTTTTCCGTCCCGGATCGTACGTCGTGAGCTGTTAAAAGGACGACAACCTAACTCGCGGAACATTAGAGGACCCTACAATGCTTCAGTATCACGTCTTGCGAGGATGCTGCGTTGTTGAAGCGGATGGGTTGTCGTTAAGCCCATTGGGCCTTTTGAATGGGCCATATCTCTAGGCTGGGACAGTGAACCGTTAACACATAAAGGAATTGTGCCCTCAACATGACGGGTGCGATCATACCAGCACTAATGCACCGGATCCCATCAGAACTCCGAAGTTAAGCGTGCTTGGGCGAGAGTAGTACTAGGATGGGTGACCCCCTGGGAAGTCCTCGTGTTGCACCCCCCTTTTCAATTTTTTTTGCTCTGGTTAGGGTTGCCAAGATAATTTACCAACCACATTTCTATTATCGAATCCCACGACACCTTGGGCAAGACAACTTCTCTTTATGGGGAGGCTGGGCCCGTAAACCGAGGGCGTAAGGCTTGTGACTAGGTCTCCGTTGCTCCGGTTCCCATAACTTTTGATCCGTAAGGAGTTACGAGGCGCACAGCATACCGTTGGAAAGTTCTCCGAGAGCTCTACGGCGGGGGCAACCAGCTAGCTTCCTTTGCTCTTTTCGGAGCTCAAAATCGAAATGTTTTCATCAGTTTCGGGCCACTTTTCTTCATTTGCTCTATTTTTCCGTCCCGGATCGTACGTCGTGAGCTGTTAAAAGGACGACAACCTTACTCGCAGCACATTAGAGGACCCTACAATGCGTCGATATCACGTCTTGCGAGGATGCTGCGTTGTTGAAGCGGATGGGTTGTCGTTAAGCCCATTGGGCCTTTTGAATGGGCCATATCTCTAGGCTGGGACTGTGAACCGTTAACACATAAAGGAATTGTGCCCTCAACATGACGGGTGCGATCATACCAGCACTAATGCACCGGATCCCATCAGAACTCCGAAGTTAAGCGTGCTTGGGCAAGAGTAGTACTAGGATGGGTGACCCCTTGGGAAGTCCTCGTGTTGCACCCCCCTTTTCAATTTTTTTTGCTCCGGTTAGGGTTGCCAAGATACTTTACCCACCACATTTCTATTATTGAATCCCACGGCACCTTGGGCAAGACGAATTCTTTTCACGGGAAGGCTGGGCCCGCAAAACGAGGGCGTAGGGCCTGTGACCAGGTCTCCGTTGCTCCGGTGCCCATAACTTTTGATCCATAAGTAGTTACGATGCGCACAGCATACCGTTGAAAAGCTCTCCGAGAGCTCTACGACTGGGGCAGCAAGCCAGCTTGCTGTACCTTTTTGGAGACCAAAATAGCACGTTTTCATCAGTTTCGGGCCACTTTTCTTCTTTTGCTCTGTTTTTCCGTCCCGGATCGTACGTCGTGAGTTGTTAAAAGGATGACAACCTTACTCGCGGCACATTAGAGGACCCTACAATGCGTCGATATCCCGTCTTGCGAGGGTGCAGCGTTGTTGAAGCGGATGGGTTGTCGTTAAGCCCATTGGGCCTTTTGAATGGGCCATATCTCTAGGCTGGGACTGTGAACCACTAAGACATAAAGGAATTGTGCCATGAACATGACGGGAAAGATCATACCAGCACTAATGCACCGGATCCCATCAGAACTCCGAAGTTAAGCGTGCTTGGGCGAGAGTAGTACTAGGATGGGTGACCCCCTAGGAAGTCCTAATGTTGCACTCCCCTTTTCAATTTTTTTTTCCTCTGGTTAGGGTTGCCAAGATACTTTACCCACCACATTTCTATTATCGAATCCCACGGCACCTTGGGCAATACAACTTCTCTTCACGGGGAGGCTGGGCCAGCAAACCGAGGGGTACGGCTTGTGACTAGGTCTCCGTCGCTCCAGTGCCCATAACTTTTGATCCGTAGGGAGTTACGAGGCGCACAGCATACCGTTTGAAAGCTCTCTGAGAGCTCTACGACGGGGGCAGCTACCTAGCCCTCTTTACCCTTTTCGGAGCTCAAAATCGAACGTTTTCATCAGTTTCGGGCCACTTTTCTTCTTTTGCTTTGTTTTTCCGTCCCGGATCGTACGTCGTGAGCTGTTAAAAGGACGACAACCTTACTCACGGCACATTAGAGGACCCTACAATGCGTCGATATCACGTCTTGCGAGGATGCTGCGTTGTTGAAGCGGATGGGTTGTCGTTAAGCCCATTGAGCCTTTTGAATGGGACATATCTCTAGGCTGGGACTGTGAACTGTTAACACATAAAGGAATTGTGCCCTCAACATGACGGGTGCGATCATACCAGCACTAATGCACCGGATCCCATCAGAACTACGAAGTTAAGCGTGCTTGGGCGAGAGTAGTACTAGGATGGGTGACCCCATGGGAAGTCCTCGTGTTGGACTCCCCTTTTCAATTTTTTTTGCTCCGCTTAGGGTTGCCAAGATACTTTACCCGCCACATTTCTATTATCGAATCCCACGCAACCTTGGGCAAGACAACTTCTCTTCACGTGGAGGCTGGGCCCGCAAACTGAGGGCGTAGGGCTTGTGACTAGGTCTCCGTCGTTCTGGTGCCCATAACTTTTGATCCGTAAGGAGTTACGAGGCGCACAGCATACCGTTGGAAAGCTCTCTGAGAGCCCTACGACGGGGGCAGCAAGCTAGCTTGCTATGCCCTTTTCAGAGCTCAAAATCGAACGTTTTCATCAGTTTCGGGCCACTTTTCTTCTTTTGCTCTGTTTTTCCGTCCCGGATCGTACGTCGTGAGCTGTTAAAAGGACGACAACCTAACTCGCATGACATTAGAGGGCCCTACAATGCGTCGATATCATGACTTGCGAGGATGCTACGTTGTTGAAGCGGATGGGTTATCGTTAAGGCCATTGGGCCTTTTGAATGGCCCATCTCTCTAGGCTAGGACTGTGAACCGTTAACACAGAAAGGAATTGTGCACTCAACATGCTGGGTGCGATCATACCAGCACTAACGCACCGGATCTCATCAGAACTCCGAAGTTAAGCATGCTTGGACGAGAGTAGAACTAGGATGGGTGACCCCCTGGGAAGTCCTCATGTTGCAACCCCCTTTTCAATTTTTTTTGCTCCGGTTAGGGTTGCCAAGATACTTTACCCACCACATTTCTATTATCGAATCCCACGGCACCTTGGGCAAGACAACTTCTCTTCACGTGGAGGCTGGGCCCGCAAACTGCTGCCCATAATTTTGATCCGTAAGGAGTTACAAGGTGAACAGCATACCGTTGGAAAGCTCTCTGAGAGCTCTACGATGGGGGCAGCAAGCTAGCTTGCTGTGCCCTTTTCGGAGCTCAAAATCGAACGTTTTCATCAATTTCGAGCCACTTTTCTTCTTTTGCTCTGTTTTTCCGTCCCGGATCATACGTCATGAGCTGTTAAAAGGACGACAACCTTACTCGCGGCACATTAGAGGACCCTACAATGTTTCGATATCACGTCTTGCGAGGATGCTGCGTTGTTGAAGCGGATGGGTTGTCGTTAAGCCCATTGGGCCTTTTGAATGGGCCATATCTCTAGGTTGGGACAGTGAACCGTTAACACATAAAGGAATTGTGCCCTCAACATGACGGGTGCGATCATACCAGCACTAATGCACCGGATCCCATCAGAACTCCGAAGTTAAGCGTGCTTGGGCGAGAGTAGTACTAGGATGGGTGACCCCCTGGGAAGTCCTCGTGTTGCACCCCCTTTTTCAATTTTTTTTGCTCTGGTTAGGGTTGCCAAGATAATTTACCAACCACATTTCTATTATCGAATCCCACGACACCTTGGGCAAGACAACTTCTCTTCATGGGGAGGCTGGGCCCGTAAACCGAGGGCGTAAGGCTTGTGACTAGGTCTCCGTTGCTCCGGTCCCCATAACTTTTGATCCGTAAGGAGTTACGAGGCGCACAGCATACCGTTGGAAAGCTCTCAGAGAGCTCTACGACGGGGGCCGCAAGCTAGCTCGCTGTGCCCTTTTCGGAGCTCATTATCGAACGTTTTCATCAGTTTTAGGCCACTTTACTTCTTTTGCTTTGTTTTTTCGTCCCGGATCGTACGCCGTGACCTATTAAAAGGACCACAACCTTACTCGCGGGACATTAGGGGGCCCTACAATGCGTCGATATCGCGTCTTGCTAGGATGCTGCGTTGTTGAAGCGGATGGGTTGTCGTTAAGCCCATTGGGCCTTTTGAATGGGCCATATCTCTAGGCTGGGACTGTGAACTGTTAACACATAAAGGAATTGTGCCCTCAACAGGACGGGTGCGATCATACCAGCACTAATGCACCGGATCCCATCAGAACTCCGAAGTTAAGCGTGCTTGGGCGAGAGTAGTACTAGGATGGGTGACCCCCTGCGAAGTTCTCGTGTTGTACCCCCTTTTCAATTTTTTTTGCACTGGTTAGGGTTGCCAAGATACTTTACCCACCACATTTTTATTATCAAATCCCACGGCACCTTGGGCAAGACAACTTCTCTTCACTTGGAGGCTGGGCCCAAAAACCGGTGCCCATAACCTTTGATCCGAAAGGAGTTACGAGGTGCACAGCATACCGTTGGAAAGCTCTCTGAGAGCTCTACGACGGGGGCATCAAGCTAGCTCGTTGCGCCCTTTTCGGAGCTCAAAATCGAACGTTTTCATCAGTTTCGGGTCACTTTTCTTCTTTTGCTCTGTTGTTCCGTCCCAGATCGTACGTCGTGAGCTGTTAAAAGGACGACAACCTTACTCGCGGCACCTTAGAGGACCTTACACTGCGTCGATATCACGTCTTGTGAGGATGCTGCGTTGTTGAAGCGGATGGGTTGTCGTTAAGCCCAATGGACCTTTTGAATGGGCCATATCTCTAGGCTGGGACTGTGAACCGTTAACACATAAAGGAATTGTGCCCTAAACATAAAGGGTGCAATCATACCAGCACTAATGCACTGGATCCCATTAGAACTCCAAAGTCAATCGTCCTTGGGTGAGAGTAGTACTAGGATGGGTGACCCCCTGGGAAGTCCTCATGTTGCACCCCCCTTTTCAATTTTTTTTTGCTCCGGTTAGGGTTGCCAAGATACTTTACCCACCACATTTCTATTATCGAATCCCACGGCACCTTGGGCAAGACAACTTCTCTTCACGGGGAGGCTGGGCCCGCAAACCAAGGGCGTAGGGCTTGTGACTAGGTCTCCGTCGCTCCGGTGCCCATAACTTTTGATCCGTAAGGAGTTACGAGGCGCACTGCAAACCGTTGGAAAGCTCTCTGAGAGCTCTCCGACGGGGGCAGCTATCTAGCTTGCTGTGCCCTTTTCGGAGCTCAAAATCGAACGTTTTCATCAGTTTCGGGCCACTTTTCTCCTTTTGCTCTATTTTTTCGTCCCTGATCGTACGTAGTGAGCTGTTAAAAGGACGACAACCTTACTCGCGACACATTAGAGGACCCTACAATGCGTCGATATCACGTCTTGCGAGGATGCTGCGTTGTTGAAGCGGATGGGTTGTTGTTAAGCCCATTGGGCCTTTTTAATGGGCCATATCTTTAGGCTGCGACTGTGAACTGTTAACACATAAAGGAATTGTGCCCTCAACATGACGGGTGCGATCATACCAGCACTAATGCACCGGATCCCATCAGAACTCCGAAGTTAAGCGTGCTTGGGCGAGAGTAGTACTAGGATGGGTGACCCCCTGGGAAGTCCTCGTGTTGCACCCCCCTTTTCAATTTTTTTTGCTCCGGTTAGGGTTGCCAAGATACTTTACCCACCACATTTCTATTATCGAATCCCACGGCACCTTGGGCAAGACAACTTCCCTTCACGTGGAAGCTGGGCCCGCAAACCGAGGGCGTAGGGCTTGTGACTAGGTCTCCGTAGCTCCAGTGCCCATAACTTTTGATCCGTAAGGAGTTACGAGGCGCACAGCATACCGTTGGAAAGCTCTCTGAGAGCTCTACGATGGGGGCAACAAGCTTGCTTGCTATGCCCTTTTCGGAGCTCAAAATCGAACGTTTTCATCAGTTTCGGGCCACTTTTCTTCTTTTGCTATGTTTTTCCGTCCCGAATCGTACGTCGTGAGCTGTTAAAAGGACGACAACCTTACTCGCGGCACATTAGGGGACACTACAATGCGACGATCTCACTTCTTGCGAGGATGTTGCGTTGTTGAAGCGGATGGGTTGTCGTAAAGCCCTTTGGGCCTTTTGAATGGGCCATCTCTCTAGGCTGGGACTGTGAACCGTTAACACAAAAAGGAATTGTGCCCTAAACATGACGGGTGCGATCATACCAGCACTAATGCACCGGATCCCATTAGAACTCCGATGTTAAGCGTGCTTGGGCGAGAGTAGTACTAGGATGGGTGACCCGCTGGCAAGTCCTCGTGTTGCACCCACCTTTCCAATTTTTCTTTCTCCGGTTAGGGTTGCCAAGATACTTTATCCACCACATTTCTATTATCGAATCCGATGGCACCTTGGGCAAGACAACGTCTCTTCATGGGGAGGCTGGGCCCGTAAACCGAGGGCGTAGGGCTTGTGACTAGGTCTCCGTCGCTCCGGTTGCCATAACTTTTGAGCCGTAAGGTGTTACGAGGCGCACAGCATACCGTTGGAAAGCACTCTGAGAGCTCTACGACGGGGGTAGCTAGCTAGCTTGCTGTGCCCTTTTCGGAGCTCAAAATCGAACGTTTTCATCAGTTTTGGGCCACTTTCTTCTTTTGCTCTGTTTTTCTGTCCCGGATCGTATGTCGTGAGCTGTTAAAAGGACGACAACCTTACTCGCGGCACATTAGAGGACCCTACAATGCGTCGATATTAGGTCTTGTGAGGTTGCTGCATTGTTGAAGGGGATGGGTTGTCGTTAAACCCCTTGGGGTTTCTGAATGGGCAATCTCTCTAGGGTGGGATTGTGAACTGTTAACACATAAAGGAATTGTGCCCTCTACATGACGGGTGCGATCATACCAGCACCAATGCACCGGATCCCATCAGAACTCTGAAGTTAAGTGTGCTTGGGCGAGAGTAGTACTAGGATGGGTGACCCCGTGGGAAGCCCTCTTGTTGCACCCCCCTTTTCAATTTTTTTTTGCTCCGGTTAGGGTTGCCAAGATACTTTACCCACCACATTTCCATTATCAAATCCCACGGCACCTTGGGCAAGACAACTTCTCTTCACGTGGAGGCTGGGCCCGCAAACCGAGGTCGGAGGGCTTGTGACCAGGTTTCCGTCGCTCCGGTGCCCATAACATTTGATCCGTAAGGAGTTACGAGGCGCATAGCATACCGTTGGAAAGCTCTCTGAGAGCTCTACGACGGAGGCAGCCAGCTAGCTCGCTTTGCCCTTTTCGAAGCTCAAAATCGAATGTTTTCATCAGTTTCGGGCCACTTTTCTTCTTTTGCTCTGTTTTTCCGTCCCGGATCGTACGTCGTGAGCTCTTAAAAGGATGACAAACTTACTTGTGGGACATTAGAGGGCCCTACAACGCGTCGATATCTCGTCTTGCGAGGATGATGGGTTGTTGAAGCGGATGGGTTGTCGTTAAGCCCATTGGGCCGTCTGAATGGGCCATCTCTCTAGGCTGGGACTGTGAACCGTTAACACATAAAAGAATTGTGCCATCAACATGACGGGTGCGATCATACCAGTACTAATGCACCGGATCCCATCAGAACTCCGAAGTTAAGCGTGCTTGGGCGAGAGTAGTACTAGGATGGGTGACCCCCTGCGAAGTCCTCGTGTTGCACCCCCCTTTTCAATTTTTTTTGCTCCGGTTAGGGTTGCCAAGATACTTTACCCACCACATTTCTATTATCGAATCGCACGGCACCTTGGACAAGACTACTTCTGTTCACGTGGAGGCTGGGCCTGCAAACCGAGGGCGTAGGGCTTGTGACCAGGTCTCCGTCGCTCCGGTGCCCATAACTTTTGATCCGTAAGGAGTTACGAGGCGCACAGCATCCTGTTGGAAATCACTCTGAGAGCTCTACGACGGGGGCACCAAGTTAGCTCGCTTTCCCCTTTTCGGAGCTCAAAGTTGAACGTTTTCATCAGTTTCGGGCCACTTTTCTTCTTTTGCTCTGTTTTTCCATCCCGGATCGTACGTCGTGAGCTGTTACAAGGACGACAACCTTACTCGCGGCACATTAGAGGACCCTACAATGCGTCGATATCTCGTCTTGCGAGGATGCTTTGTTGTTGAAGCGGATGGGTTGTCGTTAAGCCCATTGGGCCTTTTGAATGGGCCATATCTCTAGGCTGGGACTGTGAACCGTTAACACATAAAGGAATTGTGCCCTCAACATGACGGGTGCGATCATACCAGCACTAATGCACCGGATCCCATCAGAACTCCGAAGTTAAGCGTGCTTGGGCGAGAGTAGTACTAGGATGGTTGACCCCCTGGGAAGTCCTCGTGTTGCACCCCCCTTTTCAATTTTTTTTGCTCCGGTTAGGGTTGCCAAGATACGTTACCCACCACATTTCTGATATCGAATCCCACGGCACCTTGGGCAAGACAACTTCCCTTCACGTGGAGGCTGGGCCCGCAAATCGGTGCCCATAACTTTTGATCCGTAAGGAGTTACGAGGCGCACAGCATACCGTTGGAAAGCTCTCTGAGAGCTCTACGATGGGGGCAATGAGCCAGCATGCTGTGCCCTTTTTGGAGCTCAAAATCGAATGTTTTCATCAGTTTCGGGCCACTTTTCTTCTTTTGCTCTGTTTTTCTGTCCCAGATCGTACGCCGTGAGCTGTTAAAAGGACGACAACCTTACTCGCGACACATTAGAGGATCCTACAATGCGTTGATATCACGTCTTGCGAGGATGCTGCGTTGTTGAAGCGGATGGGGTGGCGTTAAGACCATTGGGCCTTCTGAATGGGCCATATCTCTAGGCTGGGACTGTGAACCGTTACCACATAATGGAATTGTGCCCTCAACATGACGGGTGCGATCATACCAGCACTAATACACCGGATCCCATCAGAACTGCGAAGTTAAGCATGCTTGGGCGAGAGTAGTACTAGGATGGGTGGCCTCTTGGGAAGTCCTCGTGTTGCACCCCCCTTTTCGATTTTTTTTGCTCCGGTTAGGGTTGCCAAGATACTTTATCGACCGCATTTCAATTATCGAATCCCACGGCACCTTGGGCAAGACAACTTCTCTTCACGCCGAGGTTGGGCCCGCAAACCGAGGGCGTAGGGCTTGTGACTAGGTCTCCGTCGCTCCAGTTCCCATAACTTTTGATCCGTAAGGAGTTACGAGGCGCACAGCATACCGTTGGAAAGCTCTCTGAGAGCTCTACGACGGTGGCAGCTAGCTAGCTCACTGTGCCCTTTTCGGAGGTCAAAATCGAACATTTTCATCAGTTTCGGGCCACTTTTCTTCTGTTCCTCTATTTTTCCGTCCCGGATCGTACGTCGTGAGCTGTTAAAAGGATGACAACCTTACTCGCGACACATTAGAGGACCCTACAATGCGTCGATATCACGTCTTGCGAGGATGATGCGTTGTTGAAGCGGATGGGTTGTCGTTAAGCCCATTGGTCCTTTTGAATGGGCCATATCTCAAGGCTTGGACTGTGAACCGTTAAAACATAAAGGAATTGTGCCCTCAACATGACGGGTGCGATCATACCAGCACTAATGCACCGGATCCCATCAGAACTCCGAAGTTAAGCGTGCTTGGGCGAGAGTAGTACTAGGATGGGTGACCCCCTGGGAAGTCCTCGTGTTGCACCCCCCTTTTCAATTTTTTTTGCTCCGGTTAGGGTTGCCAAGATACTTTACACACCACATTTCTGTTATCGAATCCCACGGCACCTTGGGCAAGACAACTTCTCTTCACGTGGAGGCTGGGCTCGCAAACCGGTGCCCATAACTTTTGATCCGAATGGAGTTACGAGGCAAACAGCATACCGTTGGAAAGCTCTTTGGGAGATCTACGACGGGGGCAGCAAGCTAGCTTGTTGTGCCCTTTTCGGAGCTCAAAATTGAGTGTTTTCATCAGTTTCGGGCCACTTTTCTTCTTTCGCTCTGTTTTTCCGTCCCGGATCGTACTTCGTGAGCTGTTAAAAGGATGACAACCTTACTCGCGGCACATTTGAGGACCCTATAATACGTCGATATCACGTCTTGCGAGGATGCTGCGTTGTTGAAGCGGATGGGTTGTCGTTAAGCCCATTGGGCCTTTTGAATGGGCCATATCTCTAGGCTGCGACTGTGAACCGTTAACACATAAAGGAATTGTGCCCTCAACATGACGGGTGCGATCATACCAGTACTAATGCACCGGATCCAATCAGAACTCCGAACTTAAGCGTGCTTGGGCGAGAGTAGTACTAGGATGGGTGACCCCCTTGGAAGTCCTCGTGTTGTACCCCTCTTTTCAATTTTTTTTGCTCCGGTTAGGGTTGCCAAGATACTTTACCCACCACATTTCTATTATCGAATCCCACGGCATCTTGGGCAAGACAACTTCTCTTCACTGGGAGGCTGGGCGCGCAAACCGCGGGCGTAGGGTTTGTGACCCGGTCTCTGCCGCCCCGGTGCCCATACCTTTTGATCCGTAAGGAGTTCCGAGGCGCACAGCATACCGTTGGAAAGCTCTCTGAGAGCTCTACGACTGGGGCAGCAAGCTAGCTTGCTGTGCCCTTTTCGGAGCTCAAAATCGAACGATTTCATCAGTTTCGGGCCACTTTTATTCTTTTGCTCTGTTTCTCCGTCCCATATCGTACGTCGTGAGCTATCAAAAGGACGACAAGCATACTCGCGTCACATTAACGGATCCTACAATGCAACGATATCACGTCTTGCGAGGATGCTGCATTGTTGAAGCGGATGGGTTGTCGTTAAGCCAATTGGGCCTTTTGAATGGGCCATATCTCTAGGCTGGGACTGTAAACCGTTAACACATAAAGGAATTGTCCCCACAACATGACGGGTGCGATCATACCAGTACTAATGCACCGGATCCCATCAGAACTCCGAAGTTAAGCGTGCTCTGGCGAGAGTAGTACTAGGATGGGTGACCCGCAGGGAAGTCCTCGTTTTGCACCCCCGTTTTCAATTTTTTTTGCTCCGGTTAGGCTTGCCAAGATACTTTACCCACCACATTTCTATTACTGAATCCCATGACACCTTGGGCAAGACAACTTCGCTTCACGTAGAGGCTGGGCCCGCAAACAGGGGGCGTCGGGCTTGTGACCAGGTCTCCGTTACTCCGGTGCCCATAACTTTTGATCCTTAAGGAGTTGCGCGACGCACAGCATACCGTTGGAAACCTTTCTGAGAGCTCTACCACAGGGGGAGCAAGCTAGCTTACTGTGCCCTTTTCGGAGCCCAAAATTGAACGTTTTCATTAGTTTCGGGCTACTTTTCTTCTTTCGCTCTGTTCTTCCGTCCCGGATCGGACGTCGTGAGCTGTTAAAAGCACCCCACCCTTACTCGCGGCCCATTAGCGGCCCCTACAATGCGTCGATATCACATCTTGCGAGGATGCTGCGTTGTTGAAGCGGTTGGGTTGTCGTTAAGCCCATTGGGCCTTTTCAATGGGCCATATCTCTAGGCTGGGACTGTGAACCATTAACACATAAAGGAATTGTGCCCTCAACATGACGGGTGCGATCATACCAGCACTAATGCACCAGATCCAATCAGAACTCCGAAGTTAAGCGTGCTTGGGCGAGAGTAGTGCTAAGAGGGGTGACCCCGTGGGAAGTCCGCGTGTTGGACCCCCCTTTTCAATTTTTTTTTGCTCCGGTTAGGGTTGCCAAGATGCTTTATCCACCACATTTCTATTACCGTATCCCACGGCAACTTGGGCAAGACAACTTCTCATCATGGGGAGGCTGGGCCCGTAAACCGAGGGCGTAGGGCTTGTGACTAGGTCTTCGTCGCTCCGGTTCCCATGACTTTTGATCCATAAGGAGTTACGAGGCGCACAGCATACCGTTGGAAAGCTCTCTGAGAGCTCTACGACGGGGGCAGCCAGCTAGCTCGCTATGCCCTTCTCGGAGCTCAAAATTGAACGTTTTCATCAGTTTTGGGCCACTTTTCTTCTTTTGCTCTGTTTTTCCGTCCCGTATCGTACGTCGTCAGCTGTTAAAAGTACGAGAACCTTACTCGCGCCACGTTAGAGGACCCTCCAATGCGTCGATATCACGTCTTGCGAGAATGCTGCGTTGTTGAAGCGGATGGGTTGTCGTTAAGCCCATTGGGCCTTTTGAATGGGCCATATCTCTAGGCTGGGACTGTGACCCGTTAACACATAAAAGAATTGTGCCGTCAACATGACGGGTGCGATCATACCAGAACTAATGCACCGGATCCCATCAGAACTCCGCAGTTAAGCGTGCTTGGGCGAGAGTAGTACTAGGATGGGTGACCCCCAGGGAAGTCCTCGTGTTGCACCCCCGATTTCAATTTTTTTTGCTCCGGTTAGGGTTGCCAAGATACTTTACCCACCACATTTCTATAATCGAATCCCACGGCACCTTGGACAAGACAACTTCTCTTCACGTGGAGGCTGGGCCCGCAAACCGAGGGCGTAGGGCATGTGACCAGGTCTCCGTCGCTCCGGTGCCCATAACTTTTGATCCGTAAGGAGTTACGAGGCGCACAGCATACCGTTGGAAAGCTCTCTGAAAGCTCTACGATGGGGCAGCAAACTAGCATGCTGTGCCCTTTTCGGAGCTCAAAATCGAACGTTTTCATCAGTTTCGGGCCACTTTTCTTCTTTTGCTCTGTTTTTAGGTCCCGGATCGTACGTCGTGAGCTGTTAAAAGGACGACAACCTTACTCACGGCACATTAGAGGACCCTACAATGCGTCGATATCACGTCTTGCGATGATGCTGCGTTGTTGAAGCGGATGGGTTGTCATTAAGCCCATTGGGCCTTTTGAATGGGCCATATCTCTAGGCTGGGACTGTGAACCGTTAACACATAATAGAATTGTGCCCTCAACAGGACGGGTGCGATCATATCAGCACTAATGCACCGGATCCCATCAGAACTTCGAAGTTAAGCTTGCTTGGGCGAGAGTAGTACTAGGATGGGTGACCCCCTGCGAAGTCCTCGTGTTGCACCCCTCTTTTCAATTTTTTTTTGCTCCGGTTAGGGTTGCCAAGGTACTTTACCCACCACATTTCTATTATCGAATCCCACGGCACCTTGGGCAAGACAACTTCTCTTCACGTGAAGGCTGGGCCTGCAAACCGAGGGCGTAGGGCTTGTGACCAGGTCTCCGTCGCTCCGGTGCCCATAACTTTTGATCCGTAAGGAGTTACGAGGCGCACAACATACCGTTGGAAAGCTCTGAAAAGGGTACGGCGAGCTAGCTAGCTCGCTGTGCCCTTTTTGGAGCTCAAAATCGAACGTTTTCATCAGTTTCGGTCCACTTTTCTTCTTTTGCTCTGTTTTTTCGTCCCGAATCGTACGTCGTGAGCTGTTAAAATGACGACAACCTTACTCGTGGCACATTAGAGGACCCTACAATGCGTCGATATCACGTCTTGCGAGGATGTTGCGTTGTTGAAGCGGATGGGTTGTCGTTAAGCCCATTGGGCCTTTTGAATGGGCCATATCTCTAGGCTGGGACTGTGAACCGTTAACACATAAAGGAATTGTGCCCTCAACATGACGGGTGCGATCATACCAGCACTAATGCACCGGATCCCATCAGAACTCCGAAGTTAAGCGTGCTTGGGCGAGAGTAGTAGTAGGATGGATGACCCCCTGGGAAGTCCTCGTGTTGCACCTGCCTTTTCAATTTTTTTTGCTCCGGTTAGGGTTGCCAAGATACTTTACCCACCACATTTCTATTATCGAATCCCACGGCACCTTGGGCAAGACACCTTGGCTTCACGTAGAGGCTGGGTCCGCAAACCAAGGGCGTAGGGTTTGTGACCGGGTCTCCGTCTCTCCGGTGCCCATAACTTTTGATCCGTAAGGAGTTACGACGGGCACAGCATACCGTTGCAAAGCTCTCTGAGAACTCTATGACGGGGGCCGCAAGCTTGCTTGCTGTGCCTGTTTTTGTAGCCCAAAATCGTACGTTTTCATTAGTTTCAAGCCACTTTTCTTCTTTTGCTCTGTTTTACTATCCTGGATCGTACGTCGTGAGCTGTTAAAAGGACGACAACCTTACTCGCGGCACATTAGAGTACCCTACAATGTGTCGATATCACGTCTTGCGAGGATGCTGCGTTGTTGAAGGGGATGGGTTGTCGTTAAGCCCATTGGACCTTTTGAATGGGCCATATCTCTAGACTGGGACTGTGAACCGTCAACGCATAAGGGATTTGTACACTCAACATGACGGGTGCGATCTTACCAGCACTAATGCACCGGATCACATCAGAACTCCGAAGTTAAGCGTGCTTGGACGAGAGTAGTACTAGGATGGGTGACCCCCTGGGAAGTCCTCGTGTTGCACCCCCCTTTTCAATATATTTTACCCCGGTTAGGCTTGCCAAGATGCTTTATCCATCCTATTTCTATTGCCGAATCCCACGGCACCTTGGCCAAAACAAATTCGCTTCAAGTAGAGGCTGGGCCCGTAAACCGAGGGCGTAGGGCTTGTGACTAGGTCTCCGTCGCTCCGGTGCCCATAACTTTTGATCCGTAAGGAGTTACGAGGCGCACAGCATACCGTTGGAAATCTCTTTGAGAGCTCTACGATGTGGGCAGCAAGCTAGCTTGCTGTGCCCTTTTCGGAGCTCAAAATCAAACGTTTTCATCAGTTTTGGGCCACTTTTCTTCTTTTGCTCTATTTTTCCGTCCCGGATCGTACGTCGTGAGCTGTTAAAAGGACGACAACCTTACTCGCGGCACATTAGAGGACCCTACAATGCGTCGATATCACGTCTTGCGAGGATGCTGCGTTGTTGAAGGGGATTGGTTGTCGTTAAGCCCATTGGGCCTTTTGAATGGGCCATATCTCTAGGCTGGGACTGTGAACCGTTAACACATAAAGGAATTGTTCCCTCAACATGACGGGTGCGATCATACCAGCACTAATGCACCGGATCCCCTCAGAACTCCGAAGTTAAGCGTGCTTAGGCGAGAGTAGTGCTAGGATGGGTGACCCCCTGGGAAGTCCTCGTGTTGCACCCTCATTTTCAATTTTTTTTGCTCCGGTTAGGGTTGCCAAGATACTTTATCCACCACATTTCTATTATCGAATCCCACGGCACCTTGGGCAAGACAACTTCTCCTCATGGGGAGGCTGGGCCTGTAAACCGAGGGCGTAGGGCTTGTGACTAGGTCTCCGTCGCTCCGGTTCCCATAACTTTTGATCCGTAAGGAGTTACGAGGCGCACAGCATACCGTTGGAAAGCTCTCTGAGAGCTCTACGACAGGGAAAGCTAGCTAGCTCGCTGTACCCTTTTCGGAGCTCTAAATCGAACGTTTTCATCAGTTTCGGGCCACTTTTCTTCTTTTGCTCTGTTTTTCCGTCCCGGATCGTATGTCGTGAGTTGTTAAAAGGATGACAACGTTACTCACGGGACATTAGAGGAACCTACAATGCGTCGATATCACGTCTTGCGAGGATGCTATGTTGTTGAAGCGGATGGGTTGTCGTTAAGCCAATTGGGCCTTCTGAATGGGCCATCTCTCTATGCTGGGACTGTGAACCATTAACACATAAAGGAATTGTGCCCTCAACATGACAGGTGCGATCATACCAGCACTAATGCCCCGAATCCCATCAGAACTCCTAAGTTAAGTGTGCTTGGGCGAGAGTAGTACTAGGATGGGTGACCCCCTGGGAAGTCCGCGTGTTGCACCCCCCTTTTCAATTTTTTTTGCTCCGGTTAGGGTTGCCAAGATACTTTATCCACCACATTTCTATTATCGAATCCCACGGCACCTCGGGCAAGACAACTTCTCATCATGGGGAGGCTGGGCCCGTAAACCGAGGGCGTAGGGCTTGTGGCTAGGTCTTCGTCGCTCCGGTTCCCATGACTTTTGATCCATAAGGAGTTACGAGGCGCACAGCATACCGTTGGAAAGCTCTCTGAGAGCTCTATGACGGGGGCAGCCAGCTAGCTTGCTATGCCCTTCTCGGAGCTCAAAATTGAACGTTTTCATCAGTTTTGGGCCACTTTTCTTCTTTTGCTCTGTTTTTCCGTCCCGTATCGTACGTCGTGAGCTGTTAAAAGTACGAGAACCTTACTCGCGGCACGTTAGAGGACCCTACAATGCGTCGATATCACGTCTTGCGAGGATGCTGCGTTGTTGAAGCGGATGGGTTGTCGTTAAGCCCATTGGGCCTTTTGAATGGGCCATATCTCTAGGCTGGGACTGTGAACCGTTAACACATAAAGGAATTGTGCCCTCTACATGACGGGTGCGGTCATACCAGCACTAATGCACCGGATCCCATCAGAACTCCGCAGTTAAGCGTGCTTGGGCGAGAGTAGTACTAGGATGGGTGACCCCCAGGGAAGTCCTCGTGTTGCACTCCCGATTTCAATTTTTTTTGCTCCGGTTAGGGTTGCCAAGATACTTTACCCACCACATTTCTATAATCGAATCCCACGGCACCTTGGACAAGACAACTTCTCTTCACGTGGAGGCTGGGCCCGCAAACCGAGGGCGTAGGGCATGTGACCAGGTCTCCGTCACTCCGGTGCCCATAACTTTTGATCCGTAAGGAGTTACGAGGCGCACAGCATACCGTTGGAAAGCCCTCTGAAAGCTCTACGACGGGGCAGCAAGCTAGCATGCTGTGCCCTTTTCGATTCTCAAAATCGAATGTTTTCATCAGTTTCGGGCCACTTTTCTTCTTTTGCTTTGTTTTTCGGTCCCGGATCGTACGTCGTGAGCTGTTAAAAGGACGACAACCATACTCGCGGCACATTAGAGGACCCTACAATGCGTCGATATCAAGATTTGCGAGGATGCTGCGTTGTTGAAGCGGATGGGTTGTCGTTAAGCCCATTGGGCC
The DNA here is from genome assembly GCA_037974665.1 of Ehretia macrophylla. Taxonomy (NCBI): domain Eukaryota; kingdom Viridiplantae; phylum Streptophyta; class Magnoliopsida; order Boraginales; family Ehretiaceae; genus Ehretia; species Ehretia macrophylla. The sequence continues at coordinate 72,512,621 of CM075768.1, forward strand.
TTTTGAATGGGCCATATCTCTAGGCTGGGACTGTGAACCGTTAACACATAAAGGAATTGTGCCCTCAACATGACGGGTGCGATCATACCAGCACTAATGCACCGGATCCCATCAGAACTCCGAAGTTAAGAATGCTTGGGCGAGAGTAGCACTAGGATGGGTGACCCCCTGGGAAGTCCTCGTGTTGCACCCCCCTTTTCAATTTTTTTTTGATCCGGTTAGGGTTGCCAAGATACTTTACCCACCACATTTCTATTACCAAATCCCACGGCACCTTGGGCAAGACAACTTCTCTTCACGGGGAGGATGGGCCCGCAAACCGAGGGCGTAGGGCTTGTGACTAGGTCTCCGTCGCTCCGGTGCCCATAACTTTTGATCCGTAAGGAGTTACGAGGCGCACAGCATACCGTTGGAAAGCTCTCTGAGAGCTCTACGACGGGGATAGCCAGCTAGCTTGCTGTGCCCTTTTCGGAGCTCAAAATCGAACATTTTCATCAGTTTCGGGCCACTTTTCTCCTTTTGCTCTGTTTTTCCGTCATGAATCGAACGTCGTGAGCTGTTAAAAGGACGACAACCTTACTCGCAGCACATTAGAGGACCCTACAATGCGTCGATATCACGTCTTGCGAGGATGCTGCGTTGTTGAAGCGGATGGGTTGTCGTTAAGCCCATTGGGCCTTTTGAATGGGCCATATCCCTAGGCTGGGACTGTGAACCGTTAACACATAAAGGAATTGTGCCCTTAACATGACGGGTGCGATCATACTAGCACTAATGCACCGGATCCCATCAGAAATCCGAAGTTAAGCGTGCTTGGGCGAGAGTAGTACTAGGATGGGAAACCCCTTGGGAAGTCCTCGTGTTGCACCCTCCTTTTCAATTTTTTTTGCTCCGGTTAGGGTTCCCATGATACTTTACCCACCACATTTCTATTATCGAATCCCACGGCACCTTGGGCAAGACAACTTCTCTTCACGTGGAGGCTGGGCCCGCAAACCGAGGGCGTAGGGCTTGTGACCAGGTCTCTGTCTCTTCGGTGCCCATAACTTTTGATCTGTAAGGAGTTACGAGGCGCACAGCATACCGTTGGAAAGCTCTCTGAGAGCTTTACGACGGGGGCAGCAAGCATGCTCGCTTTTCCCTTTTCGGATCTCAAAATCGAACGTTTTCATCAGTTTCGGGCCACTTTTCTTCTTTTGCTCTGTTTTACTATCCCGGATTGTACGTCGTGAGCTGTTAAAAGGACGACAACGTAACTCGTGGGACATTAAAGTACCCTACAATGTGTCGATACCACGTCTTGTGAGGATGATGCGTTGTTGAAGGGGATGGGTTGTCGTTAAGCCCATTGGGCCTTTTGAATGGGCCATATCTCTAGGCTGGGACTGTGAACCGTTAACACATAAAGGAATTGTGCCCTCAACATGACGGGTGCGATCATACCAGCACTAATGCACCGGATCCCATCAGAACTCCGAAGTTAAGCGTGCTTGGGCGAGAGTAGTACTCGGATGGGTGACCCCCTGGGAAGTCCTCGTGTTGCACCCCACTTTTCAATTTTTTTTGCTCCGGTTAGGGTTGCCAAGATACTTTACACACCAAATTTCTATTATCGAATCCCACGGCACCTTGGGCTAGACAACTTCTCTTCACGTGGAGGCTGGGCCCGCAAACCGAAGGCGTAGGGCTTGTGACCAGGTCTCCGTCGCTCCGGTGCCCATAACTTTTGATCCGTAAGGAGTTACGAGGTGCACAGCATACCGTTGGAAAGCTCTCTGAGAGCTCTACGACCGGGCCAGCCAGCTAGCTCGCTGTGCCCTTTTCGGAGCTCAAAATCGAACGTTTTCATCAGTTTCGGGCTACTTTTCTTCTTTTGCTCTGTTTTTCCGTCCCGGATCGTACGTCGTGAGCTGTTAAAAGGACGACAACCTTACTCGCTGCAAATTAGAGGACCCTACATTGCGTCGATATCACGTCTTGCGAGGATACTGCGTTGTTGAAGCGGATGGGTTATTGTTAAGCCCATTGGGCCTTTTGAATGGGCCATATCTCTAGGCTGGGACTGTGAACCGTTAACACATAAAGGAATTGTGCCCTCAACATGACGGGTGCGATCATACCTGCACTAATGCACCGAATCCCATCAGAACTCTGATGTTAAGCATGCTTGGGCGAGAGTAGTACAAGGATGGGTGACCCCCTGGGAAGTCCTCGTGTTGCACCCCCCTTTTCAATTTTTTTTGCTCCGGTTAGGGTTGCCAAGATACTTTACCCACCACATTTCTGTTATCGAATCCCACGGCACCTTGGGCAAGACAACTTCTCTTCACGGGGAGGATGGGCCCGCAAACCGAGGGCATAGGGCTTGTGACTAGGTCTCCGTCGCTCCGGTGCCAATAACTTTTGATCCGTAAGGAGTTACGAGGCGCACAGCATACCGTTGGAAAGCTCTCTGAGAGCTTTACGACGGGGGCAACAAGCCAGCTTGCTGTGCCCTTTTCGGAGCTCAAAATCGTACGTTTTCATCAGTTTTGGGCCACTATTCTTCTTTTGCTATGTTTTTCCGTCCCGGATCGTACGTCATGAGCTGTAAAAAGGATGACAACTTTACTCTCGGCACATTAGAGGACCCTACAATGCGTCGATATCACGTCTTACGAGGTTGCTGCGTTGTTGAAGCGGATGGGTTGTCGTTAAGCCCATTGGGCCTTCTGAATGGGCCATCTCTCTAGGCTGGGTCTGTGAACCGTTAACACATAAAGGATTTGTGCCCTCAACATGACGGGTGCGATCATACCAGCACTAATGCACCGAATCCAATCAGAACTCCGAAGTTAAGTATGCTTGGGCGAGACTAGTACTAGGATGGGTGACCCCCTGGGAAGTCCTCGTGTTGCACCCCCTTTTCAATTTTTTTTCTCCGGTTAGGGTTGCCAAGATACTTTATCCACCCCATTTCTATTATTGAATCCCACTGCACCTTGGGCAAGACAACTTCTCTTCACGTGGAGGCTGGGCCCGCAAACTGAGGGCGTAGGGCTTGTGACCAGGTTTCCGTCGCTCCGGTGCCCATAACTTTTGATCCGTAAGGAGTTAGGAGGCGCACAGCATACCGTTAAAAAGCTCTATGAGAGCTCTACGACAAGGGCAGCAAGCTAGCTTGCTATGCAATTTTCGGAGCTCAAAATTGAACGTTTTCATCAGTTTCGAGCCACTTTTCTTCTTTTGCTCTGTTTTTCCATCTCGGATCGTACGTCGTGAGCTGTTAAAAGGACGACAACCTTACTCGCGGCACATTAGAGGACCCTACAATGCGTCGATATCATGTCTTGTAAGGATGCTGCGTTGTTGAAGTGGATGGGTTGTCATTAAGCCCATTGGGCCTTTTGAATAGGTCATCTCTCTGGGATGGGACTGTGAACCGTAAACACATAAGAGATTTGTGCCCTCAACATGATGGGTGCGATCATACCAGCACTAATACACCGGATCCCATCAGAACTCCGAAGTTAAGCGTGCTTGGGCGAGAGTAGTACTAAGATGGGTGACGCCCTGGGAAATCCTCGTGTTGCACCCCCCTTTTCAATTTTTTTTTCCCAGGTTAGGCTTGCCAAGATACTTTATCCACCACATTTCTATTTCCGTATCCCACGGCACCTTCGGCAAGACATCTTCTCTTCACGTGGAGGCTGGGCCCGCAAACCGAGTGCGTAGGGCTTGTGACCAGGTCTCCGTCGCTCCGGTGCCCATAACTTTTGATCCGTAAGGAGTTACGAGGCGCACAGCATACCGTTGGAAAGCTCTCTGAGAGCTCTACGACGGGGGCAGCAAGCTAACTTGTTGTACCCTTTTTGGAGCTCAAAATCGAACGTTTTCATCAGTTTCGGCCCACTTTTCTTCTTTTGCTCTGTTTTTCCGATCCGGATCGTACGTTGTGAGCTGTTAAAAGGACGAAAACCTTACTCGCGGCACATTAGAGGACCCTACAATGTGTTGATATCACATCTTGCGAGGATGCTGGGTTGTTGAAGCGGATGGGTTGTCGTTAAGCCCATTGGGCCTTCTGAATGGGCCATCTCTCTAGGCTGGGTCTGTGAACCGTTAACACATAAAGGAATTGTGCCCTCAACATGACGGGTACGATTCTACCAGCACTAATGCACCGGATCCCATCAGAACTCCGAATTTAAGCGTGCTTGGGCGAGAGTAGTACTAGGATGGGTAACCCCCTGGGGAATCCTCGTGTTGCACCCCCCTTTTAAATTTTTTTTGCTCCGGTTAGGGATACCAAGATACTTTATCCACCCCATTTCTATTATCGAATCCCACGGCACCTTGGGCAAGACAACTTTTCTTCACGTGGAGGCTGGGCCCGCAAATCGAGGTCGTAGGGCTTGTGACCAGGTCTCCGTCGCTCCGGTGCCTATAACTTTTGATCCGTAAGGTGTTACGAGGCGCACAGCATACTGTTGGAAAGCTCTCTGAGAGCTCTACGACGGGGGCAGCAAGCCAGCTCGCTATGCCCTTTTCGGAGCTCAAAATCGAAAGTTTTCATCAGTTTCGGGCCACTTTTCTTCTTTTGCTCTATTTTTTCATCCCGGATCGTACGTCGTGAGCTGTTAAAAGGATGACAACCTTACTCGCGGCACATTAGAGGACCCTACAATGCGTCGATATCACGTCTTGCAAGGATGCTGCGTTGTTGAAGCGGATGGGTTGTCGTTAAGCCCATTGGGCCTTTTAAATGGGCCATATCTCTAGGATGGGACTGTGAACCGTTAACACATAAAGGAATTGTGCCCTCAACATGACTGGTGCGATCATACCAGCACTAATGCACCGGATCCCATTAGAACTCCGAAGTTAAGCGTGCTTGGGCGAGAGTAGTACTAGGATGGGTGACCCCCTGGGAAGTCCTCGTGTTGCACCCCCCTTTTCAATTTTTTTTGCTTCGGTTAGGGTTACCAAGATCCTTTACCCGCCAAATTTCTATTATCGAATCCCACGGCACCTTGGGCAAGACAACTTCTCTTCACGTGGAGGCTGGGCCCCCAAACCGAGGGCGTAGGGCTTGTGACTAGGTCTCCGTCGCTCCGGTGCCCATAACTTTTGATCCGTAAGGAGTTACGAGACGCACAGCATACCGTTGGAAAGCTCTCTGAGAGCTCTACGACGGGGGCAGCAAGTAACTTGCTATGCCCTTTTCGGAGCTCAATATCGAACGTTTTCATCACTTTCGGGCCACTTTTCTTCTTTTGCTCTATTTTTCCGTCCCGGATCGTACGTCGTGAGCTGTTAAAAGGACGACAACCTTACTCGCTGCACATTAGAGGACCCTACAATGCGTCGATATCCCGTCTTGCGAGGATGCTGCGTTATTGAAGCGGATGGGTTGTCGTTAAGCCCATTGGGCCATTTGAATGGGCTATATCTGTAGGCTGGGACTGTGAACCGTTAACACATAAAGAAATTGTGCCCTCAACATGACGGGTGCGATCATACCAACATTAATGCACCGGATCCCATCAGAACTCCAAAGTTAAGCGTGCTTGGGCGAGAGTAGTACTAGGATGGGTGACCCCCTGGGAAGTCCTCGTGTTGCACCCCCCTTTTCAATTTTTTTTGCTCCGGTTAGGGTTGCCAAGATACTTTACCCACCACATTTCTATTATCGAATCCCACAGCACCTTGGGCAAGACAACTTCTCATCACGGGGAGGCTGGGCCCGCAAACCGAGGGCGTAGGGCTTGTGACTAGGTCTCCGTTGCTCCGGTGCCCATAACTTTTGATTCGTAAGGAGTTACGAGGCGCACAGCATACCATTGGAAAGCTCTCTGAGAGCTCGACGACAGGGGCAGCAAGCTAGCTGGCTGTGCCCTTTCCGGAGCTCAAAATCGAACTTTTTCATTAGTTTTGGGCCACTTTTCTTCTTTTGCTCTGTTTTTCCATCCCGGATCGTACGTCGTGAGCTGTTAAAAGGACAAAAACCTTACTCGCGGCACATTAGAGGACCCTACAATGCGTCGATATCACGTCTTGTGAGGATGCTGTGTTGTTGAAGCGGATGGGTTATCGTTAAGCCCATTGGGCCTTTTGAATGGGCCATATCTCTAGGCTGGGACTGTGAACCATTAACACATAAAGGAATTGTGCCCTAAACATGACGGGTGCGATCATACCAGCACTAATGCACCGGATCCCATCAGAACTACGAAGTTTAGCGTGCTTGGGCGAGAGTAGTACTAGGATGGGTGACCCCCTGGGAAGTCCTCGTGTTGCACCCCCCTTTTCAATTTTTTTTGCTCCGGTTAGGGTTGCCAAGATACTTTACCTACCACATTTCTATTATCGAATCCCACGGCACCTTGGGCAAGACAACTTCTCTTCACGGGGAGGCTGGGCCCGCAAACCGAGGGCGTAGGGCTTGTGACTAGGTCTCCGTCGCTCCGGTGCCCATAACTTTTGATCCGTAAGGAGTTACGAGGCGCACAGCATACCGTTGGAAAGCTCTCTGAGAGCTCTACGACGGGGGCAGCAAGCTAGCTCGCTGTGCCCTTTTCGGAGCTCAAAATCGAACGTTTTCATCAGTTTCGGGCCACTTTTCTACTTTTGCTCTGTTTTTCCATCCCGGATCGTACGTCGTGAGCTGTTAAAAGGACGACAACCTTAATCGCGGCACATTAGAGGACCTTACAATGCGTCGATATCCCGTCTTGCGAGGATGCTGTGTTATTGAAGCGGATGGGTTGTCGTTAAGCCCATTGGGCCGTTTAAATGGGCCATATCTCTAGGCTGGGACTGTGAACCGTTAACACATAAAGGAATTGTGCCCTCAACATGACGGGTGTGATCATACCAGCACTAATGCACCGGATCCCATCAGAACTCCGAAGTTAAGCGTGCTTGGGCGAGAGTAGTACTAGGATGGGTGACCCCCTGGGAAGTCCTCGTGTTGCACCCCCCTTTTCAATTTTTTTTGCTCCGGTTAGGGTTGCCAAGATACTTTACCCACCACATTTCTATTATCGAATCCCACGGCACCTTGGGCAAGACAACTTCTCTTCACGGGGAGGCTGGGCCCGCAAACCGAGGGCGTAGGGCTTGTGACTAGGTCTCCGTTGCTCCGGTGCCTATAACTTTTGATCCGTAAGGAGTTACGAGGCGCACAGCATACCGTTGGAAAGCTCTCTGAGAGCTCTACGATGGGGGCAGCAAGCTAGTTAGCTGTGCCCTTTTCGGAGCTCAAAATCGAAGGTTTTCATCAGTTTCGGGCCACTTTTCTTCATTTGCTCTGTTTTCCGTCCCAGATCGTACGTCGTGAGCTGTTAAAAGGACGACGACCTTACTCGCGGCACATTAGAGGACCCTACAATGCGTCAAAATCTCATCTTGCGAGGATGCTAGGTTGTTGAAGTGGATGGGTTGTCGTTAAGCCCATTTGGCCTTTTGAATGGGCCATTTCTCTAGGCTGGGACTGTGAACCATTAACACATAAAGGATTTGTGCCCTCAACATGACTGGTGTGATCATACCAGTACTAATGCACCGGATCCCATCAGAACTCCGAAGTAAAGCGTGCTTGGGCGAGAGTAGTACTAGGATGGGTGACCCCCTGGGAAGTCCTCGTGTTGCACCCCCCTTTTCAATTTGTTTTGCTCCGGTTAGGGTTGCCAAGATACTTTACCCACCACATTTCTATTATCGAATCCCACGGCACCTTGGGCAAGACAACTTCTCTTCACGTGGAGGCTGGGCCCGCAAACCGAGGGCGTAGGGCTTGTGACCAGGTCTTCGTCGCTCCGGTGCCCATAACTTTTGATCCGTAAGGAGTTACGAGGCGCACAGCATACCGTTGGAAAGCTCTCTGAGTGCTCTACGACGGGGGCAGCCAGCTAGCAAGCTATACCATTTTCGGAGCTCAAAATCGAACGTTTTCATCAGTTTCGGGCCACTTTTCTTCTTTTGCTCTGTTTTTCTGTCGCGGATCGTACGTCGTGAGCTGTTAAAAGGACGACAACCTTACTCGCGGCACATTAGAGGACCCTACAATGCGTCGATATCACGTCTTGCGAGGATGCTGCGTTGTTGAAGCGGATGGGTTGTCGTTAAGCCCATTGGGCCTTTTGAATGGGCCATATCTATAGGCTGGGACTGTGAACCGTTAACACATAAAGGAATTGTGCCCTCAACAAGACGGGTGCGATCATACCAGTGCTAATGCACCGGATCCCATCAGAACTCCGAAGTTAAGGGTGCTTGGGCGAGAGTAGTACTAGGATGGGTGACCCCCAGGGAAGTCCTCGTGTTGCACCCCCCTTTTCAATTTTTTTGCCCCGGTTAGGGTTGCCAAGATACTTTACCCACCACATTTCTATTATCGAATCCCGCGGCACCTTGGGCAAGACAACTTCTCTTCACGTGGAGGCGGGGCCCGCAAACCGGTGCCCATAACTTTTGATCCGTAAGGAGTTACGAGGCGCACAGCATACCGTTGGAAAGCTCTCGGAGAGCTCTACGACGGGGGCAGCAAGCTTGCTTGCAGTGCCCTTTTCAGAGCTCAAACTCGAACGTTTTCATCAGTTTCGGGCTCCTTTTCTTCTTTTGCTCTGTTTTTCCATCCCGGATCGTACGTCGTGAGCTGTTAAAAGGACGACAACATTACTCGCGGCACATTAGAGGACCCTACAATGCGTCGATATCCCGTCTTGCGAGGATGCTTCGTTGTTGAAGCGGATGGGTTGTCGTTAAGCTCATTGGGCCTTTTGAATGGGCCATATCTCAAGGCTGGGACTTTGAACCGTTAACACATAAAGGAATTGTGCGCTAAACATGACGGGTGCGAGCATACCAGCACTAATGCCCCGGATCCCATCAGAACTCCGAAGTTAAGCTTGCTTGGACGAGAGTAGTACTAGGATGGGTGACCCCCGGGGAAGTCCTCGTGTTGCACCCCCTTTTTCAATTTTTTTTGCTCCGGTTAGGGTTACCAAGATACTTTACCCACCACATTTCTATTATCGAATCCCACGGCACCTTGGGCAACACAACTTCTCTTCACGGGGAGGCCGGGCCCGCAAACCGAGGGCGTAGGGCTTGTGACTAGGTGTCCGTCGCTCCGGTGCCCATAACTTTTGATCCGTAAGGAGTTAGAGGCGTACAACATACCGTTGGAAAGCTCTCTGAGAGCTCTACGACGGGGGCAGCTAGCTAGCTTGCTTTTCCCTTTTCGGAGCTTAAAATCGAACGTTTTCATCAGTTTCGCTCCACTTTTCTTCTTTTGCTCCGTTTTTTCATCCCGGATCGTACGTCGTGAGCTGTTAAAAGGACGACAACCTTAGTCGCGGCACATTAAATGACCCTACAATGCGTTGATATCACGTCTTGCGAGGATGCTGCGTTGTTGAAGCGGATGGGATGTCGTTAAGCCCATTAGGCCTTTTGAATGGGCCATATCTCTAGGCTGGGACTGTGAAACGTTAACACATAAAGGAAATGTGCCCTCAACATGACGGGTGCGATCATACGAACACTAATGCACCGAATCCCATCAAAACTCCGAAGTTGAGCGTGCTTGGACGAGAGTAGTACTAGGATGGGTGACCCCCAGGGAAGTCCTCGTGTTGCACCTCCCTTTTCAATTTTTTTTTCTCCGGTTAGGGTTGCCAAGATCCTTTACCCACCACATTTCTATTATGGAATCCCACGGCACCTTGGGCAAGAGAACTTCTTTTCACGGGGAGGCTGGGCCCGCAAACTGAGGGCGTAGGGCTTGTGACTAGGTCTCCGTCGCTCCGGTGCCCATAACTTTTGATCCGTAAGGAGTTACGAGGCGTACAGCAAATCGTTGGAAAGCTCCTCGAGAGCTGTACGACGGGGGCAGCAAGCTCGCTTGCTGTGCCCTTTTTGTAGCTCAAAATCGAACATTTTCATCAGTTTCGGGCCACTTTTCTTCTTTTGCTCTGTTTTTTCGTCCCGGATCGTACGTCGTGAGCTGTTAAAAGGACGAGAACCTTACTCGCGGCAAATTAGAGGACCCTACAATGCGTCGATATCACGTCTTGCGAGGATGCTGCGTTGTTGAAGCGGATGGGTTATCGTTAAGCCCATTGGGCCTTTTGAATGGGCCATATCTCTAGGTTGGGAGTGTGAACCGTTAACACATAAAGGAATTGTGCCCTCAACATGACGGGTGTGATCATACCAGCACTAATGCACCGGATCCTATCAGAACTCCGAAGTTAAACGTGCTTGGGCGAGAGTAGTACGAGGATGGGTGACCCCCTGCGAAGTCCTCGTGTTGCACACCCCTTTTCAATTTTTTTTGCTCCGGTTAGGGTTGCCAAGATACTTTACCCACCACATTTCTATAATCGAATCCCACAGCACCTTGGGCAAGACAACTTCTCTTCACGGGGAGGCTGGGCCCGCAAACCGAGGGCGTAGGGCTTGTGACTAGGTCTCCGTCGCTCCGGTGCCCATAACTTTTGATCCGTAAGGAGTTACGAGGCGTACAGCATACCGTTGGAAAGCTCTCTGATAGCTCTACGACGGGGGCAGCAAGCTAGCACGCTATGCCCTTTTCGGAGCTCAAAATCGAACGTTTTCATCAGTTTCAGGCCACTTTTCTTCTTTTGCTCTGTTTTTCCGTCCCGGATCGTACGTCGTGAGCTGTTAAAAGGATGACAAACTTACTCGCGGCACATTAGAGGACCCGACAATGCGTTGATATCACGTCTTGCGAGGATGTTGCGTTGTTGAAGCGGCTGGGATGTCGTTAAGCCCATTGGGCATTCTTAATGGGCCATCTCTCTAGGCTGGCACTGTGAACCATTAACAAATAAAGGAAATGTGCCCTCAACATGACGGGTGCAATCATACCAGCACTAATGTACCGGATCCCATCAGAATTCCTAAGTTAAGCGTGCTTTGGCGAGAATAGTACTAGGATGGGTGACCCCTTGGGAAGTCCTCATGTTGTACCCCCCTTTTCAATTTTTTTTTCTCCGGTTAGGGTTGCCAAGAAACTTTATCCACCACATTTCTATTATCGAATCCCACGGCACCTTGGGCAAGACAACATCGCTTCACGTGGAGGCCGGGCCCGCAAACCGGTGCCCATAACTTTTGATCCGTAAGGAGTTACGAGGCGCACAACATACTGTTGGAAAGCTCTCGGAGAGCTCTACGACGGGGCCAGCAAGCTTGCTTGCTGTGCCCTTTTCGGAGCTCAAAATCGAACGTTTTCTTCAGTTTCGGGCCACTTTTCTTCTTTTGCTATGTTTTTCCATCCCAGATCGTACGTATTAAAAGGACGACAACCCTACTCGTGGGACATTAGAGGACCCTACATCGCGTCGATATCACGTCTTGCGAGGATGCTGCGTTATTGAAGCAGATGGGTTGTCGTTAAGCCCATTGGGCCTTTTGAATTGGCCATCTCTCTAGGCTGGGACTGTGAACCATTAACACATAAAGGAATTGTGCCCTCAACATGACGGGTGTGATCATACCAGCACTAATGCACCGGATCCTATCAGAACTCCGAAGTTAAACGTGCTTGGACGAAAGTAGTACTAAGATGGGAGACCCCCTGGGAAGTCCTCGTGTTGCACCCCCTTTTCAATTTTTTTTGCCCTGGTTAGGGTTGCCAAGATACTTTATCCACCAAATTTTTATTACCGAATCCCACAGCACCTTGGACAAGACAACTTCTCTTCACGGGGAGGCTGGGCCCGCAAACCGAGGGCGTAGGGCTTGTGACTAGGTCTCCGTCGCTCCGGTGCCCATAACTTTTTATCCGTAAGGAGTTACGAGGCGTACAGCATACCGTTGGAAAGCTCTCCGAGAGCTCTACGATGAGGGCAGCTAGCTATCTCGCTGTGCCCTTTTCGGAGCTCAAAATCGAATGTTTTTATCAGTTTCGGGCCACTTTTCTTCTTTTGCTCTGTTTTTCCGTCCCGGATCGTACGTCGTGAGCTGTTAAAAGGACGACAACCTTACTCGCGGCACATTAGAGGACCCTACAATGCGTTGATATCACGTCTTGCGAGGACGTTGCGTTGTTGAAGCGGCTGGGATGTCGTTAAGCCAATTGGGCCTTTTGAATGGGCCATATCTCTAGGCTGGGACTGTGAACCGTTAACACATAAAGGAATTGTGCCCTCAACATGACGGGTGCGATCATACCAGCACTAATGCACCGGATCCCATCAGAACTCTGAAGTTAAGCGTGTTTGGGCGAGAGTAGTACTAGGATGGGTGACCCCCTGGGAAGTCCTCGTGTTGCACCCCCCTTTTCAATTTTTTTTGCTCCGGTTAGCGTCACCAAGATAATTTACCCACCACATTTCTATTATTGAATCCCACGGCACCTTGGGCAAGACAACTTCTCTTCACGTGGAGGCTGGGCTCGCAAACCGGTGCCCATAACTTTTGATCCGTAAGGAGTTACGAGGCGCACAACATACTGTTGGAAAGCTCTCGGAGAGCTCTACGACGGGGCCAGCAAGCTTACTTGCTGTGACCTTTTCGGAGCTCAAAATCGAACGTTTTCATCAGTTTCGGGCCACTTTTCTTCTTTTGCTATGTTTTTCCGTCCCGGATCGTACGTCGTCGGCTGTTAAGAGGATGACAACCTTTCTCGCGGCTCATTAGAGGACCCTAAAATGCGTCGATATCCCATCTTGCGAGGATACTGCGTTGTTGAAGAGGATGGGTTGTCGTTAAGCCCATTGGTCCTTTTGAATGGGCCATATCTCTAGGCTGGGACTGTGAACAGTCAACACATAAGGGATTTGTGCCCTCAACATGACGGATACGATAATACTAGCACTAATGCACCGGATCCCATCAGAACTCCGAAGTTAAACGTGCTTGGGCGAGAGTAGTACTACGATAGGTGACCCCCTGGGAAGTCCTCATGTTGCACCCCCCTTTTCAATTTTTTTTGCCCCGGTTAGGTTTGCCAAGATACTTTACCCACCACATTTCTATTATCAAATCCCACGGCACCTTGGGCAAGACAACTTCTCTTCACGTGGAGGCTTGGTCCGCAAACCGAGGGCGTAGGGCTTGTGACTAGGTCTCCATCGCTCCGGTGCCCATAACTTTTGATCCGTAAGGAGTTACGAGGCGCACAGCATACCGTTGGAAAGCTCTTTGAGAGCTCTACGACGGGGGCAACAAGCAAGCTTGCTGTGCCATTTTCGGAGCTAAAAATCGAACGTTTTAATCAGTTTCAGGCCACTTTTCTTCTTTTGCTCTGTTTTTCCGTCCCGGATCGTACGTCGTGAGCTGTTAAAAGGACAACAACCTTACTCGCGGCACATTAGAGGACCCTACTATGCGTTGATATCATGTCTTGCGAGGATGCTGCGTTGTTGAAGCAGATGGGTTGCCGTTAAGCCCATTGGGCCTTTTAAATGGGCCATATCTCTAAGCTGGGACTGTGAACCGTTAACACATAAAGGAATTGTGCCCTCAACATGACGGGTGCGATCATACCAGCACTAATGCACCGGATCCCATCAGAACTCCAAAGTTAAGCGTGTTTGGACGAGAGTAGTACTAGGATGGGTGACCCCCTGGAAAGTCCTCGTGTTGCACCCCCTTTTCAATTTTTTTTGCTCCGGTTAGGGTTGCCAAGATACTTTATCCACCACATTTCTATTATTGAATCCCCCGACACCTTGGGCAAGACAACTTCGCTTCACGTGGAGGCTTGGTCCGGAAACCGAGGGCGTAGGGCTTGTGACCAGGTGTCCGTCGCTCCGGTGCCTATAACTTTTGATCCGTAAGGAGTTACGAGGCGCACAGCATACCGTTGGAAAGCTCTCTGAGAGCTCTACGACGGGGGTAGCTAGCTAGCTCGCTTTGCCCTTTTCGGAGATCAAAATCGAACGTTTTCATCAGTTTCGGGCCATTTTTTCTTCTTTTGCTCTGTTTTTCAGTCCCGGATCGTACGTCGTGAGCTATTAAAAGGACGACAACCTTACTCGCGGCACATTAGAAGACCCTACAATGCGTCGATATCATGTCTTGCGAGGATGCTGCGTTGTTGAAGCGGATGGGTTGTCGTTAAGCCCATTGGGCCTTTTGAATGGGCCATATCTCTAGGCTGGGACTGTGAACCATTAACACATAAAGGAATTGTGCCCTCAACATGACGGGTGCGATCATACCAGCACTAATGCACTGGATCCCATCAGAACTCCGAAGTTAAGCGTGCTTGGGCGAGAGTAGTACTAGGATGGGTGACCCCCTGGGAAGTCCTCGTGTTGCACCCCCCTTTTCAATTTTTTTTGCTCCGGTTAGGTTTGCCAAGATACTTTACCCACCACATTTCTATTATCGAATCCCACGGCACCTTGGGCAAGACAACTTCTCTTCACGTTGAGGCATGGTGCGCAAACCGAGGGCGTAGGGCTTGTGACCAGGTGTCCGTCGCTCCGGTGCCTATAACTTTTGATCCGTAAGGAGTTCCGAGGCGCACAGCATACGGTTGGAAAGCCCTTTGAGAGCTCTACGACGGGGGCAGCAAGCAATCTTGCTGTGCCCTTTTCGGAGCTCAAAATCGAACGTTTTCATCAGTTTCGGGCCACTTTTCTTCTTTTGCTCTTCTTTTTCGTCCTGGATCGTACGTCGTGAGCTGTTAAAAGGACGACAACCCTAGTCGCGGCACATTAGAGGACCCTACAATGCGTCGATATCACGTCTTGCTAGGATGCTGCGTTGTTGAAGCGGATGGGTTGTAGTTAAGCCCATTAGGCCTTTTAAATGGGCCATCTCTCATAGGCTGGGTCTGTGAACAGTTAACACATAAAGGAAATGTGCCTCAACATGGCGGGTGCGATCATACCTGCACTAATGCACCGGATCCCATCAGAACTCCGAAGTTAAGCGTGCTTGGGCGAGAGTAGTACAAGGATGGGTGACCCCCTGGGAAGTCCTCGGGTTGCACCCCTCTTTTCAATTTTTTTTCCCCTGGTTAGAGGTGTCAAGATACTTTATCCTCCACATTTCTATTATCGAATCCCACGGCACCTTGGGCAAGACAACTTCTCTTCACCGGGAGGCTGGGCCCGCAAACTGAGGGCGTAGGGCTTGTGACTAGGTCTCCGTCGCTCCGGTTCCCATAACTTTTGATCCATAAGGAGTTACGAGGCGCACAGCATACCGTTGGAAAGCTTTCTGAGAGCTCTACGACCAGGGCAGCTACCTAGCTTGCTTTGCCCGTTTCGGAGCTCAAAATCGAACATTTTCATCATTTTCGGGCCACTTTTATTATTTTGCTCTGTTTTTCTGTCCCGGATCGTACGTCGTGAGCTGTTAAAAGGATGACAACCTTACTCGTGGCACATTAGAGGACCTTACAATGCGTCGATATCACGTCTTGCGAGGATGCTGCGTTGTTGAAGCGGATGGGTTGTCGTTAAGCCCATTGGGCCTTTTAAATGGGCCATATCTCTAGGCTGGGACTGTTTACCGTTAACACATAAAGGAATTGTGCCCTCAACATGACGGGTGCGATCATACATGCACTAATGCACCAGATCCCATCAGAACTCTAAAGTTAAGCGTGCTTGGGCGAGAGTAGTACAAGGATGGGTGACCCCCTGGGAAGTCCTCGTGTTGCACCCCCCTTTTCAATTTTTTTTGCAACGGTTAGGTTTGCCAAGATACTTTACCCACCACATTTCTATTACCGAATCCCACGGCACCTTGGGCAAGACAACTTCACTCCAGGTGGAGGCTTGGTCCGCAAACCGAGAGCGTGGGGCTTGTGACTAGTTATTCGTCGCTCATGTGCCTATAACTTTTGATCCGTAAGGAGTTACGTGGCGCACAACATACCGTTGGAAAGCTCTCCGAGAGCTCTACGATGGGGGCAGCCAGCTAGCTCGCTGTGCCCTTTTCGGAGCTCAAAATCGAACGTTTTCATCAGTTTCGGGCCACTTTTCTTCTTTTGCTCTGTTTTTCCATCCCGGATCGTACGTCGTGAGCTGTTAAAAGGACGATAAACTTACTCGCGGCACATTAGAGGACCCTACAATGTGTCGATATCACGTCTTGCGAGGATGCTGCGTTGTTGAAGCGGATGGGTTGTCGTTAAGCCCATTGGGCCTTTTGAATGGGCCATATCTCTAGGCTGGGACTGTGAACCGTTAAGACAAAAAGGAATTGTGCCCTCAACATGATGGGTGCGATTATACCAGCACTAATGCACCGGATCCCATAAGAACTCCGATGTTAAACGAGCTTGGACGAGAGTAGTACTAGGATGGCTGACCCCCTGGGAAGTCCTCGTGTTGCACCTCCCTTTTCAATTTTTTTTGCTCCGGTTAGGGTTGCCAAGATACTTTACCCACCACATTTCTATTATCGAATCACACGGCACCTTGGGCAAGACAACTTCTCTTCACGTGGAGGCTGGGTCCGCAAACCGAGGTCGTAGGGCTTGTGACCAGGTGTCTGTCGCTCCGGTGCCCATAACTTTTGATCCGTAAGGAGTTACGAGGCGCACAGTATACCGTTGGAAAGCTCTCTGGGAGCTCTACAACAAGAGAAGCTGGCTAGCTCGCTGTGCCCTTTTCGGAGCTCAAAATCGAATGTTTTCATCAGTTTCGGGCCACTTTTCTTCTTTTCCTCTGTTTTTCCGTCCAGGATCGTACGTCGTGAGCTGTTAAAAGGACGACAACCTTACTCGCGGCACATTAGAGGACCCTACAATGCGTCGATATCACGTCTTGTGAGGATGCTGCGTTGTTGAAGCAGATGGGTTGTCGTTAAGCCCATTGGGCCTTTCGAATGGGTCATCTCTCTAGGCTAGGACTGTGAACCGATAACACATAAAGGAATTGTGCCCTCAACATGACAGGTGCGATCATACTAGTACTAATGCACCGGATGCCATCTGAACTCCGAAGTTAAGCGTGCTTGGGCGAGAGTAGTACTAGGATGGGTGACCCCCTGGGAAATCCTCGTGTTGCACCCCCCTTTTCAATTTTTTTTGCCCCGGTTAGGGTTGCCAAGATACTTTATCCACCACATTTCTATCACCGAATCCCACGGCACCTTGGGCAAGACAACTTCGCTTCACGTAGAGGCTGGGCTAGTAAACCGAGGGCTTAGGGCTTGTGACTAGGTCTCCGTCGCTCCGGTGCCCAAAACTTTTGATCTGTAAGGAGTTACGCGGCGCACAGCTTACCGTTGGAAAGATCTTCGTGAGCTCTACGACAGAGGCAGCAAGCTTTCTTGCTGTGCCCTTTTCGGGGCCCAAAATTGAACGTTTTCATAAGTTTCGTGCCACTTTTCTTCTTTTGCTGTGCTTTTTCGTCTCGGATTGTACGTCGTGAGCTGTTAAAAGGATGACAACCTAACTCGCGGGACATTTGAGGGCCCTACAACTCATCGATATCATGTCTTGCGAGGATGCTGCATTGTTGAAGCGGATGGGTTGTCGTTAAGCCCATTGGGCCTTTTGAATGGGCCATATCTCTAGGCTGGGACTGTGAACCGTTAAGACAAAAAGGAATTGTGCCCTAGACATGACGGGTGAGATCATACCAGCACTAATGCACCGGATCCCATCAGAACTCCGAAGTTAAGCGTGCTTGGACGAGAGTAGTACTATGATGGGTGACCCCCTGGGAAGTCCTCGTGTTGCACCCACCTTTTCAATTTTTTTTGCTCCGGTTAGGGTTGCCAAGATACTTTACCCACCACATTTCTATTATCGAATCCCACGGCACCTTGCGCAAGACAGCTTCTCTTCATGGGGAGGCTGGGCCGACAAACCGAGGGCATAGGGCCTGTGACCAGGTCCCCGTCACTCCGGTGCCCATAACTTTTGATCCGTATGGAGTTATGCGAGGCACAACATACCGTTGAAAAGCTCTCTGAGAACTTTACGACGGGGGCAGCAAGCTGGCTTCCTGTGCCCTTCTCGGAGCTCAAAATCGAACCTTTTCATCAGTTTCGGGCCACTTTTCTTCTTTTGCTCTGTTTTTCCGTCCCGGATCGTACGTCGTGAGCTGTTAAAAGGACGACAACCTTACTCGCGGCACAGTAGAGGACCCTACAATGCGTCGATATCACGTCTTGCAAGGATGCTGCGTTGTTGAAGCGGATGGGTTGTCGTTAAGCCCATTAGGCCTTTTGAATGGGCCATATCTCTAGGTTGGGACTGTGAACCGTTAACACATAAAGGAATTGTGCCCTCAACATGACGGGTGCGATCATACCAGCACTAATGCACCGGATCCCATCAGAACTCCGAAGTTAAGCGTGCTTGGGGGGGAGTAGGACCAGGATGGGGGGCCCCCCGGGAAGTCCTCGTGTTGCACTCCCCTTTTCAATTTTTTTTGCTCCGGTTAGGGTTGCCAAGATACTTTACCCACCAAATTTCTATTATCGAATCCCACGGCACCTTGGGCAAGACGACTTCTCTTCACGTGGAGGCTGGGCCCGCAAACCGGTGCCCATAACTTTTGATCCGTAAGGAGTTACGAGGCGCACATCATACCGTTGGAAAGCTCTCTGAGAGCTCTACAATAGGGGCAGCGAGCCAGCTCGCTGTGCCCTTTTCAGAGCTCAAAATCGAACATTTTCATCAGTTTCGATCCACTTTTCTTCTTTTGCTCTGTTTTTCCGTCCCGGATCGTACGTCGTGTGCTATTAAAAGGACGACAACCTTACTCGCGACACATTAGAGGACCCTACAATGAGTCGATATCACGTCTTGCGAGGATGCTGCGTTGTTGAAGCGGATGGGATGTCGTTAAGCCCATTGGGCCTTTTGAATGGGCCATCTCTATAGGCAGGGACTGTGAACCGTTAACACATAAAGGAATTGTGCCCTCAAAATGAAGGGTTCGATCATACCTGCACTATTTCACCAGATCCCATCAGAACTCAGAAGTTAAGCGTGCTTGGGCGAGAGTAGTACTAGGATGGGTGACCCCGTGGGAAGTCCTCGTGTTGCACCCCCCTTTTCAATTTTTTTTGCTCCGGTTAGGGTTGCAAAGATACTTTATCCACCACATTTCTATTATCGAACCCACCGCACCTGTGGCAAGACTACTTCTCTTCACGTGGAGGCTGGGCCCGCAAACCGAGGGCGTAGGGCTTGTGACCAGGTCTTCGTCGCTCCAGTGCCCATAACTTTTGATCCGTAAGGAGTTACGAGGCGCACAGTATACTGTTGGAAAGCTCTCTGAGAGCTCTACGACGGGGGCAGCATGCTAGCATGCTGTGCCCTTTTCGGAGCTCAAAATTGAACGTTTTCATCAGTTTCGGGCCACTTTTCTTCTTTTGCTCTGTTTTTTCGTCCCCGATGGTACGTCGTGTGATGTTAAAAGGACGACAACCTTACTCGCGGCACATTAGAGGACCCTACAATGCGTCGATATCACGTTTTGCGAGGTTGCAGCGTTGTTGAAGCGGATGGGTTGTCGTTAAGCCCATTGGGTCTTTTGAATTGGCCATCTCTCTAGGCTATGACTATGAACCGTTAACACATAAAGGAATTGTGCCCTCAACATGACGGGTGTGATCATACCAGCACTAATGCACCGGACCCATCAGAACTCCGAAGTTAAGCGTGCTTGGGCGAGAGTAGTACTAGGATGGGTGACCCCCTGGGAAGTCCTCGTGTTGCACCCCCATTTTCAATTTTTTTTGCTCCGGTTAGGGTTGCCAAGATGCTTTACCCACCACATTTCTATTATCGAATCCCACAGCACCTTGGGCATGACAACTTCTCTTCACGTGGAGGCTGGGCCCGCAAACCGGTGCCCATAACTTTTGATCCGTAAGGAGTTACGAGGCGCACAACATACCATTGGAAAGCTCTCAGAGAGCTCTACAACGGGGGCAGCAAGCTAGCTTGCTGTGCCCTTTTCGGAGCTCAAAATCGAACGTTTTCATCAGTTTCGGGCCACTATTCTTCTTTTGCTCTGTTTTTCCGTCCCGGATCGTGCGTCGTGAGCTATTAAAAGGACGACAACCTTACTCGCGGCACATTAGAGGACCCTACAATTCGTCGATATCACGTCTCGCGAGGATGCTGCGTTGTTGAAGCGGAGGGGATGTCGTTAAGCCCATCGGGCCTTTTGAATGGGCCATATCTCTAGGCTAGGACTGTGAACCGTTAACACATAAAGGAATTGTGCCCTCAACATGACGGGTGCGATCATACCAGCACTAATGCACCGGATCCCATCCGAACTCCGAAGTTAAGCGTGCTTGGGCGAGAGTAGTACTAGGATGGGTGATCCATTGGGAAGTCCTCGTGTTGCCCCCCCCTTTTCAATTTTTTTTGCTCCGGTTAGCGTTGCCAAGATACTTTATCCACCACATTTCTATTATCGAATCCCACGGAACCTTGGGCAAGACAACTTCTCTTCACGGGGAGGCTGGGCCCGCAAACCGAGGGCGTAGGGCTTGTGACTAGGTCTCCGTCGCTCCGATGCCCATAACTTTTGATCCATAAGGAGTTACGTGGTGCAAAGTATACCGTTGTAAAGCTCTCTGAGAGCACTACGATGGGGGCAGCTACCTTGCTCGCTGTGCCCTTTTTGGAGCCCAAAATCGAACGTTTTCTTCAGTTTCGGGCCACTTTTCTTATTTTGCTCTGTTTTTCTATCCCGGATCGTACGTCGTGAGCTGTTTAAAGGACGAAAACCTTACTCACGGGACATTAGAGGGCCCTACAACGCGTCGATATCACGTCTTGAGTGGATGCTGCGTTGTTGAAGCGGATGGGTTGTCGTTAAGCCCAACGGGCCTTCTAAATGGGCCATCTCTCTAGGCTGAGACTGTGAATCATTAACACATATAGGAATTGTCCCCTCAACATGACGGGTGCGATCATACCAGCACTAATGCACCGGATCCCATCAGAACTCCCAAGTTAAGCGTGCTTGGGCGGGAGTAGGACTAGGATGGGTGACCCCCTGGGAAGACCTCGTGCTGCACCCCATTTTCAATTTTTTTTGCTCCCGTTAGGGTTGCCAAGATACTTTACTCACCAAATTTCTATTAACGAATCCCACGTCACCTTGGGCAAGACAACTTCTCTTCACGTGGAGGCTGGGCCCGCAAACCGGTGCCCATAACTTTTGATCCGTAAGGAGTTACGAGGCGCACAGCACACCGTTGGAAAGCTCTCTAAGAGCTCTACAACGGGGGCAGCAAGCCTACTTGCTTTGCCCTTTTCAGAGCTCAAAATCGAATGTTTTCATCAGTTTCGGGCCACTTTTCTTCTTTTGCTCTATTTTTCCGTCCTAGATCGTACGTCGTGAGCTGTTAAAAGGACGACAACCTTACTCGCGGCACATTAGAGGACCCTACAATGCGTCGATATCACGTCTTGCGAGGATGCTGCATTGTTGAAGCGGATGGGTTGTCGTTAAGCCCATTGGGCCTTTTGAATGGGCCATATCTCTAGGCTGGGTCTGTTAACCGTTAACACATAAAGGAATTGTGCCCTCAACATGACGGGCGTGATCATACCAGCACTAATGCACCGGATCCCATCAGTACTCCGAAGTTAAGCGTGCTTGGGAGAGAGTAGTACTAGGATGGTTGACCCCCTGGGAAGTCCTCGTGTTGCTCCCCCCCTTTCAATTTTTTTTGCTCCGGTTAGTGTTGCCAAGATACTTTATGCACCAGATTTCTATTACCGAATTCCACGGCACCTAGGGCAAAACAACTTCGCTTCACGTGGAGGGCGGGCCCGCAAACCGAGGGCGTAGGGCTTGTGACTAGGTCTCCGTCGCTCTTGTGCCCATAACTTTTGATCCGTAAGGCGTTACGAGGCGCAAAGCATACCGTTGGAAAGCTCTCTGAGAGCTCTACAACGGGGGCAGCTAGCTAGCACACTGTGCCCTTTTCGGAGCAAAAAATCGAACGTTTTCATCAGTTTTGGGCAACTTTTCTTCTTTTGCTCTGTATTTCCGTCCCGGATCGTACGTCGTGAGCCGTTAAAAGGACGACAACCTTACTCGCGGCACAATAGAGGACCCTACATTGCGTCGATATCACGTCTTGCGAGGATGCTGCGTTGTTGAAGCGGATGGGTTATCGTTAAGCCCATTGGGCCTTTTGAATGGGCCATATCTCTAGGCTGGGACTGTGAACTATTAACACATAAAGTAATTGTCCCCTCAACATGACGGGTGCGATCATACCAGCACTAATGCACCGGATCCCATTAGAACTCCGAAGTTAAGCGTACTTGGGCGAGAGTAGTACTAGGATGGGTGACCCCCTGTGAAGTCCTCGTGTTGCACCCCCCTTTTCAATTTTTTTTGCTCCGGTTAGGGTTGCCAAAATACTTTACCCACCAAATTTCTATTATCAAATCCCACGGCAACTTGGACAAGACAACTTCTCTTCACGTGGAGGCTAGGCCCGCAAACCGGTGCCCATAACTTTTGATCCGTAAGGAGTTACGAGGCGCACAGCATACCGTTGGAAAGCTCTCTGAGAGCTCCACGATGGGGCCAACAAGCTAGCTTGCTTTACCCTTTTCGGAGCTCAAAATCGAACGTTTTCATCAGTTTCGGGCCACTTTTCTTCTTTTGCTCTGTTTTTCCGTCCCGGATCGTACCTCGTGAGCTGTTAAAAGGACGACAACCTTACTCGCGGCACATTAGAGGACCCTACAATGCGTCGATATCACGTCTTGCGAGGATGCTGCGTTGTTGAAGCGGATGGGTTGTCGTTAAGCCCATTGGGCCTTTTGAATGGGCCATATCTCTAGGCTGGGACTGTGAACCGTTAACACATAAAGGAATTGTGCCCTCAACATGACGGGTGCGATCATACCAGCACTAATGCACCGGATCCCATCAGAACTCCGAAGTTAAGCGTGCTTGGGCGAGAGTAGTACTAGGATGGGTGAACCCCGGAGAAGTCCTCGTGTTGCACCCCCCTTTTCAATTTTTTTTGCTCCGGTTAGGGTTGCCAAGATACTTTACCCACCACATTTCTATTATCGAATCCCACGGCACCTTGGGCAAGACAACTTCTCTTCACGTGGAGGCTGGGCCCACAAACCGAGGGCGTAGGGCTTGTGACCAGGTCTCCGTCGCTCCGGTGCCCTTTTCAGAGATTAAAATTGAACGTTTTCATCAGTTTCGGGCCACTTTTCTTCTTTTGCTCTGTTTTTCCGTCCCGGATCATACTTCGTGAGCTGTTAAAAGGACGACAACCTTACTAGCGGCACATTAAAGGACCCTACAATGCGTCGATATCACGTCTTGCGAGGATGCTGCGTTGTTGTAGCGGATGGGTTGTCGTTAAGCCCATTGGGCCTTTTGAATGGGACATATCTCTAGGCTGGGACTATGAACCGTTAACACATAAAGGAATTGTGCCCTCAACATGACGGGTGCGATCATACCAACACTAATGCACCGGATCCCATCAGAACTCCGAAGTTAAGCGTGCTTGGGCGAGAGTAGTACTAGGATGGGTGACCCCCGGGGAAGTCCTCGTGTTGTACCCCCCTTTTCAATTTTTTTTGCTCCGGTTAGGGTTGCCAAGATACTTTACACACCACATTTCTATTATCGAATCCCACGGCACCTTGGGCAAGACAACTTCTCTTCACGTGGAGGCTGGGCCCGCAAACCGGTGCCCATAACTTTTGATCCGTAAGGAGTTACGAGGCGCACAGCATACCGTTGGAAAGCCCTCTGAGAGCTCTACGACGGGGGCAGCAAGCAAGCTTGCTGTGCCCTTTTCGGAGCTCAAAATCGAACGTTTTCATCAGTTTCGGGCCACTTTTCTTCTTTTTCTCTGTTTTTCCGTCCTGGATCATACGTCGTGAGCTGTTAAAACGATGACAACCTTACTCGCGGCACATTAGAGGACCCTACAATGCGTCGATATCACGTCTTGCGAGGTTGCTGCGTTCTTGAAGCGGATGGGTTGTCGTTAAGCCCATTGGGCCTTTTGAATGGGCCATATCTCTAGGCTGGGACTGCGAACCGTTAACACATAAAGGATTTGTGCCCACAACATGACGGGTGCTTTCATACCAGCACTAATGCACCGGATCCCATCAGAATTACGAAGTTAAGCGTGCTTGGGCGAGAGTAGTACTAGGATGTGTGACCCCCCGGGAAGTCCTCGTGTTGCACCCCCCCTTTTCAATTTTTTTGGCCCCGGTTAGGGTTGCCAAGATAGTTTACCCACCACATTTCTATTAACGAATCCTACGGCACCTTGGGCAAGACAACTTCTCCTCACGTGGAGGCTGGGCCCGTAAATCGGTGCCCATAACTTTTGATCCGTAAGGAGTTACGAGGCGCACGGCATACCGTTGGAAAGCTCTCTGAGAGCTCTACGACGGGGGCAGTAAGCTAGATTGCTGTGCCCTTTTCAGAGCTCAAAATCGAATGTTTTCATCAGTTTCGGGCCACTTTTCTTCTTTTGCTCTGTTTTTCCGTCCCGGATCGTACGTCGTGAGCTGTTAAAAGGACGACAACCTTACTCGCGGCACATTAGAGGACCCTACAATGCATCGATATCACGTCTTGCGAGGATGCTGCGTTGTTGAAGCGGATGGGTTGTCGTTAAGCCCATTGGGCCTTTTGAATGGGCCATATCTCTAGGCTGGGACTGTGAACCGTTAACACATAAAGGAATTCTACCCTCAACATGACGGGTGCTATCATACCAGCACTAATGCACCGGATCCCATCAGAACTCCGAAGTTAAGCGTGCTTGGACGAGAGTAGTACTAGGATGGGTGACCCCCTGTGAAGTCCTCGTGTTGCACCCCCCTTTTCAATTTTTTTTGCTCCGATTAGGGTTGCCAAGATACTTTATCCACCCCATTTCTATTATCAAATCCCACGGCACCTTGGGCAAGACAACTTCTCTTCACGGGGAGGCTGGGCCCGCAAACCGAGGGCGTAGGGATTGTGACTAGGTCTCCGTCGCTCCGGTTCCCATAACTTTTGATCCGTAAGGAGTTACGAGGCGCACAGCATACCGTTGGAAAGCTCTTTGAGAGCTCTACGACGGGGGCAGCTAGCTAGTTCGCTTTGCCCTTTTCAGAGATAAAATTTGAACATTTTCATCAGTTTCGGGCCACTTTTCTTCTTTTGCTCTGTTTTTCCGTCCCGGATCATACTTCGTGAGCTGTTAAAAGGACGACAACCTTACTAGCGGCACATTAAAGGACCCTACAATGCGTCGATATCACGTCTTGCGAGGATGCTGCGTTGTTGAAGCGGATGGGTTGTCGTTAAGCCCATATAGCCATTTGAATGGGCCATATCTCTAGGCTGGGACTGTGAACCGTTAACATATAAATGAATTGTGCCCTCAACATGACGGGTACGATCATACTAGCACTAATGCACCGGATCCCATCATAACTCCGAAATTAAGCGTGCTTGGGCGAGAGTAGTACTAGGATGGGTGACCCCCTGGGAAGTCCTCGTGTTGCCCCCCCATTTTCAATTTTTTTTGCTCCGGTTTGGGTTGGCAAGATACTTCATCCACCACATTTCTATTATCGAATCCCACGGCACCTTGGGCAAGACAACTTCTCTTCACGTGGAGGCTGGGCCCGCAAACCGATGCCCATAACTTTTGATCCGTAAGGAGTTACGAGGCGCACAGCATACCGTTGGAAAGCTCTCTGAGAGCTCTACGACTGGGGTAGCAAGCGAGCTTGCTGTGCCCTTTTCGGAGTTCAAAAGCGAACGTTTTCATCAGTTTCGGGCCACTTTTCTTCTTTTTCTCTATTTTTTCGTCCCGGATCGTACATCCTGAGCTGTTAAAACGATGACAACCTTACTCGCGGCACATTAGAGGACCCTACAATGCGTCGATATCACGTCTTGCGAGGTTGCTGCGTTCTTGAAGCGGATGGGTTGTCGTTAAGCCCATTGGGCCTTTTGAATGGGCCATATCTCTAGGCTGGGACTGCGAACCGTTAACACATAAAGGAATTGTGCCCTCAACATGACGGGTGCGATCATACCAGCACTAATGCACCGGATCCCATCAGAACTCCGAAGTTAAGCATGCTTGGGCGAGAGTAGTACTAGGATGGGTGACCCCCTGGGAAGTCCTCGTGTTGCAGCCCCACTTTTCAATTTTTTTTGCTCCGGTTAGGGTTGCCAAGATACTTTACCCACCACATTTCTATTAACGAATCCTACGGCACCTTGGGCAAGACAACTTCTCTTCACGTGGAGGCTGGGCCCGCAAATCGGTGCCCATAACTTTTGATCCGTAAGGAGTTACGAGGCGCACGGCATACCGTTGGAAAGCTCTCTGAGAGCTCTACGACGGGGGCAGGTAGCTAGCTTCCTGTGCCCTTTTCAGAGCTCAAAATCCAATGTTTTCATCAGTTTCGGGCCACTTTCCTTCTTTTGCTCTGTTTTTCCGTCCCGGATCGTACGTCGTGTGCTGTTAAAAGGACGACAACCTTACTCGCGGCACATTAGAGGACCCTACAATGCATCGATATCACGTCTTGCGAGGATGCTGCGTTGTTAAAGCAGATGGGTTGTCGATAACGCCATTGGGCCTTTTGAATGGGTCGTATCTCTGGACTGGGATTGTGAACTGTCAACACATAAGAGTTTTCACCCTCAACGTGACGGGTGCTATCATACCAGCACTAATGTATTGGATCCCATCAGAACTCCAAAGTTAAGCGTGCTTGAGCGAGAGTAATTTTGAGATGGGTGACCCCCTGGGAAATCCTCGTGTTGCACCCCCATTTTCAATTATTTTTGCTCCGGTTAGGGTTGCCAAGATACTTTACCCACCACATTTCTATTATCGAATCCCACGGCACCTTGGGCAAGACAACTTCTCTTCACGGGGAGGCTGGGCCCGCAAACCGAGGGCGTAGGGCTTGTGACTAGGTCTCCATCGCTCCGGTTCCCATAACATTTGATCCGTAAGGAGTTACGAGACGCACAGCATACCGTTGGAAAGCTCTCTGAGAGCTCTATGACGGGGGCAGCTAGCTAGCTCGCTTTGCCCTTTTCGGGGTTCAAAATCGAACGTTTTCATCAGTTTCGGGCCACTTTTCTACTTTTGCTCTGTTTTTCCGTCCCGGATCCTACGTCGTGAGCTGTTAAAAGGACGACAACCTAACTCGCGTGATATTATAGGGCCCTAAAATGCGTCGATATCACGTCTTGCGAGGATGCAGCATTTTTGAAGCAGATGGGTTGCCGTTAAGCCCATTGGGCCTTTTGAATGGGCCACCTCTCTAGGCTGGGACTGTGAACCGTCAACACATAAAGGATTTGTGCCCACAACATGATGGGTGTGATCATACCAGCACTAATGCACCGGATCCCATCAGAACTACGAAGTTAAGCGTGCTTGGGCGAGAGTAGTACTAGGATGGGTGACCCCATGGGAAGTCCTCGTGTTGCACCCCCCTTTTCAATTTTTTTTGCTCCGGTTAGGGTTGCCAAGATACTTTACCCACCACATTTCTATTATCGAATCCCACGGCACCTTGGGCAAGACAACTTCTCTTCACGTAGAGGGTGGGCCCACAAACCGAGGGTGTAGGGCTTGTGACCAGGTCTCCGTCGCTCCGGTGCCCATAACTTTTGATCCATATGGAGTTACGAGGCGAACAGCATACCGTTGGAAAGCTCTCTGAGAGCTCTACAACTGGGGCAGCTAACTAGCTTGCTTTGCCCTTTTCGGTGCTCAAAATCGAACGTTTTCATCAGTTTCGGGCCACTTTTCTTCTTTTGCTCTATTTTTCTGTCCTGGATCGTACGTCGTGAGCTGTTAAAAAGACGACAACCTTACTCGCGGCACATTAGAGGACCCTACAATGCGTCGATATCACGTCTTGCGAGGATGCTACGTTGTTGAAGCAGATGGGTTGTCGTTAAGCCCATTGGGACTTTTGAATGGGCCATATCTCTAGGCTGGGACTGTGAACCGTTAACACAGAAAGGAATTGGGCCATCAACATGAGGGGTGCGATCATACCAGTACCAATGCACCGGATCCCATCAGAACTCCGAAGTTAAGCGTGCTTGGGCGAGAGTAGTACTAGAATGGGTGACCCCCTGGGAAGTGCTCATGTTGCACCCCGCTTTTCAATTTTTTTTGTTCCGGTTAGGGTTGCCAAGATATTTTACCCACCACATTTCTATTAACGAATCCTACGGCACCTTGGGCAAGACAACTTCTCTTCACGTGGAGGCTGGGCCCGCAAACCGGTGCCCATAACTTTTGATCCGTAAGGAGTTACGAGGCGCACAGCATACCGTTGGAAAGCTCTCTAAGAGCTCTACAACGGGGGCAGCAAGCCTACTTGCTTTGCCCTTTTCAGAGCTCAAAATCGAACATTTTCATCAGTTTCGGGCCACTTTTCTTCTTTTGCTCTATTTTTCCGTCCTAGATCGTACGTCGTGAGCTGTTAAAAGGACGACAACCTTACTCACGGCACATTAGAGGACCCTACAATGCGTCGATATCACGTCTTGCGAGGATGCTGCATTGTTGAAGCGGATGGGTTGTCGTTAAGCCCATTGGGCCTTTTGAATGGGCCATATCTCTAGGCTGGGACAGTGAACCGTTAACACATAAAGGAATTCTACCCTCATAATGATGGGTGCTATCATACCAGCAGTAATAAACCGGATCCCATCAGAACTCCTAAGTTAAGCGTGCTTGGGCGAGAGTAGTACTAGGATGGGTGACCCCCTGGGAAGTCCTCGTGTTGCACCCCCCTTTTCAATTTTTTTTGCTCCGGTTAGGGTTGCCAAGATACTTTACCCACCACATTTCTATTATCGAATCCCACGGCACCTTGGGCAAGACAACTTCTCTTCACGTGGAGGCTGGGCCCGCAAACCGAGGGCGTAGGGCTTGTGACCAAGTCTCCGTCGCCCTGGTGCCCATAACTTTTGATCCGTAAGGAGTTACGAGGTGCACAGCATACCGTTGGAAAGCTCTCTAAGAGCTCTACGACGGGGGCAGCAAGCTAGCTTGTTGTGCCCTTTTCGGAGCTCAAAATCGACCGTTTTCATTTATTTCGGGCCACTTTTCTTCTTTTGCTCTGTTTTTCCATCCCGGATCGTACGTCGTGAGCTGTTAAAAGGATGACAACCTTACTCGCGGAACATTAGAGGACCCTACAATGCGTCGATATCTCGTCTTGCGAGAATGCTGCGATATTGAAGCTGATCGGTTGTCGTTAAGCCCATTGGGCCTTCTGAATGGGCCATCTCTCTACGCTACGACTATGAACCATTAACACATAAAGGAATTGTGCCCTTAACATGACGGGTGCGATCATACCAACGCTAATGCACCGGATCCCATCAGAACTCCGAAGTTAAGCGTGCTTGGGCGAGAGTAGTACTAGGATGGGTTACCCCCTGGGAAGTCCTCGTGTTGCACCCCCCTTTTCAATTTTTTTTGCTCCGGTTAGGGTTGCCAAGATACTTTACCCACCACATATCTATTATCGAATCCCACGGCACCTTGGGCAAGACAACTTCTCTTCACGTGGAGGCTGGGCCCGCAAACCGAGGGCGTAGGGCTTGTGACCAGGTCTCCGTCGCTCCGGTGCCCATAACTTTTGATCCGTAAGGAGTTACGAGGCGCACAGCATACCGTTTGAAAGCTCTCTGAGAGCTCTACGACGGGGGCAGCAAGCTAGCTCGCTGTGCCCTTATCGGAGCTCAAAATCGAACGTTTTCATCAGTTTCGGGCCACTTTTCTTTTTTTGCTCTATTTTTCCGTCCCGGATCGTACGTCGTGAGCTGTTAAAACGACGAAAGCCTTACTCGCGGCACATTAGAGGACCCTACAATGCGTCGATATCACGTCTTACGAGGATACTGCGTTGTTGAAGCGGATGGGTTGTCGTTAAGCCCATTGGGCCTTTTGAATGGGCCATATCTCTAGGCTGGGACTGTGAACCGTTAACACATAAAGGAATTGTGCCCTCAACATGACGGGTACGATCATACCAGCACTAATGCACCGGATCCCATCAGAACTCCGAAGTTAAGCGTGCTTGGGCGAGAGTAGTACTAGGATGGGTGACCCCCTGGGAAGTCCTCGTGTTGCACCCCCCTTTTCAATTTTTTTTGCTCCGGTTAGGGTTGCCAAGATACTTTACCCACCACATTTCTATTATCGAATCCCACGGCACCTTGGGCAAGACAACTTCTCTTCACGTGGAGGCTGGGCCCGCAATCCGGTGCCCATAACTTTTGATCCGTAAGGAGTTACGAGGCGCACAGCATACCGTTGGAAAGCTCTCTGAGAGCTCTATGACTGGGGCAGCAAGCTAGCTTGCTTTGCCCTTTTCCGAGCTCAAAATGGAACGTTTTCATCAGTTTCGGGCCACTTTTCTTCTTTGCTCTATTTTTCGGTCCCGGTTCGTACGTCGTGAGCTGTTAAAATGATGACAACCTTACTCGCGGCACATTAGAGGACCCTACAATGCATCGATATCACGTCTTGCGAGGATGCTGCGTTGTTGAAGCGGATGGGTTGTCGTTAAGCCCATTGGGCCTTTTGAATGGGCCATATCTCTAGGCTGGGACTGTGAACCGTTAACACATAAAGGAATTGTGCCCTCAACATGACGGGTGCGATCATACCAGCACTAATGCACCGGATCCCATCAGAACTCCGAAGTTAAGCGTGCTTGGGCGAGAGTAGTACTAGGATGGGTGACCCCCTGGGAAGTCCTCGTGTTGCACCCCCCCTTTTCAATTTTTTTTGCTCCGGTTAGGGTTGCCAAGATACTTTACCCACCACATTTCTATTATCGAATCCCACGGCACCTTGGGCAAGACAACTTCTCTTCACGGGGAGGCTGGGCCCGCAAACCGAGGGCGTAGGGCTTGTGACCAGGTCTCCGTCGCTCCGGTGCCCATAACTTTTGATCCGTAAAGAGTTACGAGGCGCACAACATACCATTGGAAAGCTCTCTGAGAGCTCTACGACGGTGGTAGCTAGCTAGCTAGCTGTGCCCTTTTCGGAGCTCAAAATCGAACGTTTTCATCAGTTTTGGGCCACTTTTCTTCTTTTGCTCTGTTTTTCCGTCCTGGATCGTACGTCGTGAGCTGTTAAAAGGACGACAACCTTACTCGCCGCACATTAGAGGACCCTACAATGCGTCGATATCACGTCTTGCGGGGATGCTGCGTTGTTGAAGCGGATGGGTTGCCGTTAAGCCCATTGGGCCTTTTTAATGGGCCATATCTCTAGGTTGGGACTGTGAGCCATTAACATATAAAGGATTAGTGCCCTCAACATAACGGGTGCGATCATACCAGCACTAATGCACCGAATCCCATCAGAACTCCGAAATTAAGCGTGCTTGGGCGAGAATAGTACTAGGATGGGTGACCCCCTGGGAAGTCCTCGTGTTGCACCCGCCTTTTCAAATTTTTTTGCTTCGGTTAGGGTTGCCAAGATACTTAACCACCACATTTCTAATATTGAATCCCAAGGTACCTTGGGCAAGACAACTTCGCTTCACGTGGAGGCTGGGCCCACAAGCCGAGGGCGTAGGGCTTATGACCTGGTCTTCGTCGCTCCGGTACCCATAACTTTTGATCCGTAAGGAGTTACGCGGCGCACAGCATACCGTTGTAATGCTCTCCGAGAGCTCTACGACGGGGGCAGCAAGCTTGCTTGCTTTGCCCTTTTCGGAGCTCAAAATCGAACGTTTTCATCAGTTTCGGGCCACTTTTCTTCTTTTGCTCAGTTTTTCCATCTAGGATTGTACGTCGTGAGCTGTTAAAAGGACGACAACCTTACTCGCAGGACATTAGAGGGCCCTACAATGCGTCGATATCAAGTCTTGCGAGGATGCTGCGTTGTTGAAGCGGATGGGTTATCATTAAGCCCATTGGGCCTTTTGAATGGGCCATCTCTCTAGGCTAGGACTGTGAACCGTTAACACATAAAGGAATTGTGCCCTCAACATGACGGGTGCGATCATACCAGAACCAATGCACCGGATCCCATCAGAACTCCGAAGTTAAGCGTGCTTGGGCGAGAGTAGTACTAGAATGGGTGACCCCCTGGGAAGTCCTCGTGTTGCACCCCCCTTTCAATTTTTTTTGTTCCGGTTAGGGTTGCCAAGATACTTTACCCACCACATTTCTATTAACGAATCCCGCGGCACCTTGGGCAAGACAACTTCTCTTCACGTGGAGGTTGGGCCCGCAAACCGGTGCCCATAACTTTGGATCCGTAAGGAGTTACGCGGCGCACAGCATACCGTTGGAAAGCTCTCTGAGAGCTCTACGACAGGGGCAGTAAAGCTTACAAGGATGTGCCTATTTTTGGAGCCCAAAATCAAACGTTTTCATCAGTTTCGGGACACTTTTCTTCTTTTACTCTCTTTTTCCATCCCGGATCAAACGTCGTGAGCTGTTAAAAGGACGACAACCTTACTCGCGGCACATTAGAGGACCCTACAATGCATCGATATCACGTTTTGCGATGATGCTGCGTTGTTGAAGCGGATGGGTTGTCGTTAAGCCCATTGGGCCTTTTGAATGGGCCATATCTTTAGGCTGGGACTGTGAACCGTTAACACATAAAGGAATTCTACCCTCAACATGACGTGTTCTATCATACCAGCACTAATGCACTGGACCCCATCAGAACTCTGAAGTTAAGCGTGCTTGGGCGAGAGTAGTACTAGGATGGGTGACCCTCTGGGAAGTCCTCGTGTTGCACCCACCTTTTCAATTTTTTTTGCTCCGGTTAGGGTTGCCAAGATACTTTACCCACCACATTTCTATTATCGAATCCCACGGCACCTTGGGCAAGACAACTTCTCTTCACGTGGAGGCTGGGCCCGCAAACCGAGGGCGTAGGGCTTGTGACCAAGTCTCCGTCGCTCCGGTGCCCATAACTTTTGATCTGTAAGGAGTTACGAGGCGCACAGCATACCGTTGGAAAGCTCTCTGAGAGCTCTATGACGGGGGCATCAAGCTAGCTTGCTGTGCCCTTTTTGGAGCACAAAATCGAACGTTTTCATTAGTTTCGGGCCACTTTTCTTCTTTTGCTCTGTTTTTCCGTCCCGGATCGTACGTCGTGAGCTGTTAAAAGGATGACAACCTTACTCGCGGCACATTAGAGGACCCTACAATGCATCCATATCACGTCTTGCAAGGATGCTGCGTTGTTGAAGCGGATGGGTTGTCGTTAAGCCCATTGGGCCTTTTGAATGGGCCATATCTCTAGGCTGCGACTGTGTACCGTTAACACATAAAGGAATTGTGCCCTCAACATGATGGGTGTGATCATACCAACACTAATGCACTGGATCCTATCATAACGCCGAAGTTGAGCGTGCTTGGGCGAGAGTAGTACTAGGATGGGTGACCCCCTGGGAAGTCCTCGTGTTGCACCCCCCTTTTCAATTTTTTTTGCTCCGGTTAGGGTTGCCAAGATACTTTACCCACCACATTTCTATTATCGAATCCCACTGCACCTTGGACAAGACAACTTCTCTTCACGTGGAGGCTGGGCCCGTAAACCGGTGCCCATAACTTTTGATCCGTAAGGAGTTACGAGGCGCACAGCATACCGTTGGAAAGCTCTCTGAGAGCTCTACGACGGGGGCAGTAAACAAGCTTGCCTTGCCCTTTTCGGAGCTCAAAATCGAACGTTTTCATCAGTTTCGGGCCACTTTTCTTCTTTTGCTCTATTTTTTCATCCCGGATCGTACGTCGTGAGCTGTTAAAACGACGACAACCTTACTCGCGGCACATTAGAGGACCCTACAATGCGTCGATATCACGTCTTGCGAGGATGCTGCGTGGTTGAAGCGGATGGGTTGTCGTTAAGCCCACCACATTTCTATTATCGAATCCCACGACACCTTGGGCAAGACAAGTTCTCTTCACGTGGAAGGTGGGCCCGCAAACTGGTGCCCATAACTTTTGATCCGTAAAGGAGTTACGAGGCGCACAACATACCGTTGGAAAGCTCTCTGAGAGCTCTACAATGGGGGAAACAAGCTTGCTTGCTGTGCCCTTTTTGGAGCTCAAAATCGAACGTTTTCATCAATTTCGGGCCACTTTTATTCTTTTGCTCTGTTTTTCCGTCCCGGATCGTACGTCGTGAGCTGTTAAAAGGACGACAACCTTACTCGCGGCACATTAGAGGACCCTACAATGCGTCGATATCACGTCTTGCGAGGATGCTGTGTTGTTGAAGCGGATGGGTTGTCGTTAAGCCCATTGGGCCTTTTGAATGGGCCATCTCTCTAGGCGGGGACTGTGAACCGTTAACACATAAAGGAATTGTGCCCTCAACATGACGTGTGCGATCATACCAGCACTAATGCCCCGGATCCCTTTAGAACTCCGAAGTTAAGCGTGCTTGGGCAGGAGTAGTCCTAGGATGGGTGACCCCCTGGGAAGTGCTCGTGTTGCACCCCCCTTTTCAATTTTTTTTGCTCCGGTTAGGGTTGCCAAAATACTTTATCCACCACATTTCTATTGTAGAATCCCACGACACCTTGGGCAAGACAACTTCTCTTCACATGGAGGATGGGCCCGCAAAGCGGTGCCCATAACTTTTGATCCGTAAGGAGTTACGAGGCGCACAGCATACCGTTGGAAAGCTCTCTGAGAGCTCTACGATGGGGGCAGCAAGCTTGCTTGCTGTGCCCTTTTCGGAGCTCAAAATCGAACGTTTTCATCAGTTT
This sequence comes from Ehretia macrophylla, assembly GCA_037974665.1. Classification (NCBI taxonomy): domain Eukaryota; kingdom Viridiplantae; phylum Streptophyta; class Magnoliopsida; order Boraginales; family Ehretiaceae; genus Ehretia; species Ehretia macrophylla. The sequence continues at coordinate 72,547,332 of CM075768.1, forward strand.
CGGGCCACTTTTCTTCTTTTGCTCTGTTTTTTCGTCCCGGATCGTACGTCGTGAGCTGTTAAAAGGACGACAACCTTACTCGCGGCACATTAGAGGACCCTACAATGCGTCGATATCACGTCTTGCGAGGATGCTGCGTTGTTGAAGCGGATGGGTTATCGTTAAGCCCATTGGGCCTTTTGAATGGGCCATATCTCTAGGCTGGGACTATGAACCGTTAACACATAAAGGAATTGTGCCCTCAACATGACGGGTGCGATCATACCAGCACTAATGCACCGGATCCGTTTAGAACTCCGAAGTTAAGCGTGCTTGGGCGAGAGTAGTACTAGGATGGGTGACCCCCTGGGAAGTCCTCGTGTTGCACCCCCCTTTTCAATTTTTTTTGCTCCGGTTAGGGTTGCCAAGATACTTTACCCACCACATTTCTATTATCGAATCCCACGGCACCTTGGGCAAGAAAACTTCTCTTCATGTCGAGGTTGCGCCCGCAAACCGGTGCCCATAACTTTTGATCCGTAAGGAGTTACGAGGCGCACAGCATACCGTTGGAAAGCTCTCTGAGAGCTCTACGACAAGGGCAGCAAGCTTGCTTGCTTTGCCCGTTTCGCAGATCAAAATCGAACGTTTTCATCAGTTTCGGGCCACTTTTCTTCTTTTGCTTTGTTTTTCCGTCCCTGCTCGTTCGTCGTGTGCTGTTAAAAGGATGACAACCTTACTCGCGGCAGATTAGAGAACCCTACAATGCGTCGATATCACGTCTTGCGAGGATACTGCGTTGTTGAAGCGGATGGGTTGTCGTTAAGCCCATTGGGCCTTTTGAATGGGCCATATCTCTAGGCTGGGACTGTGAACTGTTAACACATAAAGGAATTGTGCCCTAAACATGACGGGTGCGATCATACCTGCACTAATGCACCGGATCCCATTAGAACTCCGAAGTTAAGCGTACTTGGGCGAGAGTAGTACTAGGATGGGTGACCCCTTGGGAAGTCCTCGTGTTGCACCCCCCTTTTCAATTTTTTTTGCTCCGGTTAGGGTTGCCAAGATACTTTACCCACCACATTTCTATTATCGAATCCCACGGCACCTTGGGCAAGACAACTTCTCTTCACGGGGAGGCTGGGCCCGCAAACCGAGGGCGTAGGGCTTGGGACTAGGTCTCCGTCGCTCCGGTTCCCATAACTTTTGATCCGTAAGGAGTTACGAGGCGCACAGCATACCGTTGGAAAGCTCTCTGAGAGCTCTACGACGGGGGCAGCTAGCTAGCTCGCTGTGCCCTTTTCGGAGCTCAAAATCGAACGTTTTCATCAGTTTCGGGCCACTTTTCTTCTTTTGCTCTGTTTTTCCGTCCCGGATCGTACGTCGTGAGCTGTTAAAAGGATGACAACCTTACTCGCGGCACATTAGAGGACCCTACAATGCGTCGATATCACGTCTTGTGAGGATGCTGTGTTTTTTAAGCAGATGGGTTGTCGTTAAGCCCATTGGGACTTTTGAATGGGCCATATCTCTAGGCTGGGACTGTGAACCGTTAACACATAAAGGAATTGTGCCCTCAACATGATGGGTGTGCTCATACCAACACTAATGCACCGGATCCCATCAGAACACCGAAGTTAAGCGTGCTTGGGCGAGAGTAGTACTAGGATAGGTGACCCCCTGGGAAGTCCTCGTGTTGCACCCCCCTTTTCAATTTTTTTTGCTCCGGTTAGGGTTGCCAAGATACTTTACCCACCACATTTCTATTATTTTATCCCACGGCACCTTGGGCAAAACAACTTCTCTTCATGTGGAGGCTGGGCCAGCAAACCGAGGGCGTAGGGCTTGTGACCAAGTCTCTGTAGCTCCGGTGCCCATAACTTTGGATCCGTAAGGAGTTACGAGGCGCACAGCATACCGTTGGAAAGCTCTCTGAGAGCTCTACGACAGGGGCAACAAGCTAGCACGCTATGCCCTTTTCGGAGCACAAAATCAAACGTTTTCATCAGTTTCTGTCCACTTTTCTACTTTTGCTCTGTTTTTCCGTCCCGGATCGTACGTCGTGAGCTGTTAAACAGATTACAACCATACTCGCGGCACATTAGAGGACCCTACAATGCGTCGATATCACGTCTTGCGAGGATGCTGCGTTGTTGAAGCGGATGGGTTGTCGTTAAGCCCATTGGGCCTTTTGAATGGGCCATATCTCTAGGCAGGGACTGTGAACCGTTAAAACATAAAGGAATTGTGCCCTCAACATGACGGGTGCGATCATACCAGCACTAATGTACCGGATCCCATCAGAAGTCCGAAGTTAAGCGTGCTTGGGCGAGAGTAGTACTAGGATGGGTGACCCCCTGGGAAGTCCTCGTGTTGCACCCCCCTTTTCAATTTTTTTTGCTCCGGTTATGGTTGCCATGATACTTGACCCACCACATTTCTATTATCGAATCCCACGGCACCTTGGGCAAGACAACTTCTCTTCACGTGGAGGCTGGGCCCGCAAACCGAGGGCGTAGGGCTTGTGACTAGGTCTCCGTCGTTCCAGTGCCCATAACTTTTGATCCGTAAGGAGTTACGCGGCGCACAGCATACCGTTGCAAAGCACTCTGAGAGCTCTACGACGGGGGCAGCAAGCAAGCTTGCTATGCCATTTTTGGAGCTCAAAATTGAATGTTTTCATCAGTTTCGGGCCCCTTTTCTTCTTTTGCTCTGTTTTTCCATGCCGGATCGTACGTCGTGAGCTGTTAAAAGGACGACAACCTTACTCGCGGCACATTAGAGGACCCTACAATGCGTCGATATCACGTCTTGCGAGGATGTTGCGCTATTGAAACGGATGGGTTGTCGTTAAGCCTATTGGGCCTTTTGAATGGGCCATCTCTCTGGGTTGGGACAGTGAACCATCACCACATAAAAGATTTGTGTCCTCAACTTGACTGGTGCGATCATACCAGTAGTAATTCACCACTTCCCATCATAACTCCGAAGTTAAGCGTGCTTGGGTGAAAGTAGTACTAGGATGAGTGACCCATGGGAAGTCCTCGAGTTGCACCCCCCTTTTCAATTTTTTTTGCCCCGGTTAACTTTGCCAAGATACTTTAACCACCACATTTCTATTATCGAATCCCACGGCACCTTGGGCAAGAAAACTTCTCTTCACGTGGAGGCTGGGCCTGCAAACCGGTGCCCATAACTTTTGATCCGTAAGGAGTTACGAGGTGCACAGCATACCGTTGGAAAGCTCTCTGAGAGCTCTACGACGGGTGCAGCAAGCCAGCTTGCTATGCCCTTTTTGGAGCTCAAAATCGAACGTTTTCATCAGTTTCGAGCCACTTTTCTTCTTTTGCCTTGTTTCTCCGTCCCGGATCGTACGTCGTGAGCTGTTAAAAGGACAACAACCTATTTCACGGGATATTACAGGGCCCTACAACGTGTCGATATCATGTCTTACGAGGATGCTGCGTTATTGAAGCGGATGGGTTATCGTTAAGACCATTGGGCATTTTGAATGGGCCATCTCTCTAGGCTGGAACTGTGAACCGTCAACACATAAACGATTTGTGACCTCAACATGACGGGTGCGATCATACCAGCACTAATGCACTGTATCCCATCAGAACTCCGAAGTTAAGCGTGCTTGGGCGAGAGTAGTATTAGGGTGGGTGACCCCCTGGGAAGTCCTCGTGTTGCACCCCCCTGTTCAAGTTTTTTTGCTCCGGTTAGGGTTGCCAGGATACTTTACCCACCATATTTCTATTATCGAATCCCACGGCACCTTGGGCAAGACAACTTCTTTTCACGGGGAGGTTGGGCCCGCAAACCGAGGGCATAGGGCTTGGGACTAGGTCTCCGTCGCTCCGGTTCCCATAACTTTTGATCCGTAAGGAGTTACGAGGTGCACAGCATACCGTTGGAAAGCTCTCAGTGAGCTCTACGACGAGGGCAGCTAGCTCGCTTGCTGTGCCCTTTTCCGAGCCCAAAATTCGACGTTTTCATCAGTTTTGGGCCACTTTTCTTCTTTTGCTCTATTTTTCCGTCCCGGATCGTACGTCGTGAGCTGTTAAAAGGACGAAAACCATACTCGCGGCACATTAGAGGACCCTACAATGCGTCGATATCACGTCTTGCGAGGATGCTGCGTTGTTGAAGCGGATGGGTTGTCGTTAAGCCCATTGGGCCTTTTGAATGGGCCATATCTCTAGGCTGGGACTGTGAACCATTAACACATATAGGAATTGTCCCCTCAACATGACGGGTGCGATCATAACAGTACTAATGCCCCGGATCCCATCAGAACTCCGAAGTTAAGCGTGCTTGGGCGAGAGTAGTACTACGATGGGTGACCCCTTGGGAAGGCCTCGTGTTGCACCCTCATTTTTAATTTTTTTTGCTCTAGTTAGTGTTGCCAAGTTACTTTACCTACCACAGTACTATTATCGATTCTCACGGAATCTTGGGCAGGACAACTTCTCTTCACGTGCAGGCTGGGCACGCAAACCGAAGGTGTAGGGCTTGTGACCAAGTCTCCGTCGCTTCGGTGCCCATAACTTTTGATCCGTAAGGAGTAACGCGGCGCACAGTATACCGTTGCAAAGATCTTCTAGAGGTCAACTACGGGGGAAGCTAGCTAGCACGCTGGGCCCTTTTTGGGGCCCAAAATCGAACGTTTTCATTAGTTTTGGGCCACTTTTCTTCTTTTGCTTTGTTTTTTCGTCCCAGATCGTACGTCGTGAGCTGTGAAACGGATGAAAACCTTACTCGCGGGACATTAAAGGGCCCTACAATGCGTCGATATCACCTCTTGAGAGGATGCTACGTTGTTGAAGTAGATGGGTTATCGTTAAGCCCATTGGGCCTTTTGAATGGGCCATCTCTCTAGGCTGGGACTGTGAACCGTTAACATATAAAGGAATTGTGCTTTCAACATGACGGGTGCAATTATACCAGCACTTAGGCACCGAATCCCATTAGAACTCCGAAGTTAAGCGTGCTTGGGCGCAAGTAGTACTAGGATGGGTGACCACCTGGGATGTCCTCGTGTTGCCCCTCCCCTTTTCAATTTTTTTTGCTCCGGCTTCGGTTGCCAAGATACTTTACCCACCACATTTCTATTATCGAATCCCACGGCACCTTGGGCAAGACAACTTCTCTTCACGTGGAGGCTGGGACCGCAAACCGAGGCCGTAGGGCTTGTGACCAGGTCTCCGTCGCTCCGGTGACCATAACTTTTGATCCGTAAGGAGTTACGAGGCGCACAGCATACCGTTGGAAAGCTCTCCGAGAGCTCTACGACGGGGGCAGCTAGCTAGCTCGTTGTGCCATTTTCGGAGCTCAAAATCGAACGTTTTCATCAGTTTCGGGCCACTTTTCTTCTTTTGCTCTGTTTTTCCGTCCCGGATCGTACGTCGTGAGCTGTTAAAAGGACGACAACCTTACTCGCGGCACATTAAAGGACCCTACAATGCGTCGATATCATGTCTTGCGAGGATGCTGCGTTGTTGAAGTGGATGGGTTATCGTTAAGCTGGTTGGGCCTTTTGAATGAGCCATATCTCTAGGCTGGGACTGTGAACCGTTAACACATAAAGGAATTGTGCCCTCAACATGACGGGTGCGATCATACCAGCACTAATGCACCGGATCCCATCAGAACTCCTAAGTTAAGCGTGCTTGGGCGAGAGTAGTACTAGGATGGGTGACCCCCTGGGAAGTCCTCGTGTTGCACCCCCCTTTTCAATTTTTTTTGCTCCGGTTAGGGTTGCCAAGATACTTTACCCACCACATTTCTATTATCGAATCCCACCGCACCTTGGACAAGACAACTTCTCTTCACGTGGAGGCTGGGCCAGCAAACCGAGGGCGTAGGGCTTGTGACCAGGTCTCCGTCGCTCCGGTGCCCATAACTTTTGATCCGTAAGGAGTTACGAGGCGCACAGCATACCGTTGGAAAGCTCTCTGAGAGCTCTACGACGGGGGCAGCAAGCTTGCTTGCTATGCCCTTTTCGGAGCTCAAAATCGAACATTTTCATCAGTTTCGGGCCACTTTTCTTCTTTTGCTCTGTTTTTCCGTCCCGGATCGTATGTCGTGAGCTGTTAAAAGGACGACAACCTTACTCGCGGCACATTAGAGGACCCTACAATGCGTCGATATCACGTCCTGCGAGGATGCTGCGTTGTTGAAGCGGATGGGTTGTCGTTAAGCCCATTGGGCCTTTTGAATGGGCCATATCTCTAGGCTGGGACTGTGAACCGTTAACACATAAAGAATTGTGCCCTCAACATGACGGGTGCGATCATACCAGCACTAATGCACTGGATCCCATCAGAACTCCGAAGTTAAGCGTGCTTGGGTGAGAGTAGTACTAGGATGGGTGACCCCCTGGGAAGTCCTCGTGTTGCACCCCCCTTTTCAATTTTTTTTGCTCCGGTTAGGGTTGCCAAGATACTTTACCCACCACATTTCTATTATCGAATCCCACGGCACCTTGGACAAGACAACTTCTCTTCACGTGGAGGCTGGGCCCGCAAACCGAGGGCGTAGGGCTTGTGACCAGGTCTCCGTCGCTCCGGTTCCCATAACTTTTGATCCGTAAGGAGTTACGAGGTGCACAGCATACCGTTGGAAAGCTCTCTGAGAGCTCTACGACGGGGGCAGCAAGCTTCCTTACTATGCCCTTTTCGGAGCTCAAAATCGAACGTTTTCATCAGTTTCGGGCCACTTTTCTTCTTTTGCTCTGTTTTTCCGTCCCGGATCGTACGTCGTGAGCTGTTAAAAGGACGACAACCTTACTCGCGGCACATTAGAGGACCCTACAATGCGTCGATATCACGTCCTGCGAGGATGCTGCGTTGTTGAAGCGGATGGGTTGTCGTTAAGCCCATTGGGCCTTTTGAATGGGCCATATCTCTAGGCTGGGACTGTGAACCGTTAACACATAAAGGAATTGTGCCCTCAACATGACGGGTGCGATCATACCAGCACTAATGCACTGGATCCCATCAGAACTCCGAAGTTAAGCGTGCTTGGGCGAGAGTAGTACTAGGATGGGTGACCCCCTGGGAAGTACTCGTGTTGCACCCCCCTTTTCAATTATTTTAGCTCTGGTTAGGGTTGCCAAGATACTTTACCCACCACAGTTCTATTATCGAATCCCACGGCACCTTGGGCAAGACAACTTCTCTTCACGTGGAGGCTGGGCCTGCAAACCGAGGGCGTAGGGCTTGTGACTAGGTCTCCGTCGCTCCGGTGCCCATAACTTTTGATCCGTAAGGAGTTACGCGGTGCACAGCATACCGTTGGAAAGCTCTTTGAGAGCTCTACGACGGGGGCAGGTAGCATGCTCGCCGTGCCCTTTTTGGAGTTCAAAATCGAACGTTTCCATCAGTCTCGGGCTACTTTTCTTCTTTTGCCCTGTTTTTCCGTCCTGGATCGTACGTCGTGAGCTGTTAAAAGAATGACAACCTTACTCGCGGCACATTAGAGGACCCTACAATGCGTCGATATCACGTCTTGCGAGGATGCTGCGTTGTTGAAGCGGATGGGTTGTCGTTAAGCCCATTGGGCCTTTTGAATGGGCCATATCTCTAGGCTGGAACTATGAACCGTTAACACATAAAGGAATTGTGCCCTCAACATAACGGGTGCGATCATACCAGCACTAATGCACCGGATCCCATCAGAACAACGAAGTTAAGCGTGCTTGGGCGAGAGTAGTACTAGGATGGGTGACCCCCTGGGAAGTCCTCGTGTTGCACCCCCCTTTTCATTTTTTTTTGCTCCGGTTAGGGTTGCCAAGATACTTTACCCACCACATTTCATTTATCGAATCCCACGGCACCTTGGGCAAGACAAATTCTCTTCACGTGGAGGCTGGGCCTGCAAACCGAGGGCGTAGGGCTTGTGACCAGGTCTCCGTCGCTCCGGTGCCCATAACTTTTGATCCGTAAGGAGTTACGAGGCGCACAGCATACCGTTGGAAAGCTCTCTGAGAGCTCTACGACGGGGGCAACAAGCTAGCTTGCTATGCCCTTTTCGGAGCACAAAATCAAACGTTTTCATCAGTTTCTGTCAACTTTTCTACTTTAGCTCTGTTTTTCCGTCCCGGATCGTACGTCGTGAGCTGTAAAACAGATTACAACCTTACTCGCGGCACATTAGAGGACCCTACAATGCGTCGATATCACGTCTTGCGAGGATGCTGCGTTGTTGAAGCGGATGGGTTGTTGTTAAGCCCATTGGGCCTTTTGAATGGGCCATATCTCTAGGCTGGGACTGTGAACCGTTAACACATAAAGGAATTGTGCCCTCAACATGACGGGTGCGATCATACCAGCACTAATGCACCGGATCCCATCAGAACTCCGAAGTTAAGCGTGCTTGGGCGAGAGTAGTACTAGGATGGGTGACCCCCTGGCAAATCCTAGTGTTGCACCCCCCTTTTCAATTTTTTTTGCTCCGGTTAGGTTTGCCAAGATACTTTACCCACCACATTTCTATCATCGAATCCCACGGCACCTTGGGCAAGACAACTTCTCTTCACGTGGAGGCTGGGCCGGCAAACCGAGGCCGTAGGGCTTGTGACTAGGTCTCCGTCGCTCCGATGCGCATAACTTTTGATCCGTAAGGAGTTACGAGGCGCACAGCATACCGTTGGAAAGCTCTCTGAGAGCTCTACGACGGGGGCAGCAAGCTAGCTCACTGTGCCCTTTTCAGAGCTCAAAATCGAACCTTTTCATCAGTTTCGGGCCGCTTTTCTTCTTTTGCTCTATTTTTCCATGCCGGATCGTACGTCGTGAGCTGTTAAAAGGACGACAACCTTACTCGCGGCACATTAGAGGACCCTACAATGCGTCGATATCACGTCTTGCGAGGATGCTGCGTTGTTGAAGCGGATGGGTTGTCGTTAAGCCCATTGGGCCTTTTGAATGGGCCATATCTCTAGGCTAGGATTGTGAACCGTTAACACATAAAGGAATTGTGCCTTCAACATGACGGGTGCGATCATACCAGCACTAATGCACCGAATCCCATCATAACTCCGAAGTTAAGCGTGCTTGGGCGAGAGTAGTACTAGGATGGGTGACCCTTGGGAAGTCCTCGTGTTCTACCTCCCTTTTCAATTTTTTTTGCTCCGGTTAGGGTTGCCAAGATACTTTACCCACCACATTTCTATTATCGAATACCATGGCACCTTGGGCAAGACAACTTCTCTTCACATGGAGGATGGGCCCGTAAACCGGTGCCCATAAATTTTGATCCGTAAGGAGTTACGAGGCGCACAGCATACCGTTGGAAAGCTCTCTGAGAGCTCTACGACTGGGGCAGCAAGCGAGCTTGCTGTGCCCTTTTTGGAGCTCAAAATCGAACGTTTTCATCAGTTTCGGGCCACTTTTTTGCTTTTGCCTTGTTTCTCCGTCCCGGATAGTACGTGCTGAGCTTTTAAAAGGACGACAACCTTACTCGCGGCACATTAGAGGACCCTACAATGCGTCGATATCATGTCTTGCGAGGATGCTGCGTTGTTGAAGCGGATGGGTTGTCGTTAAGCCCATTGGGCCTTTTGAATGGGCCATATCTCTAGGCTGGGACTGTGAACCGTTAACACATAAAGGAATTGTGCCCTCAACATGACGGGTGCGATCATACCAGCACTAATGCACCGGATCCCACCAGAAGTCCGAAGTTAAGCGTGCTTGGGCGAGAGTAGTACTAGGATGGGTGACCCCCTGGGAAGTCCTCGTGTTGCACCCCCCTTTTCAATTTTTTTTGCTCCGGTTAGGGTTGCCAAGATACTTTACCCACCATATTTCTATTATCGAATCCCACGGCACCTTGGGCAACACAACTTCTTTTCACGGGGAGGTTGGGCCCGCAAACCGAGGGCATAGGGCTTGGGACTAGGTCTCCGTCGCTCCGGTTCCATAACTTTTGATCCGTAAGGAGTTACGAGGTGCACAGCATACCGTTGGAAAGCTCTCAGTGAGCTCTACGACGAGGGCAGCTAGCTCGCTTGCTGTGCCCTTTTCGGAGCTCAAAATCGAACGTTTTCATCAGTTTCGGGCCACTTTTCTTCTTTTGCTCTGTTTTTCCGTCCCGGATCGTACGTCGTGAGCTGTTAAAAGGACGAAAACCATACTCGCGGCACATTAGAGGACCCTACAATGCGTCGATATCACGTCTTGCGAGGATGCTGCGTTGTTGAAGCGGATGGGTTGTCGTTAAGCCCATTGGGCCTTTTGAATGGGCCATATCTCTAGGCTGGGACTGTGAACTATTAACACATATAGGAATTGTCCCCTCAACATGACGGGTGCGATCATACCAGCACTAATGCACCGGATCCCATCAGAACTCCGAAGTAAAGCGTGCTTGGGCGAGAGTAGTACTACGATGGGTGACCCCTTGGGAAGTCCTCGTGTTGCACCCCCATTTTCAATTTTTTTTGCTCCGGTTAGGGTTGCCAAGGTACTTTACCCACCACATTTCTATTATCAAATCCCACGGAACCTTGGGCAAGACAACTTCTCTTCACGTGGAGGCTGGGCCCGAAAACCGAGGGCGTAGGGCTTGTGACCAAGTCTCCGTCGCTCCGGTGCGCATAACTTTTGATCCGTCAGGAGTTACGAGGCGCACAGCATACCGTTGGAAAGCTCTCTGAGAGCTCTATGACGGGGACAGCTAGCTAGCTGGCTGTGCCCTTTTCGGAGCACAAAATCGAACGTTTTCATTAGTTTCAGGCCACTTTTCTTCTTTTGCTCTGTTTTCCCGTCCCGGATCGTACGTCGTGAGCTGTTAAAAGGAGGACATCCTTATTCGAGGCCCATTAGAGGCCTCTCCAATGTGTCGATTCCACCTCTTGGGAGGATGCTGCGTTGTTGAAGCGGATGGGTTGTCGTTAAGCCCATTGGGCCTTTTGAATTGGCCATCTCTCTAGGATGGGACTGTGAACCGTTAACACATAAATGAATTGTGCCCTCAACATGACGGGTGCGATCATAACAGCACTAATGCACCGGATCCCATCAGAACTCCGAAGTTAAGCGTGCTTGGGTGAGAGTAGTACTAGGATGGGTGACCACCTGGGATGTCCTCGTGTTGCCCCTCCCCTTTTCAATTTTTTTTGCTCCGGCTTCGGTTGCCAAGATACTTTATCCACTACATTTATATTATCGAATCCCACGGCACCTTGGGCAAGACAACTTTGCTTCACGTGGAGGTTGGGCCCACAAACCGAGGGCGTAGGGCTTGTGACCAGGTCTCCGTCGCTCCGGTGCCCTTAACATTTGAACCGTAAGGAGTTACGAGGCGCACAACATAACATTGGAAAGCTCTCTGAGAGCTCTACGACAGGGGCTGCTAGCTAGCTCGTTGTGCCATTTTCGGAGCTCAAAATCGAACGTTTTCATCAGTTTCAGGCCACTTTTCTTCTTTTGCTCTATTTTTTCGTCCCGGATCGTACGTCGTGAGCTGTTAAAAGGACGACAACCTTACTCGCGGCACATTAAAGGACCCTACAATGCGTCGATATCACGTCTTGCGAGGATGCTGCGTTGTTGAAGTGGATGGGTTATCGTTAAGCTCATTGGGCCTTTTGAATGAGCCATATCTCTAGGCTGGGACTGTGAACCGTTAACACATAAAGGAATTGTGCCCTCAACATGACGGGTGCGATCATACCAGCACTAATGCACCGGATTCCATCAGAACTCCTAAGTTAAGCGTGCTTAGGCGAGAGTAGTACTAGGATGGGTGACCCCCTGGGAAGTCCTCGTGTTGCACCCCCCTTTCCAATTTTTTTTTCTCCGGTTAGGGTTGCCAAGATACTTTACCCACCACATTTCTATTATCGAATCCCACATCACCTTGGACAAGACAACTTCTCTTCACGTGGAGGCTGGGCCCGCAAACCGAGGGCGTAGGGCTTGTGACCAGGTCTCCGTCGCTCCGATGCCCATAACTTTTGATCCGTAAGGAGTTACGAGGCGCACAGCATACCGTTGAAAAGCTCTCTGAGAGCTCTACGACGGGGGCAGGTAGCTAGCTCGCTTTGCCCTTTTCGGAGCTCAAAATCGAACGTTTTCATCAGTTTCGGGCCACTTTACTTCTTTTGTTTTGTTTTTCCGTCCCGGATCGTACGTCGTGAGCAGTCAAAAGGACGACAACCTTACTCGCGGCACATTAGAGGACCCTACAATGCGTCGATATCACGTCCTGCGAGGATGCTGCGTTGTTGAAGCGGATGGGTTGTCGTTAAGCCCATTGGGCCTTTTGAATGGGCCATATCTCTAGGCTGGGACTGTGAACCGTTAACACATAAAGGAATTGTGCCCTCAACATGACGGGTGCGATCATACCAGCACTAATGCACTGGATCCCATCAGAACTCCGAAGTTAAGCGTGCTTGGGCGAGAGTAGTACTAGGATGGGTGACTACCTGGGAAGTCCTCGTGTTGCACCCCCCTTTTCAATTTTTTTTGCTCCGGTTAGGGTTGCAAAGATACTTTACCCACCACATTTCTATTATCGAATCCCACGGCACCTTGGACAAGACAACTTCTCTTCACGTGGAGGCTGGGCCCGCAAACCGAGGGCGTAGGGCTTGTGACCAGGTTTCCGTCGCTCCGGTGCCCATAACTTTTGATCCGTAAGGAGTTACGAGGCGCATAGCATACCGTTGGAAAGCTCTCTGAGAGCTCTACGACGGGGGCAGCAACTTAGCTTACTATGCCCTTTTGGGAGCTCAAAATCGAACGTTTTCATCAGTTTCGGGCCACTTTTCTTCTTTTGCTCTGTTTTTCCGTCCCGGATCGTACGTCGTGAGCTGTTAAAAGGACGACAACCTTACTCGCGGCACATTAGAGGACCCTACAATGCGTCGATATCACGTCCTGCGAGGATGCTGCGTTGTTGAAGCGGATGGGTTGTCGTTAAGCCCATTGGGCCTTTTGAATGGGCCATATCTCTAGGCTGGGACTGTGAACCGTTAACACATAAAGGAATTGTGCCCTCAACATGACGGGTGCGATCATACCAGCACTAATGCACTGGATCCCATCAGAACTCCGAAGTTAAGCGTGCTTGGGCGAGAGTAGTACTAGGATGGGTGACCCCCTGGGAAGTCCTCGTGTTGCACCCCCCTTTTCAATTTTTTTTGCTCCGGTTAGGGTTGCCAAGATACTTTACCCACCACATTTCTATTATCGAATCCCACGGCACCTGGGGCAAGACAACTTCTCTTCACGTGGAGGCTGGGCCCGCAAACCGAGGGCGTAGGGCTTGTGACCATGTCTCCGTCGCTCCGGTGCCCATAACTTTTGATCCGTAAGGAGTTACGCAGCGCACAGCATACCGTTGGAAAGCTCTCCGAGAGCTCTACGACGGGGGCAAGTAGCTAGCTCACCGTGCCCTTTTTGGAGCTCAAAATCAAACGTTTTCATCAGTTTCGGGCTACTTTTCTTCTTTTGCCCTGTTTTTCCGTCCTGGATCGTACGTTGTGAGCTGTTAAAAGGACGACAACCTTACTCGCGGCACATTAGAGGACCCTACAATGCGTCGATATCACGTCTTGCGAGGATGCTGCGTTGTTGAAGCGGATGGGTTGTCGTTAAGCCCATTGGGCCTTTTGAATGGGCCATATCTCTAGGCTGGGACTGTGAACCGTTAACACATAAAGGAATTGTGCCGTCAACATGACGGGTGCGATCATACCAGCACTAATGCACCGGATCCCATCAAAACTCCGAAGTTAAGCGTGCTTGGGCGAGAGTAGTACTAGGATGGGTGACCCCCTGGGAAGTCCTCGTATTGCACCCCCCTTTTCAATTTTTTTTGCTCCGGTTAGGGTTGCCAAGCTACTTTCCCCACCACATTTCTATTATCGCATCCCACGGCACCTTGGGCAAGACAACTTCTCTTCACGTGGAGGTTGGGCCCGCAAATTGAGGGCGTAGGGCTTGTGACCAGGTCTCCGTCGCTCCAGTGCCCATAACTTTTGATCCGTAAGGAGTTACGAGGCGCATTGCATACCGTTGGAAAGCACTCTGAGAGCCCTACGACGGGGGCAGCTAGATAGCTCGCCTTGCCCTTTTCAGAGCTCAAAATCGTACGGTTTCATCAGTTTCGGGCCACTTTTCTTCTTTTGCTCGGTTTTTCCATCCCGGATCGTACGTCGTGAGCAGTTAAAAGGATGACAACCTTACTCGCGGGACATTAGAGGACCTTACAATGCGTCGATATCACGTCTTGCGAGGATGCTGCGTTGTTGAAGAGGATGGGTTGTCGTTAAGCCCATAGGGCCTTTTGAATGGGCCATATGTCTAGGCTGGGACTGTGAACCGTCAACACATAAGGGATTTGTGCACTCAACATGACGGGTGTGATCATACCAGCACTAATGCACCGGATCACATCAGAACTCCGAAGTTAAGTGTGGTTGGGAGAGTGTAGTACTTGGATGGGTGACCCCCTCGGAAGTCATCGTGTTGCACCCCCCTTTTCAATTTTTTTTGCCCTAGTTTGGATTGCCAAGATACTTTACCAACCACATTTCTATTATCGAATCCCACGGCACCTTGGGCAAGACAACTTCTCTTCACGTGGAGGCTGGGACCGCAAACTGAGCGCGTAGGGCTTGTGACCAGGTCTCCGTCGCTCGGGTGCCCATAACTTTTGATCCGTAAGGAGTTACGCGGCGCACAGCATCCCGTTGTAAAGGTCTGCGAGAGATCTACGACGGGGGCAGGTAGCTAGCTCGCCGTGCCCTTTTCGGAGCTCAAAATCGAACGTTTTCATCAGTTTCGGGCTACTTTTCTTCTTTTGCTCTGTTTTTTCGTCCCGGATCGTACGTCGTGAGCTGTTAAAAGGATGACAACCTTACTCGCGGCACATTAGAGGACCCTACAATGCGTCGATATCACGTCTTGCGAGGATGCTGCGTTGTTGAAGAGGATGGGTTTTCGTTAAGCCCATTGGGCCTTTTGAATGGGCCATCTCTCTAGGCTGTGACTGTGAACCGTCAACACATAAGGGCTTTGCACCCTAAACATGACGGGTGCGATCATCCCAGTACTAATGCACCAAATCCCATCAGAAATCCGAAGTTAAGCGTGCTTGGGCGAGAGTAGTACTAAGATTGGGGACCCACTGGGAAGTCCTCATGTTGTACCCCACTTTTCAATTTTTTTTGCTCCGGTTAGGGTTGCCAAGATACTTTACCCACCAAATTTCTATTATCGAATCCCACGGCACCTTGGGCAAGACAACTTCTCTTCACGTGGAGGCTGGGCCCGCAAACCGAGGGCGTAGGGATTGTGACCATGTCTCCGTCGCTCCGGTGCCCATAACTTTTGATCCGTAAGGAGTTACGCGGCGCACAGCATACCGTTGTAAAGCTCTCCGAGAGCTCCACGACGGGGCCAGCCAGCTAGCTTGCTGTGCCCTTTTCGGAGCTCAAAATCAAACGTTTTCATCAGTTTCGGGATACTTTTCTTCTTTTGCTCTGTTTTTCCGTCCCGGATCGTACGTCGTGAGCTGTTAAAAGGACGACAACCTTACTCGCGGCACATTAGACGACCCTACAATGCGTCGATATCACGTGTTGGGAGGAAGCTGCGTTGTTGAAGTGGATGGGTTGTCGTTAAGCCCATTGGGCCTTTTGAATTGGCCATATCTCTAGGCTGGGACTGTGAACCGTTAACATATAAAGGAATTGTGCTCTCAACATGACGGGTGCGATCATACCAGCACTAATGCACCGGATCCCATCAGAACTCCGAAGTTTAGCGTGCTTGGGCGAGAGTAGTACTACGATGGGTGACCCCCTGGGATGTCCTCGTGTTGCACCCCCCATTTTCAATTTTTTTTGCTCCGGTTAGGGTTGCCAAGATACTTTACCCACCACATTTCTATTGTCGAATCCCACGGCACCTTGGGCAAGACAACTTCCCTTCACGTGGAGGCTGGGCCCGCAAACCGAGGGCGTAGGGCTTGTGACCAGGTCTCCGTCGTTCCGGTGCCCATAACTTTTGATCCGTAAGGAGTTACGGGGCGCACAGCGTACCGGTGGAAATCTCTCTAAGAGCTCTACGACGGGGGTAGTATGGTAGCTAGCTGTGCCCTTTTCGGAGCTCAAAATCGAACGTTTTCATCAGTTTCGGGACACTTTTCTTCTTTTGCTATGTTTTTCCGTCACGAATCGTACGTCGTGAGCTGTTAAAAGGACGACAACCTTACTCGCGGCACATTAGAGGACCCTACAATGCGTCGATATCACGTCTTGCGAGGATGCTGCGATATTGAAGCGGATGGGTTGTCGTTAAGCCTATTGGGCCTTTTGAATGGGCCATATGTCTAGGCAGGGACTGTGAACCATTAACATATAAAGGAATTGTGCCCTCAACATGACGGGTGCGATCATACCAGCACTAATGCACCGGATCCCATCAGAACTACGAAGTTAAGCGTGCTTGGGCGAGAGTAGTACTAGGATGGGTGACCCCCTGGGAAGTCCTCGTGTTGCACCCCCCTTTTCAAGTTTTTTTGCTGCGGTGTGGGTGGCCAAGGTTCTTTACCCACCACATTTCTATTATCGAATCCCATGGCACCTTGGGCAAGACAACTTCTCTTCACGTCGAGGCTGGGCCCGCAAACCGAGGGCGTGGGGCTTGTGACCAGGTCTCATTCGCTCGTGTGCCCATAACTTTTGATTCGTAAGGAGTTACGAGGCGCACAGCATACCGTTGGAAAGCTCTCTGAGAGCTCTACGACTGGGGTAGCAAGCTAGCTAGCTGTGCCCTTTTCGAAGCTCAAAATCGAACGTTTTCATCAGTTTTGGGTCACTTTTCTTCTTTTGCTCTGTTTTTCCGTCCCGGATCGTACGACGTGAGCTGTTAAAAGGATGACAACCTTACTCGTGGCACATTAGAGGACCCTACAATGAGTCGATATCACGTCTTGCGAGGATGCTGCGTTATTGAAGCGGATGGGTTGTCGTTAAGCCCATTGGGCCTTTTGAATGGCCCATATCTCTAGGCTGGGACTGTGAACCGTTAACACATAAAGGAATTGTGCTCTCAACATGACGGGTGCGATCATACCAGCACTAATGCACCGGATCCCATCAGAACTCCAAAGTTAAGCGTGCTTTGGCGAGCGTAGTACTAGGATGGGTGACCCCCTGGGAAGTCCTCGTGTTCCGCCCCCCTTTTCAATTTTTTTTGCTCCGGTTAGGGTTGCCAAGATACTTTACCCACCACATTTCTATTATCGAATCCCACGGCACCTTGGGCAAGACAACTTCTCTTCACGTGGAGGCTGGGCCCGCAAACCGGGGGCGTAGGGCTTGTGACCAGGTCTCCGTCGCTCGGGTGCCCATAACTTTTGATCCATAGGGAGTTACGCGGGGCACAGTATACCTTTGGAAAGCTCTTCGAGAGCTCTACGACGGGGGCGGATAGCTAGCTCGCCGTGCCCTTTTTGGAGCTCAAAATCGAACGTTTTCATCAGTTTCGGGCCACTTTTCTTCTTTTGCTCTGTTTTTCCGTCCCGGATCGTAAGTCGTGAGCTGTTAAAAGGACGACAACCTTACTCGCGGCACATTAGAGGACCCTACAATGCGTCGATATCACGTCTTGCGAGGATGCTGCGTTGTTGAAGCGGATGGGTTGTCGTTAAGCCCATTGGGCCTTTTGAATGGGCCATATCTCTAGGCTGTGACTGTGAACCGTTAACACATAAAGGAATTGTGCCCTCAACATGACGGGTGCGATCATACCAGCACTAATGCACCGGATCCCATCAGAACTCCGAAGTTAAGCGTGCTTGGGCGAGAGTAGTACTAGGATGGGTGACCCCCTGGGAAGTCCTCGTGTTGCACCCCCCTTTTCAATTTTTTTTGCTCCGGTTAGGGTTGCCAAGATACTTTACCCACCACATTTCTATTATCGAATCCCACGGCACCTTGGGCAAGACAACTTCTCTTCACGTGGAGGATGGGCCCGCAAACCGAGGGCGTAGGGCTTGTGACCAGGTCTCCGTCGCTCTGGTGCCCATAACTTTTGATCCGTAAGGAGTTACGCGGCGCACAGCATACCGTTGGAAAGCTCTCCGAGAGCTCTACGACGGGGGTAGGTAGCTAGCTCGCCGTACCCTTTTCGGAGCTCAAAATCGAACGTTTTCATCAGTTTTGGGCCACTTTTCTTCTTTTGCTCTGTTTTTCCGTCCCGGATCGTACGTCGTGAGCTATTAAAAGGACAACAACCTGGCTCGCGGCACATTAGAGGACCCTACAATGCGTCGATATCACGTCTTGCGAGGATGCCGCGTTGTTAAAGCGGATGGGTTGTCGTTAAGCCCATTGGGCCTTTTGAATGGGCCATATCCCTAGGCTGGGGCTGTGAACCGTTAACACATAAAGGAATTCTGCCCTTAATGTACCGGATCCCATCAGAACTCCGAAGTTAAGTGTGCTTGGGCGAGAGTAGTACGAGGATGGGTGACCCCCTGGGAAGTCCTCGTGTTGCACCCCCCTTTTCAATTTTTTTTGCTCCGGTTAGGGTTGCCAAGATACTTTCCCCCCCATATTTCTATTATCGAATCCCAGGGCACCTCGGGCAAGACAACTTCTCTCCACGTGGAGGATGGGCCCGCAAACCGAGGGCGTAGGGCTTGTGACCAGGTCCCCGTCGCTCCGGTGCCTATAACTTTTGATCAGTAAGGAGTTACGCGGCGCACAGCATACCGTTGGAAACCTTTCCGAGGGCTCTACGACGGGGGCAGGTAGCTAGCTCGCCGTGCCTTTTTCGGTGCCCAAAATCGAACATTTTCATCAGTTTCGAGCCACTTTTCTTCTTTTGCTCTGTTTTTCTGTCCCGGATCGTAAGTCGTGAGCTGTTAAAAGGACGACAACCTTACTCGCGGCACATTAGAGGACCCTACAATGCGTCGATATCACATCATGCGAGGATGCTGCGTTGTTGAAGCGGATGGCTTGTCGTTAAGCCCATTGGGCCTTTTGAATGGGCCATCTCTCTAGGCTGGGACTGTGAACCGTTAACAAATAAAGGAATTTTGCCCTCAACATGACGGGTGCCATCATACCAGCACTAATGCACCGGATCCCATCAGAACTCCGAAGTTAAGCGTGCTTGGGCGAGAGTAGTACTTGGATGGGTGATCCCTTGGGAAGTTCTCATGTTGCACTCCCCTTTTCATTTTATTTTGCTCCGGTTTGGGTTGCCAAAATACTTTATCCACCACATTTCTATTATCGAATCCCGCGGCACCTTGGGCAAGACAACTTCTCTTCACGTGGAGGCTGGGCCCGCAAACCGAGGGCGTAGGGCTTGTGACCAGGTCTCCGTCGCTCCGGTGCCCATTACTTTTGATCCGTAAGGAGTTACGCGGCGCACAGCATACCGTTGGAAAGCTCTCCGAGAGCTCTACGACGCGGGTAGGTAGCTAGCTAGCTGTGTCCTTTTCGGAGCTCAAAATCGAACGTTTTCATCAGTTTTGTGCTACTTTTCTTCTTTTGCTCTGTTTTTCCGTCCCGGATCGTAAGTCGTGAGCTGTTAAAAGGACGACAACCTTACTCGCGGCACATTAGAGGACCCTACAATGCATCGATATCACGCCTTGCGAGGATGCTGCGTTGTTGAAGCGAATGGGTTGTCGTTAAGCCCATTGGGCCTTTTGAATGGGCCATATCTCTAGGCTGGGACTGTGAACCGTTAACACAAAAAGGAATTGTGCCCTCAACATGACGGGTGCGATCATACCAGCACTAATGCACCGGATCCCATCAGAACTCCGAAGTTAAGCGTGCTTGGGCGAGAGTAGTAATAGGATGGGTGACCCCCTGGGAAGTCCTCGTGTTGTACCCCACTTTTCAATTTTTTTTGCTCCGGTTAGGGTTGCCAAGATACTTTACCCACCACATTTCTATTATCGAATCCCACGGTACCTTGGGCAAGACAACTTCTCTTCACGTGGAGGCTGGGCCCGCAAACCGAGGGCGTAGGGATTGTGACCATGTCTCCGTCGCTCCGGTGCCCATAACTTTTGATCCGTAAGGAGTTACGCGGCGCACAGCATACCGTTGTAAAGCTCTCCGAGAGCTCCACGACGGGGCCAGCCAGCTAGCTTGCTTTGCCCTTTTCGGAGCTCAAAATCAAACGTTTTCATCAGTTTCGGGATACTTTTCTTCTTTTGCTCTGTTTTTCCGTCCCGGATCGTACGTCGTGAGCTGTTAAAAGGACGACAACCTTACTCGCGGCACATTAGACGACCCTACAATGCGTCGATATCACGTGTTGGGAGGAAGCTGCGTTGTTGAAGTGGATGGGTTGTCGTTAAGCCCATTGGGCCTTTTGAATGGGCCATATCTCTAGGCTGGAACTGTGAACCGTTAACACATAAAGGAATTGTGCCCTCAACATGACGGGTGCGATCATACCAGCACTAATGCACCGGATCCCATCAGAACTCCGAAGTTAAGCGTGCTTGGGCGAGAGTAGTACTAGGATGGGTGACCCCCTGGGAAGTCCTCGTGTTGCACCCTCTTTTCAATTTTTTTTGCTCCGGTTAGGGTTGCCAAGATACTTTACCCACCACATTTCTATTATCGAATCCCACGGCACCTTGGGCAAGACAACTTCTCTTCACGTGGAGGGTGGGCCCGCAAATCGAGGGCGTAGGGCTTGTGACCAGGTCTCTGTCGCTCCGGTGCCCATAACTTTTGATCCGTAAGGAGTTACGAGGCGCACAGCAAACCGTTGGGAAGCTCTCTGAGAGCTGTACGACGGGGGCAGCAATCTTGCTTGCTTTGCCCTTTTCAGAGCCCAAAACCGACCGTTTTCATCAGTTTCGCGCCACTTTTCTTCTTCTGTTCTGTTTTTCTGTCCCAGATCGTACGTCGTGAGCTGTTAAAAGGACGACAACCTTACTCGCGGCACATTAGAGGACCCTACAATGCGTCGATATCACGTCTTGCGAGGATGCTGCGTTGTTGAAGCGGATGGGTTGTCGTTAAGCCCATTGGTCCTTTTGAATGGGCTATATCTCTAGGCTGGGACTGTGAACCGTTAACACATAAAGGAATTGTGCCCTCAACATGACGGGTGCGATCATACCAGCACTAATGCACCGGATCCCATCAGAACTCCGAAGTTAAGCGTGCTTGGGCGAGAGTAGTACTAGGATGGGTGACCCCCTGGGAAGTCCTCGTGTAACACACCCCTTTTCAATTTTTTTTTCTCCGGTTAGGGTTGCCAAGATACTTTACCCACCACATTTCTATTATCGAATCCCACGGCACCTTGGGCAAGACAACTTCCCTTCACGTGGAGGCTGGGCCAGCAAACCGAGGGCGGAGGGGTTGTGACCAGGGCTCCGTCGCTCCGGGGCCCATAACTTTTGATCCGTACGGAGTTACGCGGCGCGCAGCATACCGTTGGAAAGCTCTCCTAGAGCTCTACGACGGGGGTAGGTAACTAGCTCGCCGTGCCCTTTTCGGAGTTCAAAATTGAACATTTTCATCAGTTCCGGGCTACTTTTCTTCTTTTGCTCTGTTTTTCCGTCCCGGATCGTACGTTGTGAGCGGTGAAAAGGACGACAACCTTACTCTCGGCACATTAGAGGACCCTACAATGCGTCGATATCACGTCTTGCGAGGATGCTGCGTTGTTGAAGCGGATGGGTTGTCATAAAGCACATTGGGCCTTTTGAATGGGCCATATATCTAGGCTGGGACTGTAAACCGTTAACACATAAAGGAATTGTGCACTCAACATGACGGGTGCGATCATACCAGCACTAATGCACCGGATCCCATCAGAACTCCGAAGTTAAGCGTGCTTGGGCGAGAGTAGTACTAGGATGTGTGACCCCCTGGGAAGTCCTCGTGTTGCACCCACCTTTTCAATTTTTTTTTTGCTCCGGTTAGGGTTGCCAAGATACTTTACCCACCACATTTCTATTATCGAATCCCACGGCACCTTGGGCAAGACAACTTCTCTTCACGTGGAGGGTGGGCCCGCAAACCGAGGGCATAGGGGTTGTGGCCAGGTCTCCGTCGCTCCGGGGGCCTTAACTTTTCACCCGTAAGGAGTTACGCGGCGCACAGCATACCGTTGGAAAGCTCACCGAGAGCTGTACGATGGGGGCAGGTAGCTAGCTCGCCGTGCCCTTTTCGGAGCTCAAAATCGAACGTTTTCATCAGTTTCGGGCCACTTTTCTTCTTTTGCTCTGTTTTTCCGTCCCGGATCGTACGTCGTGTGCTGTTAAAAGGACGACAACCTTACTCGCGGCACATTAGAGGACCCTACAATGTGTCGATATCACGTCTTGCGAGGATGCTGCGTTGTTGAAGCGGATGGGTTGTCGTTAAGCCCATTGGGCCTTTTGAATGGGCCATATCTCTAGGCTGGGACTGTGAACCGTTAACACATAAAGGAATTGTGCCCTCAACATGACGGGTGCGATCATACCACCACTAATGCACCGGATCCCATCAGAACTCCGAAGTTAAGCGTGCTTGGGCGAGAGTAATACTAGGATGGGTGACCCCCTGGGAAGTACTCGTGTTGCACCCCCTTTTTCAATTTTTTTTGCCCCGGTTAGGGTTGCCAAGATACTTTACCCACCACATTTTTATTATGGAATCCCACGGCACCTTGGGTAAGACAGATTCTCTTCACGTGGAGGCTGGGCTCGCAAACCGAGAGCGTAGGGCCTGTGACCAGGTCTCCGTCGCTCCGGTGCCCGTAACTTTTGATCCGTATGGAGTTACGCGGCGTACAGCATACCGTTGGAAAGCTCTCCGAGAGCTCTACGACGGGGGCAGGTAGCTAGCTCGCCATGACCTTTTCGGAGCTCAAAATCGAACGTTTTCATCTGTTTCAGGCTACTTTTCTTCTTTTGCTCTTTCTTTCAGTCCCGGATCGTACGTCGTGAGCGGTTAAAAGGACGACAACCTTACTCGCGACACATTAGAGGACCCTACAATGCGTCGATATTAGGTCTTGCGAAGATGCTGCGTTGTTGAAGCGGATGGGTTGTCGTAAAGCCCATTGGGCCTTTTGAATGGGCCATATCTCTAGGCTGCGACTGTGAACCGTTAACACATAAAGGAATTGTGCCCTCAACATGACGGGTGCGATCATACCAGCACTAATGCACCGGATCCCATCAGAACTCCGAAGTTAAGCGTGCTTGGACGAGAGTAGTACTAGGATGGGTGACCCCCTGTGAAGTCCACGTGTTGCACTCCCCTTTTCAATTTTTTTTGCTCCGGTTAGGGTTGCCAAGATACTTTACCCACCACATTTCTATTATCGAATCCCACGGCACCTTGGGCAAGACAACTTCTCTTCACTTGGAGGTTGGGCGTGCAAACCGGTGCCCATAACTTTTGATCCGTAAGGAGTTACGAGGCTCACAGCATACCGTTGGAAAGCTCTCTGAGAGTTCTACGACGGGGGCAGCCAGCTGGCTCGCTGTACCCTTCTTGGAGCTCAAAATCGAACGTTTTAATCAGTTTCGGGCCACTTTTCTTCCTTTGCTCTGTTTTTCCGTCCCGGATCGTACGTCGTGAGCTGTTAAAAGGACGACAACCTAACTAACGGCACATGGGAGGGCCCTACAACTCGTAGATATCCCGTCTTGCAAGGATGCTACGTTATTGAAGCATATGGGTTGTCGTTAAGCCCATTGGGCCTTTTGAACTGGCCATCTCTCTGGGCTGGGAATGTAAACCGTCAACACATAAAGGATTTGTACCCTCAACATGATGGGTGCGATCATACCAGTAGTAATGCACCGGATCCCTTCAGAACTCCGAACTTGAGCGTGCTTGGGCGAGAGTAGTACTAGGATGGGTGACCCCACGGGAGGTCCTTATGTTGCACCCCCCTTTTCAATTTTTTTTTGCCCCGGTTAGGGTTGCCAAGATACTTTACCCACCACATTTCTATTATCGAATCCCACGGCACCTTGGGCAAGAAAACTTCCCTTCACGTGGAGGCTGGGCCCGCAAACCGAGGGCGTAGGGCTTCTGACCAGGTCTCCGTCGCTCCGGTGCACATAACTTTTGATCCGTAAGGAGTTACGAGGCGCACAGCATACCGTTGGAAAGCTCTCTGAGAGCTCTAAGACAGGGGCAGCTAGCTTGCTCGCTGTGCACTTTTCGGAGCACAAAATCGAACGTTTTCATCAGTTTCGGTCCACTTTTCTTCTTTAGCTCTGTTTTTCCGTCTCGGATCGTACGTCGTGAGCTGTTAAAAGGACGACAACCTTACTCGCGGCACATTAGAGGACCCTACAATGCGTTGATATCACGTCTTGCGAGGATGCTACGTTGTTGAAGCGGATGGGTTGTCGTTAAGCCCATTGGGCCTTTTGAATGGGCCATATCTCTAGGCTGGGACTGTGAACCGTTAACACATAAAGGAATTGTGCCCTCAACATGACGGGTGCGATCATACCAGCACTAATGCACCGGATCCCATCAGAACTCCGAAGTTAAGCGTGCTTGGGCGAGAGTAGTACTAGGATGGGTGACCCCCTGGGAAGTCCTCGTGTTGCACCCCCCTTTTCAATTTTTTTTGCTCCGGTTAGGGTTGCCAAGATACTTTACCCAACACATTTCTATTATCGAATCCCACGGCCACTTGGTCAAGACAAATTCTCTTCACGTGGAGGCTGGGCCCGCAAACCGGTGCTCATAACTTTTGATCCGTAAGGACTTACGAGGCGCACGACATACCGTTGCAAAGCTCTCCGAGAGCTCTACGACGGGGCAGCAAGCTTGCTTGATGTGCCCTTTTTGGAGCACAAAATCGAACGTTTTCTTCAGTTTCGGGCCACTTTTCTTATTTGGAACTGTTTTTCCGTCCCGGATCGTACGTCGTGAGCTGTTAAAAGGATGACAACCTTACTCGCTAGACATTAGAGGGCCCTACAATGCGTCTATATCACGTCTTGCGAGGATGCTGCGTTGTTGAAGCGGATGGGTTGTCGTTAAGCCCATTGGGCCTTTAGAATGGGCCATATCTCTAGGCTGTGACTGTGAACCGTTAACACATAAAGGAATTGTGCCCTCAACATGACGGGTTCGATCATACTAGCACTAATGCATCGGATCCCATCAGAACTCCGAAGTTAAGCGTGCTTGGCGAGAGTAGTACTAGGATGGGTGACCCCCTAGGAAGTCCTCGTGTTGCACCACCCTTTTCAATTTTTTTTGCTCCGGTTAGGTTTGCCAAGATACTTTACCCACCACATTTCTATTATCAAATCCCACGGCACCTTGGGCAAGACAACTTCTCTTCACGTGGAGGCTGGGCCCGCAAACCGAGGGCGTGGGGCTTGTGACCAGGTCTCCGTCGCTCCGGTGCCCATAACTTTTTATCCGTAAGGAGTTACGCGGCACACAGAATACCGTTGGAAAGCTCTCCGACAGCTCTACGACGGGGGTAGGTAGCTAGCTCGCCGTGCCCTTTTCGGAGCTCAAAATCGAACGTTTTCATCAGTTTCGGGCTACTTTTCTTCTTTTGCTCTGTTTTTCCGTCCCGGATCGTACGTCGTGAGCTGTTAAAAGGACGACAACCTTAGTCGCGGCACATTAGAGGACCCTACAATGCGTCGATATCACGTCTTGCGAGGATGCTGCGTTGTTGAAGCGGATGGGTTGTCGTTAAGCCCATTGGGCCTTTTGAATGGGCCATATCTTTAGGCTGGGACTGTGAACCGTTAACACATAAAGGAATTGTGCCCTCAACATGACGGGTGCGATCATACCAGCACTAATGCACCGGATCCCATCAGAACTCCGAAGTTAAGCGTGCTTGGGCGAGAGTAGTACTAGGATGGGTGACCCCCTGGGAAGTCCTCGTGTTGCACCCCCCTTTTCAATTTTTTTTGCTCCGGTTAGGGTTGCCAAGATACTTTACCCAGCACATTTCTATTATCGAATCCCACGGCCACTTGGGCAAGACAAATTCTCTTCACGTGGAGGCTGGGCCCGCAAACCAGTGCTCATAACTTTTGATCCGTAAGGACTTACGAGGCGCACAACATACCGTTGGAAACGCCTGTGAGAGCTCTACGACGGGGGCAGCAAGCTTGCTCGCTCTGCCGTTTTCGGAGCTCAAAATCGAACGTTTTCATCAGTTTCGGGCCACTTTTTTCTTTTGCACTATTTTTCTTTCCCGGATCGTACGTCGTGATGTGTTAAAAGGATGACAACTTTACTCGCGGCACATTCGAGGAGCCTACAATGCGTCGATATCACGTCTTGCGAGTATGCTGCGTTGTTGAAGCGGATGGGTTGTCGTTAAGCCCATTGGGCCTTTAGAATGGGCCATATCTCTAGGCTGTGACTGTGAACCGTTAACACATAAAGGAATTGTGCCCTCAACATGACGGGTTCGATCATACTAGCACTAATGCATCGGATCCCATCAGAACTCCGAAGTTAAGCGTGCTTGGGCGAGAGTAGTACTAGGATGGGTGACCCCCTAGGAAGTCCTCGTGTTGCACCACCCTTTTCAATTTTTTTTGCTCCGGTTAGGGTTGCCAAGATACTTTACCCACCACATTTCTATTATCAAATCCCATGGCACCTTGGGCAAGACAACTTCTCTTCACGTGGAGGCTCGGCACGCAAACCGAGGGCGTGGGGCATGTGACCAGGTCTCTGTCACTCCGGTACCCATAACTTTTAATCCGTAAGGAGTTACGCGGCACACAGAATACCGTTGGAAAGCTCTCCGAGAGCTCTACGACGGGGGCAGGTGGCTAGCTCGCCGTGCCCTTTTCGGAGCTCAAAATCGAACGTTTTCATCAGTTTCGGGCTACTTTTATTCTTTTGCTCTGTTTTTCCGTCCCGGATCGTACGTCGTGAGCTGTTAAAAGGACGACAACCTTAATCGCGGCACATTAGAGGACCCTACAATGCGTCGATATCACGTCTTGCGAGGATGCTGCGTTGTTGAAGCGGATGGGTTGTCGTTAAGCCCATTGGGCCTTTTGAATGGGCCATATCTCTAGGCTGGGACTGTGAACCGTTAACACATAAAGGAATTGTGCCCTCAACATGACGGGTGCGATCATACCAGCACTAATGCACCGGATCCCATCAGAACTCCGAAGTTAAGCGTGCTTGGACGAGAGTAGTACTAGGATGGGTGACCCCCTGGGAAGTCCTCGTGTTGCACCCCCCTTTTCAATTTTTTTTGCTCCGGTTAGGGTTGCCAAGATAGTTTACCCAGCACGTTTCTATTATCGAATCCCACGGCCACTTGGGCAAGACAAATTCTCTTCACGTGGAGGCTGGGCCCGCAAACCGGTGCTCATAACTTTTGATCCGTAAGGACTTACGAGGCGCACAACATACCGTTGGAAAGCTCTCTGAGAGCTCTACGATAGGGGCAGCAAGCTAGCTTGCTCTGCCGTTTTCGGAGCTCAAAATTGAACGTTTTCATCAGTTTTGGGCCAATATTCTTCTTTTGCACTGTTTTTTCGTCCCGGATTGTACGTCGGGAGCTGTTAAAAGGATGACAACCCTACCCGCGGCACATTAGAGGACCCTACAATGCGTCGATATCACGTCTTGCGAGGATGCTGCGTTGTTGAAGCGGATGAGTTGTCGTTAAGCCCATTGGGCCTTTTGAATGGGTCATATCTCAAGGCTGTGACTGTGAACCGTTAACACATAAAGGAATTGTGCCCTCAACATGACGGGTGCGATCATAATAGCACTAATGCATCGGATCCCACCAGAACTCCGAAGTTAAGCGTGCTTGGGCGAGAGTAGTACTAGGATGGGTGACCCCCTGGGAAGTCCTCGTGTTGCACCCCCCTTTTCAAATTTTTTTGCTCCGGTTAGGGTTGCCAAGATACTTTACCCACCACATTTCTATTATCGAATCCCATGACACCTTGGACAGGACAACTTCACTTCACGTAGAGGCTGGGCCCGCAAACCGAGGGCGTCGGGCTTGTGGCCAAGTCTCCGTCGCTCCGGTACCCTTAACTTTTGATTCCTAAGGAGTTACGCGGCACACAGAATACCGTTGGAAAGCTCTCCGAGGGCTCTACGACGGGGGCAGGTAGCTAGCTCCATGTGCCCTTTTCGGAGCTCAAAATCAAAAGTTTTCATCAGTTTCGTGCTACTTTTCTTCTTTTGCTCTGTTTTTCCGTCCCGGATCGTACGTCGTGAGCTGTTAAAAGGACGACAACCTTACTCGCGGCACATTAGAGGACCCTACAATGCGTCGATATCACGTCTTTCGAGGATGCTGCGTTGTTGAAGCGGGTGGGTTGTCGTTAAGCACATTGGGCCTTTTGAATGGGCCATATCTCTAGGCTGGGACTGTGAACCGTTAACACATAAAGGAATTGTGCCCTCAACATGACGGGTGCGATCATACCAGCACTAATGCACCGGATCCCATCAGAACTCCGAAGTTAAGCGTGCTTGGGCGAGAGTAGTACTAGGATGGGTGACCCCCTGGGAAGTCCTCGTGTTGCACCCCCTTTTTCAATTTTTTTTGCTCCGGTTAGGGTTGCCAAGATACTTTACCCACCACATTTCTATTATCGAATCCCACGGCACCTTGGGCAAGACAACTTCTCTTCACGGGGAGGCTGGGCCCGCAAACCGAGGGCGTAGGGCTTGTGACTAGGTCTCCGTCGCTCCGGTGCCCATAACTTTTGATCCGTAAGGAGTTACGAGGCGCACAGCATACCGTTGGAAAGCTCTCTGAGAGCTCTACGACGGGGGCAGCTAGCTAGCTCGCTTTGCCTTTTTCGGAGCTCAAAATCGAACGTTTTCATCAGTTTCGGGCCACTTTTCTTCTTTTGCTCTGTTTTTCCGTCCCGGATCGTACGTCGTGAGCTGTTAAAAGGATGACAACCTTAGTCGCGGCACATTAGAGGGCCCTACAATGCGTCGATATCACGTCTTGCAAGGATGCTGCGTTGTTGAAGCGGATGGGTTGTCGTTAAGCCCATTGGGCCTTTTGAATGGGCCATATCTCTAGGCTGGGACTGTGAACTGTTAACACATAAAGGAATTGTGCCCTCAACATGACGGGTGCGATCATACCAGCACTAATTCACCGGATCCCATCAGAACTCCGAAGTTAAGCGTGCTTGGGCGAGAGTAGTACTAGGAGGGGTGACCCCCTGGGAAGTACTCGTGTTGCACCCCACTTTTCAATTTTTTTTGCTCCGGTTACGGTTGCCAAGATACTTTACCCACCACATTTCCATTATCGAATCCCACGGCACCTTGGGGAAGACAACTTCTCTTCACGTGGTGGCTCGGCCCGCAAACCGAGGGTGTAGGGCTTGTGACTAGGTCTCCGTCGCTCCGGTGCCCATAACTTTTGATCCGTATGGAGTTACGCGGCGCACAGCATACCGTTGGAAAGCTCTCCGAGAGCTCTACGACGGGGGCAGGTAGCTAGCTCGCCGTGACCTTTTCGGAGCTCAAAATCGAACGTTTTCATCTATTTCGGGCTACTTTTCTTCTTTTGCTCTTTTTTTCTGTCCCGGATAGTACGTCGTGAGCTGTTAAAAGGACGACAACCTTACTCGCGGCACATTAGAGGACCTTACAATGCGTCGATATCACATCTTGCGAGGATGCTGCGTTGTTGAAGCGGATGGGTTGTCGTAAAGCCCATTGGGCATTCTGAATGGGCCATCTCTCTAGGCTTGGACTGTGAACCGTTAACACATAAAGGAATTGTGCCCTCAACATGACGGGTGCGATCATACCAGCACTAATGCACCGGATCCCATCAGAACTCTGAAGTTAAGCGTGCTTGGGCGAGAGTAGTACTAGGATGGGTGACCCCCTGTGAAGTCCTCGTGTTGCCCCCCTCTTTTCAATTTTTTTTGCTCCGGTTAGGGTTGCCAAGATACTTTATCCACCACATTTCTATTATCGAATCTCACGGCACCTTGGGCAAGACAACTTCTCTTCACTTGGAGGCTGGGCCTGCAAACCGGTGCCCATAACTTTTGATCCGTAAGGAGTTACGAGGCGCACAGCATACCGTTGGAAAGCTCTCTGAGAGCTCTATGACGGGGGCATCAAGCAAGCTTGCTTTGCCCTTTTTGGAGCTCAAAATCGAACGTTTTTATCAGTTTCGGGCCACTTTTCTTCTTTTGCTCTGTTTTTCCATCCCGGATCGTACGTCGTGAGCTGTTAAAAGGACGGCAACTTTACTCGCGGCACATTAGAGGACCCTACAATGCGTCGATATCCCGTCTTCCAAGGATGCTGCGTTGTTGAAGCGGATGGGTTGTCGTTAAGCCCATTGGGCCTTTTGAATGGGCCATATCTCTAGGCTGGGACTGTGAACCGTTAACACATAAAGGAATTGTGCCCTCAACATGACGGGTGCGATCATACCAGCACTAATGCACCGAATCCCATCAGAACTCCGAAGTTAAGCGTGCTTGGGCGAGAGTAGTACTAGGGTGGGTGACCCCCTGGGAAGTCCTCGTGTTGCACCCCCTTTTCAATTTTTTTTGCTCCGGTTAGGGTTGCCAAGATACTTTACCCACCACATTTCTTTTATCGAATCCCACGGCACCTTGGGCAAGACAACTTCTCTTCACGGGGAGGCTAGGCCCGCAAACCGAGGGCGTAGGGCTTGTGACTAGGTCTCCGTCGCTCCGGTGCCCATAACTTTTGATCTGTAAGGAGTTACGAGGCACACAGCATACCGTTGGAAAGCTCTCTGAGAGTTCTACGACGGGGACAGCAAGCTTGCTTGCTGTGCCCTTTTCGGAGCTCAAAATCGAACATTTTCATCAGTTTCGGGCCACTTTTCTTCTTTTGCTCTGTTTTTGGGTCCTGGATCGTACGTCGTGAGCTGTTAAAAGGACGACAACCTTACTCGCGGCACATTAGAGGACCCTACAATGCGTCGATATCACGTCTTGCGAGGATGCTGCGTTGTTGAAGCGGATGGGTTGTCGTTAAGCCCATTGGGCCTTTTGAATGGGCCATATCTCCAGGCTGGGACTGTGAACCGTTAACACATAAAGGAATTGTGCCCTCAACATGATGGGTGCGATCATACCAGCACTAATGCACCGGATCCCATCAGAACTCCGAAGTTAAGCGTGCTTGGGCGAGAGTAGTACTAGGATGGGTGACCCCCTGGGAAGTCCTCGTGTTGCACCCCCCTTTTCAATTTTTTTTTGCTCCGGTTAGGGTTGCCAAGATACTTTACCCACCACATTTCTATTATCGAATCCCACGGCACCTTGGGCATGAAAACTTCTCTTCACGTGGAGGTTGGGCCCGCAAACCGAGAGCATAGGGCTTGTGACCAGGTCTCCATCGCTTCGGTGCCCATAACTTTTGATCCGTAAGGAGTTATACGACGCGCAGTATACCGTTAGAAAGCTCTCCGAGAGCTCTACGACGGGGGCAGGTAGCTAGCTCGCCGTGACATTTTCGGAGCTCAAAATCGAACGTTTGCATCAGTTTCGGGCTACTTTTCTTCTTTTGCTCTTTTTTTCGGTCCCGGATCGTACGTCGTGAGCTGTTAAAAGGACGACAACCTTACTCTCGGCACATTAGAGGACCCTACAATGCGTCGATATCACGTCTTGCGAGGATGCTGCGTTGTTGAAGCGGATGGGTTGTCATAAAGCCCATTGGGCCTTTTGAATGGGCCATATATCTAGGCTGGGACTGTAAACCGTTAACACATAAAGGAATTGTGCACTCAACATGACGGGTGCGATCATACCAGCACTAATGTACCGGATCCCATCAGAACTCCGAAGTTAAGTGTGGTTGGGCTAGAGTAGTACTAGGATGGGTGACCCCCTGGGAAGTCCTCGTGTAGCACCCCCCTTTTCAATTTTTTTTGCTCCGGTTAGGGTTGCCAAGATACTTTACCCACCACATTTCTATAATCGAATCCCACGGCACCTTGGGCAAGACAACTTCTCTTCACGTGGAGGCTGGGCCCGCAAACCGAGGGCGGAGGGCTTGTGACCAGGTCTCCGTCGCTCCGGTGCCCATAACTTTTGATCCGTAAGGAGTTACGCGGCGCACAGCATACCGTTGGAAAGCTCTCCTAGGGCTCTACGACGGGGGTAGGAAACTAGCTCGCCGTGCCCTTTTCGGAGTTCAAAATCAAACGTTTTCATCAGTTCCGGGCTACTTTTCTTCTTTTGCTCTGTTTTTCCGTCCCGGATCGTACGTTGTGAGCGGTGAAAAGGATGACAACCTTACTCATGGCACATTAGAGGACCCTACAATGCGTCGATATCACATCTTGCGAGGATGCTGCGTTGTTGAAGCGGATGGGTTGTCGTTAAGTCCATTGGGCCTTTTGAATGGGCCATATCTCTAGGCTGGGACTGTGAACCGTTAACACATAAAGGAATTATGCCCTCAACATGACGGGTGCGATCATACCAGCACTAATGCACCGGATCCCATCAGAACTCCGAAGTTAAGCGTGCTTGGGCGAGAGTAGTACTAGGATGGGTGGCCCCCTGGGAAGTCCTCGTGTTGCACCCCCCTTTTCAATTTTTTTTGCTCCGGTTAGGGTTGCCAAGATACTTTACGCACCACATTTCTATTATCGAATCACACGGCACCTTGGGCAAGACAACTTCTCTTCACGGGGAGGCTGGGCCCGTAAACCGAGGGCGTAGGGCTTGTGACCAGGTCTCCGTCGCTCCGGTGCCCATAACTTTTGATCCGAAAGGAGTTACGCGGCGCACAGCATACCGTTGGAAAGCTCTCCGAAAGCTCTACGACGGGGGCTGGTAGCTAGCTTTCTGTGCCCTTTTCGGAGCTCAAAATTGAACGTTTTCATCAGTTTCGGGCCTCTTTTCTTCTTTTGCTCTATTTTTCTGTCCCGGATGGTACGTCGTGAGCTGTTAAAAGGACGACAACCTTACTCGAGGCACATTAGAGGACCCTACAATGCGTCGATATCACGTCTTGCGAGGATTCTGCGTTGTTGAAGCGGATGGGTTGTCGTTAAGTCCATTGGGCCTTTTGAATGGGCCATATCTCTAGGCTGCGACTGTGAACCGTTAACACATAATGGAATTGTAACCTCAACATGACGTGTGCGATCATACCAACACCAATGCACCGGATCCCATCAGAACTCCGAAGTTAAGCGTGATTGGGCGAGAGTAGAACTAGGACGGATGACCCCCTAGGAAGGGCTCGTGTTGCACCCCCCTTTTTCATTTTTTTTTGCTCCGGTTAGGTTTGCCAAGATAGCTTATCCACCAAATCTCTATTACCGAATCCCACATAACATTGGGCAAGATAACTTCGCTTCACGTAGTGGTTGGGCCCGCAAACCGTGGGCATAGGTTTTGTGACCAGGTCTCCATCGCTCCGGTGCCCATAACTTTTGATCCGTAAGGAATTACGCGGCGCATAGCATACCGTTGGAAAGTTCTCTGAGAGCTGTAAGATGGGGGCAGGTAGCTAGCTCGCCGTGCCCTTTTCGGGGCTCAAAATCGAACGTTTTCATCAGTTTCGGGCCACTTTTCTTCTTTTGCTCTATTTTTCCGTCTCGGATCGTACGTCGTGAGTTGTTAAAAGGACGACAACCTTACTCGCGGGACATTAGAGGACCCTACAATGCGTCGATATTACGTCTTGCGAGGATGCTGCGTTGTTGAAGCGGATGGGTTGTCGTTAAGCCCATTGGGCCTTTTGAATGGGCCATATCTCTAGGCTGGGACTGTGAACCGTTAACACATAAAGGAATTGTGCCCTCAACATGACGGGTGCGATCATACCAGCACTAATGCACCGGATCCCATCAGAACTCCGAAGTTAAGCGTGCTTGGGCGAGAGTAGTACTAGGATGGGTGACCCCCTGGGAAGTACTCGTGTTGCTCCCCCTTTTTCAATTTTTTTTGCTCCGGTTAGGGTTGCCAAGATACTTTACCCACCACATTTCTATTATCGAATCCCACGGCACCTTGGGCAAGACAAATTCTCTTCACGTGGAGGCTGGGCCCGCAAACCGAGGGCGTAGGGCTTGTGACCAGGTCTCCGTCGCTCCGGTGCCCATAAATTTTGATCCGTATGGAGTTACACGGCGTACAACATACGTTGGAAAGCTATTCGAGAGCTCTACGACGGGGGCAGGTAGCTAGCTCGCCGTGACCTTTTCGGAGCTCAAAATCGAACGTTTTCATCTGTTTCGGGCTACTTTTCTTCTTTTGCTCTTTCTTTCAGTCCCGGATCGTACGTCGTGAGCGGTTAAAAGGACGACAACCTTACTCGCGACACATTAGAGGACCCTACAATGCGTCGATATCACGTCTTGCGAGGATGCTGCGTTGTTGAAGAGGATGGGTTGTCGTAAAGCCCATTGGGCCTTTTGAATGGGCCATCTCTCTGGGCTGGGACTGTGAACCGTCAACACATAAAGGATTTGTGCCCTCAACATGGCGGGTGCGATCATACCAGCACTAATGCTCCAGATCCCATCAGAACTCCGAAGTTAAGCGTGCTTGGGCGAGAGTAGTATTAGGATCGGTGACCCCCTGTGAAGTCCTCGTGTTGCACTCCCCTTTTAATTTTTTTTTGCTCCGGTTAGGGTTGCCAAGATACTTTATCCACCACATTTCTATTATAGAATCCCACGGCACCTTGGGCAAGACAACTTCTCTTCACTTGGAGGCTGGGCCTGCAAACCGGTGCCTATAACTTTTGATCCGTAAGGAGTTACGAGGCGCACAGCATACCGTTGGAAAGCTCTCTGAGAGTTCTACGACGGGGGCAGCCAGCTGGCTCGCTGTGCCCTTCTTGGAGCTCAAAATCGAACGTTTTAATCAGTTTCAGGCCACTTTTCTTCCTTTGCTCTGTTTTTCCTTCCCGGATCGTACGTCGTGAGCTGTTAAAAGGACGACAACCTTACTCGCGGCATATTAGAGGACCCTACAATGCGTCGATATCACGTCTTGCGAGGATGCTACGTTGTTGAAGCAGATGGGTTGTCGTTAAGCCCATTGGGCCTTTTGAATGGGCCATATCTCTAGGCTGGGACTGTGAACCGTTAACACATAAAGGAATTGTGCCCTCAACATGATGGGTGCGATCATACCAGCACTAATGCACCGGATCCCATCAGAACTCCGAAGTTAAGCGTGCTTGGGCGAGAGTAGTACTAGGATGGGTGACCCCCTGGGAAGTCCTCGTGTTGCACCCCCCTTTTCAATTTTTTTTTGCTCCGGTTAGGGTTGCCAAGATACTTACCCACCACATTTCTATTATCGAATCCCCCGGCGCCTTGGGCAAGAAAACTTCTCTTCACGTGGAGGCTGGGCCCGCAAATCGAGGGCGTAGGGCTTGTGACCAAGTCTCCGTCGCTCCGGTGCACATAACTTTTGATCCGTAAGGAGTTACGAGGCGCACAGCATACCGTTGGAAAGCTCTCTGGAAGCTCTACGACAGGGGCAGCCAGCTTGCTCGTTGTGCACTTTTCGGAGCTCAAAATTGAACATTTTCATCATTTTCGGGCCACTTTTCTTCTTTGGCTATGTTTTTCCATCCCGGATCGTACGTCGTGAGCTGTTAAAAGGACGACAACCTTACTCGCGGCACATTAGAGGACCCTACAATGCGTCGATATCACGTCTTGCGAGGATGCTGCGTTGTTGAAGCGGATGGGTTGTCGTTAAGCCCATTGGGCCTTTTGAATGGGCCATATCTTTAGGCTGGGACTATGAACCGTTAACACATAAAGGAATTGTGCCCTCAACATGACGGGTGCGATCATAACAGCACTAATGCACCGGATCCCATCAGAACTCCGAAGTTAAGCGTGCTTGGGCGAGAGTAGTACTAGGATGGGTGACCCCCTGGGAAGTCCTCGTGTTGCACCCCCCTTTTCAATTTTTTTTGCTCCGGTTAGGGTTGCCAAGATACTTTACCCACCACATTTCTATTATCGAATCCCACGGCCACTTGGGCAAGACAAATTCCCTTCACGTGGAGGCTGGGCCCGCAAACCGGTGCCCCTAACTTTTGATCCGTAAGGAGTTACGAGGCGCACAGCATACCGTTGGAAAGCTCTCTGAGAGCTCTACGACGGGGGCAGCAAGCTAGCTTGCTGTGCCGTTTTCGTAGCTCAAAATCAAACATTTTCATCAGTTTCAGGCCACTTTTCTTCTTTTACTCTATTTTTCCGTCCCGGATCGTACGTCGTGAGCTGTTAAAAGGACGACAACCTTACTCGCGGCACATTATAGGACCCTACAATGCGTCGATATCACGTCTTGCGAGGATGCTGCATTGTTGAAGTGGATGGGTTGTCGTTAAGCCCATTGGGCCTCTAGAATGGGCCATATCTCTAGGCTGGGACTGTGAACCGTTAACACATAAAGGAATTGTACCTTCAACATGATGGGTGTAATCATACTAGCACTAATGCATCGGATCCCATCAGAACTCCGAAGTTAAGCGTGCTTGGGCGAGAGTAGTACTAGGATGGGTGAACCCCTAGGAAGTCCTCGTGTTGCACTCCCCTTTTCAATTTTTTTTGCTCGGGTTAGGGTTTCCAAGATACTTTACCCACCACATTTCTATTATCAAATCCCATGACACCATGGGCAAGACAACCTCCCTTCACGTGGAGGCTGGGCCCGCAAACCGAGGGCGTAGGGCTTGTGACCAGGTCTCCGTCGCTACGGTGCCCATAAATTTTAATCCGTAAGGAGTTACAAGACACACAGTATACCGTTGGAAAGCTCTCCAAGAGCTCTACGACGGGGGCAAGTATCTTGCTCGCTGTGCCCTTTTCGGAGCCGAAAATTGAACATTTTCATCAGTTTCGGGCTACTTTTCAGATTTTTGATCT
The DNA here is from genome assembly GCA_037974665.1 of Ehretia macrophylla. Taxonomy (NCBI): domain Eukaryota; kingdom Viridiplantae; phylum Streptophyta; class Magnoliopsida; order Boraginales; family Ehretiaceae; genus Ehretia; species Ehretia macrophylla. The sequence goes on from CM075768.1 coordinate 72,584,192, forward strand.
ATTTTTCCGTCCCGGATCGTACGTCGTGAGCTGTTAAAAGGACGACAACCTTAGTCGTGGGACATTAGAGGACCCTACAATGCGTCGATATCACGTCTTGCGAGGCTGCTGCGTTGTTGAAGCGGTTGGGTTGTCGTTAAGCACATTGGGCCTTTTGAATGGGCCATATCTCTAGGCTGGGACTGTGAACCGGTAACACATAAAGGAATTGTGGCCTCAACATGACGGGTGTGATCATACCAGCACTAATGCACCGGCTCCCATCCGGACTCCGAAGGTAAGGGGGCTTGGGCGAGAGTAGTCCTTGGTTGGGTGACCCCCTGGGACGTCCTCGTGTTGCACCCCCCTTTTCAATTTTTTTTGCTCCGGTTAGGGTTGCCAAGATACTTTACCCACCACATTTCTATTATCGAATCCCACGGCACCTTGGGCAAGACAACTTCTCTTCACGGGGAGGCTGGGCCCGCAAACCGAGGGCGTAGGGCTTGTGACTAGGTCTCCGTCGCTCCGGTGCCCATAACATTTGATCCGTAAGGAGTTACGACGCGCACAGCATACCGTTGGAAAGCTCTTTGAGAGCTCTACGACGGGGGCAGCTAGCTAGCTCGCTGTGCCCTTTTCGGAGCTCAAAATCGAACGTTTTCATCAGTTTCGGGCCACTTTTCTTCTTTTGCTCTGTTTTTCCGTCCCGGATCGTACGTCGTGAGCTGTTAAAAGGACGACAACCTTACTCGCGGCACATTAGAGGACCCTACAATGCGTCGATATCACGTCTTGCGAGGATGCTGCGTTGTTGAAGCGGATGGGTTGTCGTTAAGCCCATTGGGCCTTTTGAATGGGCCATATCTCTAGGTTGGGACTGTGAACTGTTAACACATAAAGGAATTGTGCCCTCAACATGACGGGTGCGATCATACCAGCACTAATGCACCGGATCCCATCAGAACTCCGAAGTTAAGCGTGCTTGGGCGAGAGTAGTAATAGGATGGGTGACCCCCTGGGAAGTCCTCGTGTTGCACCCCCCTTTTCAATTTTTTTTGCTCCGGTTAGGGTTGCCAAGATACTTTACCCACCACATTTCTATTATCGAATCCCACGGCACCTTGGGCAAGACAACTTCGCTTCACGTAGAGGCTGGGCCCACAAACCGAGGGCTAGGGCTTGTGACTAGGTCTCCGTCGCTCCGATGCCCATGACTTTTGATCCGTAAGGTGTTACGTGGCGCACAGCATGTAACGCCCCGATCCCTCACGAGACCGGAGGCTCTAGTAACCACGCTATTCTTAACCCAATTCCAACCCAGTCTCAAAATTTTTGGGGAAAACGGACAGAGTTTCTCCTGTACTATGGACATTCTGAAAACCTGTAAATTCTCAAATAAGGTACGTACAAGGTAAACAAACTTTTCCTGGCTAAATATTTAAAGATTCACGGCCATCCGAGCCTTGAAGCAAACAATAGTTCCAAATCCACACAAGCATGCAAGTAACATTGTTTACAACATAATCTAAAAGCCATGACCTACTAGGATAACATTAAAACGTACTTAGAAGATAAAACATTCTACATTAAGCCATTCACTCCCAAGCATGCAAAGTGAATAAAAGCAGAACACAAGTTATTACAAGACATAGGTTCTCAAATCTACACTACAACCAACTATCCTTCAACTTCTTACAGTAACCAATATAAACAAAGCCCTTAGGCCACAAAATAGATACACAAATACCAAATAGAAACAAGAAGGCACAGCCACTTCAGAATAACACACAGCAACTAGGGCAACTCCTCCAACTGCGCCACCTGAAACATGTTAGCGAGGTATGAGCAACCACTGTTGCCCAGTGAGGGATATAGTCCCGGGGCGTGCAATGCAACATATAATACAATTATACAACAATAACACTTAGACAATTAAAGAAACAATGAAACTTAAATAACCACACATTTAAAGGATACATTTCACATAACCCCTATACACCAATCTTCACTGGTCTTCATTCACGATCCACGAACCACGAGCACGATCACGATAAGCCGGCATAATCCCCAAACACTCCAGTGGGTGTACTCCGGATGTACCCCGATAATCCTACGACCCAACATCCCCTGGCAATCTCCGGACCAGGCGAATGAGGGACTAGGGCACGGAGTTTGAATATCCACCGGCAAGCCCTCTGCCGCCCAGCCGATATTCAACACATCCGCCCCTGACACTATGGTTGCGCAACCACTATGCAATGCACTTAACGATGGCAAGTTAATAGCAATAATATAAGCATTAACACATATGAGGATCAACAAAGTAGGTTGACCTCGAGGCAATTAGCATAGAAGCAATTATATAAGCTAATAAGCAGTTTTACAAAGGGACATTTACAAAATAACCATAGAATTATACCAAAAGCTCCAAATCAACTTAATATCACATATAAACACTCAAGAAGTCATGCCGTGGGTTTAGAAATGTGAGACAACCGAAATTGCACTTAAACCCCTTTATTTTACAAACTATTTCTCTTCCAAACCAAAGTTAATGATTTCATTTTCAAAGGGAACTCTCCCAACCTTCTAACTAACCCTCAAGGTAACCTCTCAACCCTCTAACTCATTCAAATGCCCGCGATTACCCCGAAAGCCCCAAATTCCCTCTTATGGCTTTAAACTACACATACAATGTCCGGGCTTCAACCAAGGGATATCAAGGCTTCTATAGCACCTAGGTAGCCTAAGGATACTAGAATTGAAGCCCGAATACACCCGGATTCGCATTAACCCCGAAAGCCCCAAATTAAAGTCGGCTATTTTCCATTTTTAAGCGATTTAAGGACATTGCAAGTGCACGGGGCTATTAGGTTACCTTCACTAGCACCTAAGGCATCTACTAGAAGCATTAAATCAAGCTAATTCGAGCAATTACGCAAAACCCTAGAAAAACGTCACTATTCACCCTAAAAATCAAACTAACGATTCTAACCGTTTAAATTGCGAAACGATGACTCAAATATGTTCTCTAGCATTCATATACATGGTATAATAGCATAAATAACAATTACAATGGCATTTGATCACATTTTCAACAAATCAAGAAATTGACAACTATTTAGAAATGCAAAAACAAGCCGTGAAATCCCTCACCAATGCGCGTAAGAGCTCTCGGGAGACTTGCAAACACCCTAAACTATGTGCTCCTAGCTTGGCTTGGCTTGAATTGAAGATTTGATGGCAAAAATCTCCTCCTTCCTCTCCTTTCTTGCTGTCGGGTTTCCTGCCCATTTTTCAGCTTTTTCTTCTTTTTTTTTTGTTATGAGTTATAGTGTGTTATGTTGGGTATCAAAGGGGTGGGGTCAAGTTGAGAGTGTTTAATGTGTACTAAAATGACAATAGTTGGCATTAAAACGAGTCTAATGGTGTAATAATTAAGTTAGCTAACTAAAACATAAAGTTTCATACATAACACTATTCACTAGTTTCAACAAATCATTTTCTAAACGGAGGCTCCTATCACTCCTAGCTCGAGAGCACATTTTCCCACTCCTTTAACAATTAATGTGATTTAATAAAAATGATAATTCATGGTAATTAAGTAGTTGAAAAACGGAATGAATAGTGATTAAAGAAGACAATAAGCAAAGCACAAAATAAATGCACAAATAGTGGATGCATTAGTAAGCTAGAAGTAGGGTTAAATCTCGGGCATCACACAGCATACCGTTGGAAAGCTCTCCGAGAGCTCTACGACGGGGGCAGGTAGCTAGCTCGCCGTGCCCTTTTCGGAGCTCAAAATCGAACGTTTTCATCAGTTTCGGGCTACTTTTCTTCTTTTGCTCTGTTTTTCTGTCCCGGATCGTACGTCGTGAGCTGTTAAAAGGACGACAACCTTACTCGCGGCACATTAGAGGACCCTACAATGCGTCGATATCACGTCTTGCGAGGATGCTGCGTTGTTGAAGCGGATGGGTTGTCGTAAAGCCCATTGGGCCTTTTGAATGGGCCATATCTCTAGGCTGGGACTGTGAACCGTTAACACATAAAGGAATTGTGCCTCAACATGATGGGTGCGATCATACCAGCACTAATGCACCGGATCCCATCAGAACTCCGAAGTTAAGCGTGCTTGGGCGAGAGTAGTACTAGGATGGGTGACCCCCTGGGAAGTCCTCGTGTTGCACCCCCCTTTTCAATTTTTTTTGCTCCGGTTAGGGTTGCCAAGATACTTTACCCACCACATTTCTATTATCGAATCCCACGGCACCTTGGGCAAGACAACTTGTCTTCACGTGGAGGCTAGGCCCGTAAACCGAGGGCGTAGGGCTTGTGACTAGGTCTCCATCGCTCCGGTGCCCATAACTTTTGATCCGTAAGGAGTTACGCGGCGCACAGCATACCGTTGTAAAGCCCTTCGAGAGCTCTACGACGTGGGCAGCCAGCGAGCTTGGTTTGCCCTTTTCGGAGCTCAAAATCCAACGTTTTCATCACGTTCGGTCCACTTTTCTTCTTTTGCTCTGTTTTTCTGTCCCGGATCGTACGTCGTGAGCTGTTAAAAGGACGACAACCTTACTCGCGGCACATTAGAGGACCCTACAATGCGTCGATATCACGTCTTGCGAGGATGCTGCGTTGTTGAAGCGGATGGGTTGTCGTTAAGCCCATTGGGCCTTTTGAATGGGCCATATCTCTAGGCTGGGACTGTGAACCGTTAACACATAAAGGAATTGTGCCTCAACAAGACGAGTGCGATCATACCAGCACTAATGCACCGGATCCCATCAAAACTCCGAAGTTAAGCGTGCTTGGGCGAGAGTAGTACTAGGATGGGTCACCCCCTGGGAAGTCCTCGTGTTGCACCCCCCTTTTCAATTTTTTTTGCTCCGGTTAGGGTTGCCAAGATACTTTACCCACCACATTTCTATTATCGAATCCCACGGCACCTTGGGCAAGAAAACTTGTCTTCACGTGGAGGCTGGGCCCGCAAACCAAGGGCGTAGGGCATATGACAAGGTCTCTGTCGCTTCGATGCCCATAACTTTTGATCCGTAAGGAGTTACGCGGTGCACAACATACCATTGCAAAGCTCTTCAAGAGCTCTACGACAGGGGCAGCCAGCTTGCTTGCTTTGCCCATTTTTGGAGCTCAAAATCGAACGTTTTCATCAGTTTCGGTCCACTTTTCTTCTTTTGCTCTGTTTTTCCGTCCCGGATCATACGTCGTGAGCTGTTAAAAGGACGACAACCTTACTCGCGGCACATTAGAGGACCCTACAATGCGTCGATATCACGTCTTGCGAGGATGCTGTGTTGTTGAAGCGGATGGGTTGTCGTTAAGCCCATTGGGCCTTTTGAATGGGCCATATCTCTAGGCTGGGACTGTGAACCGTTAACACATAAAGGAATTGTGCCCTCAACATGACGGGGCGATCATACCAGCACTAATGCACCGGATCCCATCAGAACTCCGAAGTTAAACGTGCTTGGGCGAGAGTAGTACTAGGATTTGTGACCCCCTGGGAAGTCCTCGTGTTGCACCCCCTTTTTCAATTTTTTTTGCTCCGGTTAGGGTTGCCAAGAGACTTTACCCACCACATTTCTATTATCGAATCCCACGGCACCTTGGGCAAGACAACTTCTCTTCACGTGGAGGCTGGGCCCGTAAACCGAGGGCGTAGGGCTTGTGACCAGTCTCCGTCGCTCCGGTGCCAATAACTTTTGATCCATAAGGAGTTACGCGGCGCACAGCATACCGTTGTAAAGCTCTCCGAGAGCTCTACGACGGGGGTAGCCAGCTAGCTCGCTGTGCCCTTTTCGGAGCAAAAAATCGAACGTTTTCATTAGTTTCGGGCCACTTTTCTTTTTTTGCTCTGTTTTTCCGTCCCGGATCGTACGTCGTGAGCTGTTAAAAGGACGACAACCTTACTCACGGCACATTAGAGGACCCTACAATGCGTAGATATCACGTCTTGCGAGGATGCTGCGTTGTTGAAGCGGATGGGTTGTCGTTAAGCCCATTGGGCCTTTTGAATGGGCCATATCTCTAGGCTGGGACTGTGAACCGTTAACACATAAAGGAATTGTGCCCTCAACATGACGGGTGCGATCATACCAGCACTAATGCACCGGATCCCATCAGAACTCCGAAGTTAAGCGTGCTTGGGCGAGAGTAGTACTAGGATGGGTGACCCCTTGGGAAGTCCTCGTGTTGCACCCCACTTTTCAATTTTTTTTGCTCCGGTTAGGGTTGCCAAGATACTTTACCCACCACATTTCTATTATCGAATCCCACTGCAACTTGGGCAAGACAACTTCTCTTCACGTGGAGGCTGGGCCCGCAAACCAAGGGCGTAGGGCTTGTGACCAGGTCTCCGTCGCTCCGGTGCCCATAACTTTTGATCCGTAAGGAGTTACGCGACGCACAGCATACCGTTGTAAAGCACTCCGAGAGCTCTACCACGGTGGCAGCCAGCTAGCTCGCTTTGGCGTTTTCGGAGCTCAAAATTAAACGTTTTCATCAGTTTCGGCCCACTTTTCTTCTTTTGCTCTGTTTTTCCGTCCCGAATCGTACGTCGTGAGCTATTAAAAGGACGACAACCTTACTCGCGACACGTTAAAGGACCCTACAATTCGTCGATATCACGTCTTGCGAGGATGCTGCGTTGTTGAAGCGGATGGGTTGTCGTTAAGCCCATTGGGCCTTTTGAATGGGCCATATCTCTAGGCTGGGACTGTGAACCGTTAACACATAAAGGAATTGTGCCCTCAACATGACGGGTGCAATCATACCAGCACTAATGCACCGGATCCCATCAGAACTCCGAAGTTAAACGTGCTTGGGCGAGAGTAGTACTAGGATGGGTGACCCCCTGGGAAGTCCTCGTGTTGCACACCCCTTTTCAATTTTTTTTGCTCCGGTTAGGGTTGCCAAGATACTTTACCCACCACATTTCTATTATCGAATCCCACGGAACCTTGGGCGAGAAAACTTCTCTTGACGTGGAGGTTGGGCCCGCAAACCGAGGGCGTAGGGCTTGTGACCAGGTCTCCGTCGCTCCGGTGCCCATAACTTTTGATCCGTAAGGAGTTACGAGGCGCACAGCATACCGTTGGAAAGCTCTCTAAGAGCTCTAAGACAGGGGCAGCCAGCTTGCTCGCGGTGCCCTTTTCGGAGCTCAAAATCGAACGTTTTCATCAGTTTCGGGCCATTTTTCTGCTTTTGCTCTGTTTTTCCGTCCCGGATCGTACGTCGTGAGCTGTTAAAAGGACGACAACCTTACTCGCGGCACATTAGAGGACCCTACAATGCGTCGATATCACGTCTTGCGAGGATGCTGCGTTGTTGAAGCGGATGGGTTGTCGTTAAGCCCATTGGGCCTTTTGAATGGGCCATATCTCTAGGCTGGGACTGTGAACCGTTAACACCTAAAGGAATTGTGCCCTCAACATGACGGGTGCGATCATACCAGCATTAATGCACCGGATCCCATCAGAACTCCGAAGTTAAGCGTGCTTGGGCGAGAGTAGTACTAGGATGGGTGACCCCCTGGGAAGTCCTCGTGTTGCACCCCCCTTTTCAATTTTTTTTGCTCCGGTTACGGTTGCCAAGATACTTTACCCAGCACATTTCTATTCTCGAATCCCACGGCCACTTGGGCAAGACAAATTCTCTTCACGTGGAGGCTGGGCCCGCAAACCGGTGCTCATAACTTTTGATCCGTAAGGACTTACGAGGCGCACAACATACCGTTGGAAAGCTCTCTAAGAGCTCTACGACGGGGGCAACAAGCCAGCTTGCTGTGCCGTTTTTGGAACTCAAAATCGAACGTTTTCATCAGTTTCGTGCCACTTTTCTTCTTTTGCACTGTTTTTCCATCCCGGATCGTACGTCGTGAGCTGTTAAAAGGACGACAACCTTACTCGCAGCAAATTAGAGAACCCTACAATGCGTCGATATTACGTCTTGCGAGGATGCTGCGTTGTTGAAGCGGATGGGGTGTCGTTAAGCCCATTGGGCCTTTTGAATGGGCCATATCTCTAGGGTGGGACTGTGAACCGTTAACACATAAAGGAATTGTCCCCTCAACATGACGGGTGCGATCATACTAGCACTAATGTACCGGATCCCATCAAAACTCCGTAGTTAAGCGTGCTTGGGCGAGAGTAGAACTAGGATGGGTGACCCCCTGGAAAGTCCTCGTGTTGCACCCCCCTTTTCAATTTTTTTTGCTCCGGTTAGGGTTGCCAAGATACTATACCCACCACATTTCTATTATCAAATCCCATGGCATCTTGGGCAAGACAACTTCTCTTCACGTGGAGGCTGGGCCCGCAAACCGAGGGCGTAGGGCTTGTGGCCAGGTCTCCGTTGCTCCGGTGCCCATAACTTTTAATCCGTAAGGAGTTACGAGGCGCACAACATACCGTTGGAAAGCTCTCTGAGAGCTCTACGACGGGGGGAGCAAGCTAGCTCCATGTGCCCTTTTCGGAGCTCAAAATCGAACGTTTTCATCAGTTTTGGGCCACTTTTCTTCTTTTACTCTGTTTTTCCGTCCCGGATCGTACGTCGTGAGTTGTTAAAAGGACGACAACCTTACTCGCGGCACATTAGAGGACCCTACAATGCGTCGATATCACGTCTTGCGAGGATGCTGCGTTGTTGAAGCGGATGGGTTGTCGTTAAGCCCATTGGGCCTTTTGAATGGGCCATATCTCAAGGCTGGGACTGTGAACTGTTAACGCATAAAGGAATTGTGCCCTCAACATGACGGGTGCGATCATACCAGCACTAATGCACCGGATCCCATCAGAACTCCGAAGTTAAGCATGCTTGGGCGAGAGTGTACTAGGATGGGTGACCCCCTGGGAAGTCCTCGTGTTGCACCCCCCTTTTCAATTTTTTTTGCTCCGGTTAGGGTTGCCAAGATACTTTACCCACCACATTTCTATTATCGAATCCCACGGCACCTTGGGCAAAACAACTTCTCTTCACGTGGAGGTTGGGCCCGCAAACGGAGGGCGTAGGGCTTGGGACGAGGTCTCCATCGCTCCGATGCCCATAACTTTTGATCCGTAAGGAGTTACGCGGCGCACAGCATGTAATGCCTCGATCCCTCACGAGACCGGAGGCTCTAATAACCATGCTATTCTCAACCCAATACCAGACCCGGTCACAAAATTTTAGGGAAAAACGGACAGAGTTTCCCCTGTACTATGGACATTCTGAAAACCTGTAAATTCTCAAATAAGGTAACTACAAGGTAAACAAACTTTTCATGGCTAAATATTTAAAGATTCACGGCCATCCGAGCCTTGAAGCAAACAATAGTTCCAAATCCACACAAGCATGCAAGTAACATTGTTTACAACATAATCTAAAAGCCATGACCTACTAGGATAACATTAAAACATACTTAGAAGATAAAACATTCTACATTAAGCCATTCACTCCCAAGCATGCAAAGTGAATAAAAGCAGAAACACAAGTTATTACAAGACATAGGTTCTCAAATCTACACTACAACCAACTATCCTTCAACTTCTTACAGCAACCAATATAAACAAAGCCCTTAGGCCACAAAATAGATACACAAATACCAAATAGAAACAAGAAGGCACAGCCACTTCAGAATAACACACAGCAACTAGGGCAACTCCTCCAACTGCGCCACCTGAAACATGTTAGCGAGGTATGAGCAACCACTGTTGCCCAGTGAGGGATATAGTCCCGGGGCGTGCAATGCAACAGATAATACAATTGTACAACAATAACACTTAGACAATTAAAGAAACAATGAAACTTAAATAACCACACATTCAAATGATACATTTCACATAACCCCTATACACCAATCTTCACTGGTCTTCATTCACAATCCACGAACCACGAGCACGATCACGATAAGCCGGCATAACCCCAAACACTCCAGTGGGTGTACTCCGGATGTACCCCGATAATCCTACGACCCAACATCCCCTGGCAATCTCCGGACCAGGCGAATGAGGGACTAGGGCACGGAGTTTGAATATCCACCGGCAAGCCCTCTGCCGCCCAGCCGATATTCAACACATCCGCCCCTGACACTATGGTTGCGCAACCACTATGCAATGCACTTAACGATGGCAAGTTAATAGCAATAATATAAGCATTAACACATATGAGGATCAACAAAGTAGGTTGACCTCGAGGCAATTAGCATAGAAGCAATTATATAAGCTAATAAGCAGTTTTACAAAGGGACATTTACAAAATAACCATAGAATTATATCAAAAGCTCCAAATCAACTTAATATCACATATAAACACTCAAGAAGTCATGCCGTGGGTTTAGAAATGTGAGACAACCGAAATTGCACTTAAACCCCTTTATTTTACAAACTATTTCTCTTCCAAACCAAAGTTAATGATTTCATTTTCAAAGGGAACTCTCCCAACCTTCTAACTAACCCTCAAGGTAACCTCTCAACCCTCTAACTCATTCAAATGCCCGCGATTACCCCGAAAGCCCCAAATTCCCTCTTATGGCTTTAAACTACACATACAATGTCCGGGCTTCAACCAAGGGATATCAAGGCTTCTATAGCACCTAGGTAGCCTAAGGATACTAGAATTGAAGCCCGAATACACCCGGATTCGCATTAACCCCGAAAGCCCCAAATTAAAGTCGGCTATTTTCTATTTTTAAGCGATTTAAGGACATTGCAAGTGCACGGGTCTATTAGGTTACCTTCACTAGCACCTAAGGCATCTACTAGAAGCATTAAATCAAGCTAATTCGAGCAATTACACAAAACCCTAGAAAAACGTCACTATTCACCCTAAAAATCAAACTAACGATTCTAACCGTTTAAATTGCGAAACGATGGCTCAAATATGTTCTCTAGCATTCATATACATGGTATAATAGCATATATAACAATTACAATGGCATTTGATCACATTTTCAACAAATCAAGAAATTGACAACTATTTAGAAATGCAAAAACAAGCCGTGAAATCCCTCACCAATGCGCGTAAGAGCTCTCGGGAGACTTGCAAACACCCTAAACTATGTGCTCCTAGCTTGGCTTGGCTTGAATTGAAGATTTGATGGCAAAAATCTCCTCCTTCCTCTCCTTACTTGCTGTCGGGTTTCCTGCCCATTTTTCAGCTTTTTCTTCTTTTTTTTTTTATGAGTTATAGTGTGTTATGTTGGGTATAAAAGGGGTGGGGTCAAGTTGAGAGTGATTAATGTGTACTAAAATGAGTCTAGTTGGCATTAAAACGAGTCTAATGGTGTAATATTTAAGTTAGCTAACTAAAACATAAAGTTTCATACGTAACACTATTCACTAGTTTCAACAAATCATTTTCTAAACGGAGGCTCCTATCACTCCTAGCTCGAGAGCACATTTTCTCACTCCTTTAACAATTAATGTGATTTAATAAAAATGATAATTCATGGTAATTAAGTAGTTGAAAAATGGAATGAATAGTGATTAAAGAAGACAATAAGCAAAGCACAAAATAAATGCACAAATAGTGGATGCAATAGTAAGCTAGAAGTACGGTTAAATCTCGGGCATCACACAGCATACCGTTGGAAAGCTCTCTGAGAGCTCTACGACGGGGGCAGCTAGCTAGCTTGCTGTGCCCTTTTCGGAGCTCAAAATCAAACGTTTTCATCAGTTTCGGGCCACTTTTCTTCTTTTGCTCTGGTTTTCCGTCCCGGATCGTACGTCGTGAGCAGTTAAAAGGACAACAACCGTACTCGCGGCACATTAGAGGATCCTACAATGCATCGATATCACGTCTTGTGAGGATGCTGCGTTGTTGAAGCGGATGGGTTGTCGTTAAGCCCATTGGGCCTTTTGAATGGGCCATATCTCTAGGCTGCGACTGTGAACCGTTAACACATAAAGGAATTGTGCCTCAACATGACGGGTGCGATCATACCAGCACTAATGCACCGGATCCCATCAGAACTCCGAAGTTAAGCGTGCTTGGGCGAGAGTAGTACTAGGATGGGTGACCCCCTGGGAAGTCCTCGTGTTGCACCCCCCTTTTCAATTTTTTTTGCTCCGGTTAGGGTTGCCAAGATACTTTACCCACCACATTTCTATTATCGAATCCCACGGCACCATGGGCTGGACAACTTGTCTTCACGTGGTGGCTGGGCCCGCAAACCGAGGGCGTAGGTCTTGTGACCAGGTCTCCGTCGCTCCGGTGTCTATAACTTTTGATCCGTAAAGAGTTACGCGGCGAACAGCATACCGTAGTAAAGCTCTTCGAGAGCTCTACGACAGGGCAGCCAGCAAGCTCGCTTTGCCCTTTTCGGAGCTCAAAATCGAACGTTTTCATCAGTTTCGGGCCACTTTTCATCTTTTGCTCTGTTTTTCCGTCCCGGATAGTACGTCGTGAGCTGTTAAAAGGACGACAACCTTACTCGCGGCACATTAGAGGACCCTACAATGCGTCGATATCACGTCTTGCGAGGATGCTGCGTTGTTGAAGCGGATGGGTTGTCGTTAAGCCCATTGGGCCTTTTGAATGGGCCATATCTCTAGGCTGGGACTGTGAACCGTTAACACATAAAGGAATTGTGCCCTCAACATGACGGGTGCGATCATACCAGCACTAATGCACCGGATCCCATCACAACTCCGAAGTTAAGCGTGCTTGGGTGGGAGTAGTACTACTATGGGGGACGCGCTGGGGAGTCCTCGTGTTGCACCTCCCATTTCAATTTTTTTTGCTCCGGTTAAGGTTGCCAAGATACTTTACCCACCACATTTCTATTATTGAATCCCACGGCACCTTTGGCAAGACAACTTCTCTTCACGTGGAGGCTGGGCCCGCAAACCGAGGGCGTAGGGCTTGTGACCAGGTCTCCGTCGCTCCGGTGCCCATAACTTTTGAGTCGTAAGGAGTTACGCGGCGCACTGCATACCGTTGTAAAGCTCTTCGAGAGCTCTACGACGCGGCCAGCCAGCTAGCTCGCTTTACCCTTTTCGGAGCACAAAATCGAACGTTTTCATCAGTTTCGGGCCACTTTTCTTTTTCTGCTCTATTTTTCCGTCCCGGATCGTACGTCGTGAGCTTTTAAAAGGACGACAACCTTACTCGCGGCACATTAGAGGACCCTACAATGCGTCGATATCACGTCTTGCGAGGATGCTGCGTTGTTGAAGTGGATGGGTTGTCGTTAAGCCCATTGGGCTATTTGAATGGGCCATCTCTCTTGGCTGCAACTGTGAACCGTTAACAAATAAAGGAATTGCTCCCTCAACATGACGGGTGTGATCATACCAGCACTAATGCACCGAATCCCATCAGAACTCCGAAGTTAAGCGTGTTTGGGCGAGAGTAGTACTAGGATGGGTAACCCCATGGGAAGTCCTTGTGTTGTACCCCTTTTCAATTTTTTTTGCTCCGGTTAGGGTTGCCAAGATACTTTACCCACCACATTTCTATTATCGAATCCCACGGCACCTTGGGCAAGACAACTTTTCTTCACGTGGAGGCTGGGCCCGCAAACCGAGGGCGTAGGGCTTGTGACCAGGTCCCCGTCGCTCCGGTGCCCATAACTTTCGATCCGTAAGGAGTTACGAGGCGCACAGCATACCGTTGGAAAGCTCTCTAAGAGCTCTACGACGGGGGCAGCTAGCTAGCACGCTATACCCTTTTCGGAGCTCAAAATCGAACGTTTTAATCAGTTTCGGTCCACTTTTCTTCTTTTACGCTATTTTTCTGTCCTGGATCATACGTCGTGAGTTGTTAAAAGGACGACAACCTTACTCGCGGCACATTAGAGGACCCTACAATGCGTCGATATCATGTCTTGCGAGGATGCTGCGTTGTTGAAGCGGATGGGTTGTCGTTAAGCCCATTGGGCCTTTTGAATGGGCCATATCTCTAGGCTGGGACTGTGAACCGTTAACACATAAAGGAATTGTGCCCTCAACATGACGGGTGTGATCATACCAGCACTAATGCACCGGATCCCATCAGAACTCTGAAGTTAAGCGTGCTTGGGCGAGAGTAGTACTAGGATGGGTGACCCCCTGGGAAGTCCTCGTGTTGCACCCCCCTTTTCAATTTTTTTTGCTCCGGTTAGGGTTGCCAAGATACTTTACCCACCACATTTCTATTATCGAATCCCACGGTAACTTGGGCAAGACAACTTCTCTTCACGTGGAGGCTGGGGCCGCAAACCGAGGGCGTAGGGCTTGTGACCAGGTCTCCGTCGCTCCGGTGCCCATAACTTTTGATCTGTAAGGAGTTACGCGACGCACAGCATACCGTTGTAAAGCACTCCGAGAGCTCTATGACAGGGGCAGCCAGCTAGCTCGCTTTGGCTTTTTCGGAGCTCAAAATCAAACGTTTTCATCAGTTTCGGCCCACTTTTCTTCTTTTGCTCTGTTTTTCCGTCCCGGATCGTACGTCGTGAGCTATTAAAAGGACGACAACCTTACTCGCGGCACATTAAAGGACCCTCCAATCCGTCGATATCACGTCTTGCGAGGATGCTGCGTTGTTGAAGCGGATGGGTTGTCGTTAAGCCCATTGGGCCTTTTGAATTGGCCATATCTCTAGGCTGGGACTGTGAACCGTTAACACATAAAGGAATTGTGCCCTCAACATGACGGGTGCGATCATACCAGCACTAATGCACCGGATCCCATCAGAACTCCGAAGTTAAGCGTGCTTGGGCGAGAGTAGTACTAGGATGGGTGACCCCCTCTGAAGGCCTCGCGGTGCACCGCCCTGTTCAATTTTTTTTGCTCCGGTTAGGGTTGCCAAGATACTTTACCCACCATATTTCTATTATCGAATCCCGCGGCAACTTGGGCAAGACAACTTCTCTTCACGTGGAGGCTGGGCCCGCAAACCGAGGGCGTAGGGCTTGTGACCAGGTCTCCGTCGCTCCGGTGCCCATAACTTTTGATCCGTAAGGAGTTACGCGGCGCACAGCATACTGTTGTAAAGCTCTCCGAGAGCTCTACGACGGGGGCAGCCAGCTAGCTCGCTTTGCCCTTTTCGGAGCTCAAAATCAAACGTTTTCATCAGTTTCGGGCCACTTTTCTTCTTTTGCTCTGTTTTTCCGTCCCGGATCGTACGTCGTGAGCTGTTAAAAGGACGACAACCTTACTCGCGGCACATTAGAGGACCCTACAATGCGTCAATATCACGTCTTGCGAGGATGCTGCGTTGTTGAAGCGGATGGGTTGTCGTTAAGCCCATTGGGCCTTTTGAATGGGCCATATCTCTAGGCTGGGACTGTGAACCGTTAACACATAAAGGAATTGTGCCCTCAACAAGACGGGTGCGATCATACCAGCACTAATGCACCGGATCCCATCAGAACTCCGAAGTTAAGCGTGCTTGGGCGAGAGTAGTACTAGGATGGGTGACCCCCTGAGAAGTCCTCGTGTTGCACCCCCCTTTTCAATTTTTTTTGCTCCGGTTAGGGTTGCCAAGATACTTTACCCACCACATTTCTATTATCGAATCCCACGGCAACTTGGGCAAGACAACTTCTCTTCACGTGGAGGCTGGGCCCGCAAACCGAGGGCGTAGGGCTTGTGACCAGGTCTCCGTCGCTCCGGTGCCCATAACTTTTGATCCGTAAGGAGTTACGCGGCGCACAGCATACCGTTGTAAAGCTCTCCGAGAGCTCTACGACGGGGCCAGCCATCTTGCTCGCTTTGGCCTTTTCGGAGCTCAAAATCAAATGTTTTCATCAGTTTCGGGCCACTTTTATTATTTTGCTCTCTTTTTCCCTCCCGGATTGTACGTCGTGAGCTATTAAAAGGACGACAACCTTACTCGCGGCACATTAGAGGACCCTACAATGCGTCGATATCACATCTTGCGAGGATGCTGCGTTGTTGAAGCGGATGGGTTGTCGTTAAGCCCATTGGGCCTTTTGAATGGGCCATCTCTCTAGGCTAGGACTGTGAACCATTAACACATAAAGGAATTGTGCCCTCAACATGACGGGTGCGATCATACCAGCACTAATGCATCGGATCCCATCAGAACTCCGAAGTTAAGCGTGCCTGAGCGAGAGTAATCCTAGCATAGGTGACGCCCTGGAAAGTCCTCGTGTTGCATCCCCCTTTTTAATTTCTTTTCCTCCGGTTAGGGCTGCCAAGATACTTTATCCACCACATTTCTATTATCGAATCCCACGGCACCTTGGGCAAGACAACTTCGCTTCACGTGGAGGCTGGGTGCGCAAACTGAGGGCGTAGGGCTTGTGACCAGGTCTCCGTCGCTCCGGTGCCCATAACTTTTGATCCGTAAGGAGTTACGAGGCGCACAGCATACCGTTGGAAAGGTCTCTGAGAGCTCTACGACGGGGGCAGCAAGCTAGCTTGCTATGCCCTTCTTGGAGCTCAAAATCGAACGTTTTCATCAGTTTTGGGCCACTTTTCTTATTTTGCTCAGTTTTTCTGTCCCGGATCGTACGTCGTGAGCTGTTAAAAGGACGACAACCTTACTCGCGGCACATTAGAGGACCCTATAATGCGTTGATATCACGTCTTGCGAGGATGCTGCGTTGTTGAAGCGGATGGGTTGTCGTTAAGCCCATTGGGCCTTTTGAATGGGCCATATCTCTAAGCTGAGACTGTGAACCGTTAACACATAAATGAATTGCGCCCTCAACATGACGGGTGCGATCATACCAGCACTAAGGCACCGGATCCCATCAGAACTCCGAAGTTAAGCGTGCTTGGGCGAGAGTAGTACTAGGATGGGTGACCCCTTGGGAAGTCCTCGTGTTACACCCCCCTTTTCAATTTCTTTTGCTCCGGTTAGGGTTGCGAAGATACTTCACCCACCACATTTCTATTATCGAATCCCACGGCACCTTGGGCAAGACAACTTCTCTTCACGTGGAGGCTGGGCCCGCAAACCGAGAGCGTAAGGCTTGTGACCAGATCTCCATCGCTCCGGTGCCCATAACTTTTGATCCGTAAGGAGTTACGCGGCGCACAGCATACCGTTGTAAAGCTCTCCAAGAGCTCTACGACGGGGGCAGCCAGCTAGCTTGCTTTGCCCTTTTAGGAGCACAAATTCGAACGTTTTCATCAGTTTCGAGCCACTTTTCTTCCTTTGCTCTGTTTTTCCATCCCGGATCGTACGTCGTGAGCTGTTAAAAGGACGACAACCTTACTCACGGGACATTAGATGGCCTTACAAAGCGTCGATATCACGTCTTGCGAGGATGCTGTGTTGTTGAAGCGGATGGGTTGTCGTTAAGCCCATTGGGCCTTTTGAATGGGCCATATCTCTAGGTTCGGACTGTGAACCGTTAACACATAAAGGAATTGTGCCCTCAACATGACGGGTGCGATCATACCAGCACTAATGCACCGGATCCCATCAGAACTCTGAAGTTAAGCGTGCTTGGGCGAGAGTAGTACTAGGATGGGTGACCCCTTGGGAAGTCCTCGTGTTGCACCCCCCTTTTCAATTTTTTTTTTTCCGGTTAGGGTTGCCAAGATACTTTACCCACCACATTTCTATTATCGAATCCCACGGCACCTTGGGCAAGACAACTTCTCTTCACGTGGAGGCTGGGCCCGCAAACCGGGGGCGTAGGGCTTGTCACCAGGTCTCCGTCGCTCTAGTGCCCATAACTTTTGATCCGTAAGGAGTTACGCGGCGCACAGCATACCGTTGGAAAGCTCTTCGAGAGCTCTACAACGAGGGCAGCTAGCTAGCACGTTGTGCCCTTTTCGGAGCTCAAAATCGAACATTTTCATCAGTTTCGGGCCACTTTTCTTCTTTTGCTCTATTTTTCCGTCCCGGATCGTACGTCGTGGGCTGTTAAAAGGACGACAACCTTACTCGTGGCACATTAGAGGACCCTACATTGCGTCGATATCACGTCTTGCGATGATGCTGCATTGTTGAAGCGGATGGGTTGTCGTTAAGCCCATTGGGCCTTTTGAATGGGTCATATCTCTAGGCTGGGACTGTGAACCGTTAACACATAAAGGAATTGTGCCTTCAACATGACGGGTGCGATCATACCAGCACTAATGCACCGGATCCCATCAGAACTCCGAAGTTAAGCGTGCTTGGGCGAGAGTAATACTAGGATGGGTGACCCCCTAGGAAGTCCTCGTGTTGCACCCCCCTTTTCAATTTTTTTTGTTCCGGTTAGGGTTGCCAAGATACTTTACCCACCACATTTCTATTATCGAATCCGACAGCACCTTGGGCAAGACAACTTCTCTTCACGTGGAGGCTGGGCCCGCAAACCGAGGGCGTAGGGCTTGTGACCAGGTCTCCGTCGCTCCGGTGCCCATAACTTTTGATCCGTAAGGAGTTACGCGGCGCACAGCATACCGTTGGAAAGCTCTCCGAGAGCTCTACGACGGGGGCAGGGAGCTAGCTCGCCGTACCCTTGTTGGAGCTCCAAATCGAATGTTTTCATCAGTTTCGGGCCACTTTTCTTCTTTTGCTCTATTTTTTCGTCCCGGATCGTACGTCGTGAGCTGTTAAAAGGACGACAACCTTACTCGCGGCACATTAGAGGACCCTACAATGCGTCGATATCACGTCTTGCGAGGATGCTGCGTTGTTGAAGCGGATGGGTTGTCGTTAAGCCCATTGGGCCTTTTGAATGGGCCATATCTCTAGGTTGGGACTGTGAACCGTTAACACATAAAGGAATTGTTCCCTCAACATGACGGGTGTGATCATACCAGCACTAATGCACCGGATCCCATCAGAACTCCGAAGTTAAGCGTGCTTGGGCGAGAGTAGTACAAAGATGGGTTACCCCCTGGGAAGTCCTCGTGTTGCACCCCCCTTTTCAATTTTTTTTGCTCCGGTTAAGTTTGCCAAGATACTTTACCCGCCACATTTCTATTATCGAATCCCACGGCACCTTGGGCAAGCCAACTTCTCTTCACGTGGAGGCTGGACCCGCAAACCGAGGTCGTAGGGCTTGTGACCAGGTCTCCATCGCTCTAGTGCCCATAACTTTTGATCCGTAAGGAGTTACGCGGCGCACAGCATACCGTTGTAAAGCTCTCCGAGAGCTCTACGACAGGGGCATCCAGCTAGCCCGCTTTGCCCTTTTCGGAGCTCAAAATCGAACGTTTTTATCAGTTTCGGGCAACTTTTCTTCTTTTGCTCTATTTTTCTGTCCTGGATCATACGTCGTGAGCTGTTAAAAGGACGACAACTTTACTCGCGGCACATTAGAGGACCGTACAATGCGTCAATATCACGTCTTGCGAGGATGCTGCGTTGTTGAAGCGGATGGGTTGTCGTTAAGCCCATTGGGCCTTTTGAATGGGCCATATCTCTAGGCTGGGACTGTGAACCGTTAACACATAAAGGAATTGTGCCCTCAACATGACGGGTGTGATCATACCAGCACTAATGCACCGGATCCCATCAGAACTCTGAAGTTAAGCGTGCTTGGGCGAGAGTAGTACTAGGATGGGTGACCCCCGGGAAGTCCTCGTGTTGCACCCCTCTTTTCAATTTTTTTGCTCCGGTTAGGGTTGCCACGATACTTTATCCACCACATTTCTATGATCGAATACCACGGCAACTTGGGCAAGACAACTTCGCTTCACGTGGAGGGCGGGCCCGCAAACCGAGGGCGTAGGGCTTGTGACCAGGTCTCCATCGCTCAGGTGCCCAGAACTTTTGATCTGTAAGGAGTTACGCGACGCACAGCATACCGTTGTAAAGCACTCCGAGAGCTCTATGACAGGGGCAGCCAGCTAGCTCGCTTTGGCTTTTTCGGAGCTCAAAATCAAACGTTTTCATCAGTTTCGGCCCACTTTTCTTCTTTTGCTCTGTTTTTCCGTCCCGGATCGTACGTCGTGAGCTATTAAAAGGACGACAACCTTACTCGGGGCACATTAAAGGACCCTACAATCCGTCGATATCACGTCTTGCGAGGATGCTGCGTTGTTGAAGCGGATGGGTTGTCGTTAAGCCCATTGGGCCTTTTGAATGGGCCATATCTCTAGGATGGGACTGTGAACCGTTAACACATAAAGGAATTGTGCCCTCAACATGACGGGTGCAATCATACCAGCACTAGTGCACCGGATCCCATCAGAACTCCGAAGTTAAGCGTGCTTGGGCGAGAGTAGTACTAGGATGGGTGACCCCCTCTGAAGTCCTCGTGTTGCACCCCCCTTTTCAATTATTTTTGCTCCGGTTAGGGTTGCCAAGATACTTTACCCACCACATTTCTATTATCGAATCCCACGGCAACTTGGGCAAGACAACTTCTCTTCACGTGTAGGCTGGGCCCGCAAACCGAGGGCGTAGGGCTTGTGACCAGGTCTCCGTCGCTCCGGTGCCCATAACTTTTGATCCGTAAGGAGTTACGCGGCGCACAGCATACTGTTGTAAAGCTCTCCGAGAGCTCTACGACAGGGGCATCCAACTAGCACGCGTTGCCCTTTTCGGACCTCAAAATCAAACGTTTTCATCAGTTTCGGGCCACTTTTCTTCTTTTGCTCTGTTTTTTCGTCCCGGATCGTACGTCGTGAGCTGTAAAAAGGATGAAAAACCTTACTCGCGGCACATTAGAGGACCCTAAAATGTGTCGATATCACGTCTTGCGAGGATGCTGCGTTGTTGAAGCGGATGGGTTGTCGTTAAGCCCATTGGGACTTTTGAATGGGCCATATCTCTACGCTGGGACTGTGAACCGTTAACACAGAAAGGAATTGTGCCCTCAACAAGACGGGTGCGATCATACCAGCACTAGTGCACCGGATCCCATCAGAACTCCGAAGTTAAGCGTGCTTGGGCGAGAGTAGTACTAGGATGGGTGACCCCCTGAGAAGTCCTCGTGTTGCACCCCCCTTTTCAATTTTTTTTGCTCCGGTTAGGGTTGCCAAGATACTTTACCCACCACATTTCTATTATCGAATCCCACGGCAACTTGGGCAAGACAACTTCTCTTCACGTGGAGGCTGGGCCCGCAAACCGAGGGCGTAGGGCTTGTGACCAGGTCTCCGTCGCTCCGGTGCCCATAACTTTTGATCCGTAAGGAGTTACGCGGCGCACAGCATACCGTTGGAAAGATCTCCGAGAGCTCTACGACGGGGCCAGCCATCTTGCTCGCTTTGGCCTTTTCGAAGCTCAAAACCAAATGTTTTCATCAGTTTCGGGCCAGTTTTCTTCATTTGCTCTATTTTTCCATCCCGGATCGTACGTCGTGAGCTATTAAAAGGACGACAACCTTACTCGCGGCACATTAGAGGACCCTACAATGCGTCGATATCACGTCTTGCGAGGATGCTGCGTTGTTGAAGCGGATGGGTTGTCGTTAAGCCCATTGGGCCTTTTGAATGGGCCATATCTCTAGGCTGGGACTGTGAACCGTTAACACATAAAGGAATTGTGCCCTCAACATGACGGGTGCGCTCATACCAGCACTAATGCATCGGATCCCATCAGAACTCTGAAGTTAAGCGTGCTTGGGCGAAAGTAGTACTAGGATGGGTAACCCCCTGGGAAGTTCTCGTTTTGCATCCCCCTTTTCAATTTTTTTTCCTCCGGTTAGGGTTGCCAAGATACTTTATCCACCACATTTCTATTATCGAATCCCACGACACCTTGGACAAGACAACTTGTCTTCACGTGGAGGCTGGGCCCGCAAACCGAGTGCGTAGGGCTTCTGACCAGGTCTCCGTCGCTTCGGTGCCCATAACTTTTGATCCGTAAGGAGTTACGAGGCGCACAGCATACCGTTGGAAAGGTCTCTGAGAGCTCTACGACGGGGGTAGCAAGCTAGCTTGCTATGCCCTTCTTGGAGCTCAAAATCGAACGTTTTCATCAGTTTTGGGCCACTTTTCTTATTTTGCTCAGTTTTTCTGTCCCGGATCGCACGTCGTGGGCTGTGAAAAGGACAACAACCTTACTCGTGGGACATTAGGGGGCCTTATAACGAGTTGAGATCACGTCTTGCGAGGATACTGTGTTGTTGTTGCGGATGGGTTGTCGTTAAGCCCATTGGGCCTTTTGAATGGGCCATATCTCTAGGTTGGCCTGTGAACCGTTAACAAATAAAAGAATTGTACCCTCAACATGACGGGTGCGATCATACCAGCACTAATGCACCGGATCCCATCAGAACTCCGAAGTTAAGCGTGCTTGGGCGAGAGTAGTACTAGGATGGGTGACCCCTTGGGAAGTCCTCGTGTTACACCCCCCTTTTCAATTTTTTTTGCTCCGGTTAGTGTTGCCAAGATACTTTATCCACCACATTTCTATTATCGAATCCCACGGCACCTTGAGCTAGACAATTTTGCTTCACGTGGA
The DNA here is from genome assembly GCA_037974665.1 of Ehretia macrophylla. Lineage (NCBI taxonomy): Eukaryota > Viridiplantae > Streptophyta > Magnoliopsida > Boraginales > Ehretiaceae > Ehretia > Ehretia macrophylla. The sequence goes on from CM075768.1 coordinate 72,606,479, forward strand.
GGCTGGGCCCGCAAACCGAGAGCGTAAGGCTTGTGACCAGATCTCCATCGCTCCGGTGCCCATAACTTTTGATCCGTAAGGAGTTACGCGGCGCACAGCATACCGTTGTAAAGCTCTCCAAGAGCTCTACGACGGGGGCAGCCAGCTAGCTTGCTTTGCCCTTTTCGGAGCTCAAAATCGAACGTTTTCATCAGTTTCGAGCTGTTAAAAGGACGACAACCTTACTCGTGGCACATTAGAGGACCCTACAATGCGTCGATATCACGTCTTGTGAGGATGCTGCGTTGTTGAAGCGGATGGGTTGTCGTTAAGCCCATTGGGCCTTTTGACTGGGCCCTATCTCTAGGCTCGGACTGTGAACCGTTAACACATAAAGGAATTGTGCCCTCAACATGACGGGTGCGATCATACCAGCACTAATGCACCGGATCCCATCAGAACTCTGAAGTTAAGCGTGCTTGGGCGAGAGTAGTACTAGGATGGGTGACCCCTTGGGAAGTCCTCGTGTTGCACCCCCCTTTTCAATTTTTTTTTTTGCTCCGGTTAGGGTTGCCAAGATACTTTACCCACCACATTTCTATTATCGAATCCCACGGCACCTTGGGCAAGACAACTTCACTTCACGTGGAGGCTGGGCCCAAAAACCGAGAGCGTAGGGCTTGTGACCATCTCTTCGTCGCTCCAATGCCCATAACTTTTGATCCGTAAGGAGTTACGCGGCGCACAGCATACCGTTGCAAAGCTCTCCGAGAGCTCTACAACGAGGGTAGCTAGCTTGCTTGTTGTGCCCATTTTTGGAGCCCAAAATTGAACGTTTTCATCAATTTTGGGCTACTTTTCTTCTTTAGCTCTGTTTTTCCGTCCCGGATCGTACGTCGTGGGCTGTTAAAAGGACGACAACCTTACTCGTGGCACATTAGAGGACCCTACATTGCGTCGATATCACGTCTTGCGAGGATGCTGCATTGTTGAAGCGGATGGGTTGTCGTTAAGCCCATTGGGCCTTTTGAATGGGCCATATCTCTAGGCTGGGACTGTGAACCGTTAACACATAAAGGAATTGTGCCCTCAACATGACGGGTGCGATCATACCAGCACTAATGCACCGGATCCCATCAGAACTCCGAAGTTAAGCGTGCTTGGGCGAGAGTAGTACTAGGATGGGTGACCCCCTAGGAAGTCCTCGTGTTGCACCCCCCTTTTCAATTTTTTTTGCTCCGGTTAGGGTTGCCAAGATACTTTACCCACCACATTTCTATTATCGAATCCCACAGCACCTTGGGCAAGACAACTTCTCTTCACGTGGATGCTGGGCCCGCAAACCGAGGGCGTAGGGCTTCTGACCAGTTCTCCGTCGCTCCGGTGCCCATAACTTTTGATCCGTAAGGAGTTACGCGGCGCACAGCATACCGTTGGAAAGCACTCCGAGAGGTCTACGACGGGGGCAGATATCTAGCTCGTCGTTCCCTTTTCGGAGCTCAAAATCGAACGTTTTCATCAGTTTCGGGCCACTTTTCTTCTTTTGCTCTGTTTTTCTGTCCCGGATTGTACGTCGTGAGCTGTTAAAAGGACGACAACCTTACTCGCGGCACATTAGAGGACCCTACAATGCGTCGATATCACGTCTTGCGAGGATGCTGCATTGTTGAAGCAGATGGGTTGTCGTTTTGCCCATTGGGCCTTTTGAAAGGGCCATCTCTCTAAGCTGGGACTGTGAACCGTTAACACATAAAGAAATTGTGCCCTCAACATGACGGGTGCGATCATACCAGCACTAATGCACCGGATCCCATCAGAACTCCGAAGTTAAGTGTGCTTGGGTGAGAGTAGTACTAGGATGGGTGACCCCCTGGGAAGTCCTCGTGTTGCACCCCCCTTTTCAATTTTTTTTGCTCCGGTTAGGGTTGCCAAGATACTTTACCCACCACATTTCTATTATCGAATCCCACGGCACCTTGGGCAAGACAACTTCTCTTCACGTGGAGGCTGGGCCCGCAAACCGAGGGCGTAGGGCTTGTGACCAGGTCTCCGTCGCTCCGGTGCCCATAACTTTTGATCCGTAAGGAGTTACGCGGTGCACAGCATACCGTTGTAAAGCTCTCCGAGAGCTCTACGACGGGGGCAGCCAGCTAGCTTGCTTTGCCCTTTTCGGAGCTCAAAATCGAACGTTTTCATCAGTTTCGGGCCACTTTTCTCCTTTTGCTCTATTTTTTCGTCCCGGATCGTACGTCGTGAGCTGTTAAAAGGACGACAACCTTACTCGCGGCACATTAGAGGACCCTACAATGCGTCAATATCACGTCTTGCGAGGATGCTGCGTTGTTGAAGCGGATGGGTTGTCGTTAAGCCCATTGGGCCTTTTGAATGGGCCATATCTCTAGGCTGGGACTGTGAACCGTTAACACATAAAGAAATTGTGCCCTCAACATGACTGGTGCGATCATACCAGCAGTAATGCACCGGATCCCATCAGAACTCCGTAGTTAAGCGTGCTTGGGCGAGAGTAGTACTAGGATGGGTGACCCCCTATGAAGTCCTCGTGTTCCACCCCCCTTTTCAATTTTTTTTGCTTCGGTTAGGGTTGCTAAGATACTTTACCTACCCCATTTCTATTACCGACTCCGACGGTACCTTGGGCAAGACAACTTCTCTTCACGTCGAGGCTGGGCCCACAAACCGAGGGCGTAGGGCTTGTGACCAGGTCTCCGTCGCTCCGGTGCCCATAACTTTTGATCCGTAAGGAGTTACGCGCCGCACAGCAAACCGTTGGAAAGCTCTCCGAGGACTCTACGACGAGGGCAGGTAGCTAGCTCGCTATGCCCTTTTCGGAGCTCAAAATTGGACGATTTCATCAGTTTCGGGCTACTTTACTACATTTGCTCTGTTTTTCCGTCCCGGATCGTACGTCGTGAGCTGTTAAAAGGACGACAACCTTACTCGCGGCACATTAGAGGACCCTACAATGCGTCGATATCACGTCTTGCGAGGATGCTGCGTTGTTGAAGCGGATAGGTTGTCGTTAAGCCCATTGGGCCTTTTTAATGGGCCATATCTCTAGGCTGGGACTGTGAACCGTTAACACATAAAGGAATTGTGCCCTCAACATAACGGGTGCGATCATACCAGCACTAATGCACCGGATCCCATCAGAACTCCGAAGTTAAGCGTGCTTGGGCGAGAGTAGTACTAGGATGGGTGACACCCTGGGAAGTCCTCGTGTTGCACCCACCTTTTCAATTTTTTTTGCTCCGTTTAGGGTTGCCAAGATACTTTACCCACCACATTTCTATTATCGAATCCCACGGTACCTTGGGCAAGATAACTTCTCTTCACGTGGAGGCTGGGCCCGCAAACCGAGGTTGTAGGGCTTGTGACCAGGTCTTCGTCGCTCCGGTGCCCATAACTTTTGATCCGTAAGGAGTTATGCGTCGCAAAGCATACCGTTGGAAAGCTCTCCGAGAGCTCTACGACCGGGGCAAGTAGCTAGCTCGCCGTGCCCTTTTCGGAGCTCAAAATCGAACGTTTTCATCAGTTTCAGGCTACTTTTCTTCTTTTGCTCTGTTTTTCCGTCTCGCATCGTATGTCGTGAGCTGTTAAAAGGACGACAACCTTACTCGCGGCACATTAGAGGACCCTACATTGCGTCGATATCACGTCTTGCGAGGATGCTACGTTGTAAAAGAGGATGGGTTGTCGTTAAGCCCATTGGGCCTTTTGAATGGGCCATATCTCTAGGCTGGGACTGTGAACCGTTAACACATAAAGGAATTGTGCCCTCAACATGACGGGTGCAATCATACCAGCACTAATGCACCGGATCCCATCAGAACTCCGAAGTTAAGCGTGCTTGGGCGTGAGTAGTTTTAGGATGGGTGACCCCCTGGGAAATCCTCGCGTTGCACCCCCCTTTTCAATTTTTTTTGCTCCGGTTAGGGTTGCCAAGATACTTTACCCACCACATTTCTATTAGCGAATCCCACGGCACCTTGGGCAAGACAACTTCTCTTCACGTGGAGGCTAGGCCCGTAAACCGAGGGCGTAGGGCTTGTGACCAGGTCTCCGTTGCTCCGGTGCCCATAACTTTTGATCCGTAAGGAGTTACGCGGCGCAAAGCATACCGTTGGAAGGATTTCTGAGAGCTCCACGACGGGGGCAGGTAGCTAGCTCGCCGTACCCTTTTCGGAGCTCAAAATCGAACGTTTTCATCAGTTTCGGGCTACTTTTCTTCTTTTGCTTTGTTTTTCCGTCCCGGATCGTACGTCGTGAGCTGGTAAAAAGACGAAAACTTTCCTCGGGGCACATTAGAGGACCCTCCACTGCGTCGATATCACGTCTTGCGAGGATGCTGTGTTGTTGACGCGGATGGGTTGTCGTTAAGCCCATTGGGCCTTTTGAATGGGCCATATCTCTAGGCTGGGTCTGTGAACCGTTAACACAAAAAGTAATTGTGCCCTCAACATGACGGGTGTAATCATACCAGCACTAATGCACCGGATCCCATCAGAACTCCAAAGTTAAGCGTGCTTGGACGAGAGTAGTACTAGTATGGGTGACCCCCTGGGAAGTCCTCGTGTTGCACCACCTTTTCAATTTTTTTTTCCGGTTAGGGTGGGCAAGATACTTTACCCAGCACATTTCTATTATCGAATCCCACGGCACCTTGGGCAAGACAACTTCGCTTCACGTGGAGGCTGGGCCCGCAAACCGAGGGCGTAGGGCTTGTGACCAAGTCTCCGTCGCTCCGGTGCCCATAAATTTTGATCCGTAAGGAGTTACGCGGCGCACAGCATACCGTTGGAAAGCACTCCGAGAGTTCTACGACGGGGGCAGGTAGCTAGCTCGCCGTACCCTTTTCGGAGCTCAAAATTGAACGTTTTAATCAGTTTCGGGCTACTTTTCTTCTTTTGCACTGTTTTTCCGTCCCGGATCGTACGTCGTGAGCTATTAAAAGGACGACAACCTTACTCGCGGCATATTAGAGGACCCTACAATGCGTCGATATCACGTCTTGCGAGGATGCTGCGTTGTTGAAGCGGATGGGTTGTCGTTAAGCCCATTGGGCCTTTTGAATGGGCCAAATCTCTAGGCTGGGACTGTGAGCCGTTAACACATAAAGAATTTGTGCCCTCACCATGACGGGTGCGATCATACCAGCACTAATGCCCCGGATCACATCAGAATTCCAAAGTTAAGCGTGCTTGGGCGAGAGTAGTACTAGGATGTGTGACCCCCTAGGAAGTCCTCGTATTGCACCCCCCTTTTCAATTTTTTTTGCTCCGGTTATGGTTGCCAAGATACTTTATCCACCACATTTCTATTATCGAATCCCACGGCACCTTGGGCAAGACAACTTCTCTTCACGTGGAGGCTGGGCCAGCAAACCGAGGGCGTAGGGCTTGTGACCAGGTCTCTGTCACTCCGGTGCCCATAACTTTTGATCCGTAAGGAGTTACGAGGCGCACAACATACCGTTGTAAAGCACTTCGAGAGCTCTACGACGGGGGCAGCCAGCTAGCTCGCTTTGCCCTTTTTGGAGCTCAAAATCGAACGTTTTCATCAGTTTCGGGCCACTATTATTCTTTTGCTCTGTTTTTCCATCCCGGATCGTACGTCGTGAGCTGTTAAAAGGACGACAACCTTACTCGCGGCACATTAGTGGACCCTACAATGCGTCAATATCACGTCTTGCGACGATGCTACATTGTTGAAGCGGATGGGTTGTCGTTAAGCCCATTGGGCCTTTTGAATGGGCCATATCTCTAGGCTGGGACTGTGAACCATTAACACATAAAGAAATTGTGCCCTCAACATGACGGGTGCGATCATACCAGCACAATTGCACCGGATCCCATCAGAACTCCGAAGTTAAGCGTGCTTGGGCGAGAGTAGTACTAGGATGGGTGACCCCCTGGGAATTTCTCGTGTTGCACCCCCTTTTTCAATTTTTTTTGCTTCGGTTAGGGTTGCCAAGATACTTTACCCACCACATTTCTATTATCGAATCCCACGGTACCTTGGACAAGACAACTTCTCTTCACGTGGAGGCTGGGCCCGCAAACCGAGGGCGTAGGGCTTGTGACCAGGTCTCCGTCGCTCCGGAGCCCATAAATTTTGATCCGTAAGGAGCTACGCGGCGCACAGCATACCGTTGGAAAGCTCTCCGAGAGCTCTACGACTGGGGCAGGTAGCTAGCTCGCCGTACCCCTTTCGGAGCTCAAAATTGAACGTTTTCATCAGTTTTGGGCTACTTTTCTTCTTTTGCTCTGTTTTTTCGTCCCGGATCGTACATCGTGAGCTGTTAAAAGGAAGACAACGTTACTCGCTGCACATTAGAGGATCCTACAATGCGTCGATATCACGTCTTGCGAGGATGCTGCGTTGTTGAAGCGGATGGGTTGTCGTTAAGCCCATTGGGCCTTTTGAATGGGCCATATCTCTAGGCTGGGACTGTGAACCATTAACACATAAAGAAATTGTGCCCTCAACATGACGGGTGCGATCATACCAGCACTAATGCACCGGATCCCATCAGAACTCCGAAGTTAAGCGTGCTTGGGCGAGAGTAGTACTAGGATGGGTGACCCCCTGGGAAGTCCTCGTGTTGCACCCCCCTTTTCAATTTTTTTTGCTCCGGTTAGGGTTGCCAAGATACTTTACCCACCACATTTCTATTATCGAATCCCACGGCACCTTGGGCACGACAACTTCTCTTCACGTGGAGGCTGGGCCCGCAAACCAAGGGCGTAGGGCTTGTGACCAGGTCTCCGTCGCTCCGGTGCCCATAACTTTTGATCCGTAAGGAGTTACGCGGCGTACAGCATTCCGTTGTAAAGCTCTCCGAGAGCTCTACGACGGGGGCATCCAGCTAGCTCGCTTTGCCATTTTCGGAGCTCAAAATTGAACATTTTCATCAGTTTCGGGCCACTTTTCTTCTTTTGCTCCGTTTTTCCGTCCCGGATCGTACGTCGTGAGCTGATAAAAGGACGACAACCTTACTCGAGGCACATTAGAGGACCCTACAATGCGTCAATATCACGTCTTGTGAGGATGCTTTGTTGTTGAAGCGGATGGGTTGTCGTTAAGCCCATTGGGCCTTTTGAGTGGGCCATATCTCTAGGCTAGGACTGTGAACCGTTAACACATAAAGGAATTATGCCCTCAACATGACGGGTGCGATCATACCAGCACTAATGCACCGGATCCCATCAGAACTCCGAAGTTAAGCGTGCTTGGGCGAGAGTAGTACTAGGATGGGTGACCCCCTGGGAAGTCCTCGTGTTGCACCCACCTTTTCAATTTTTTTTGCTCCGGTTAGGGTTGCCAAGATACTTTACCCACCACATTTCTATTATCGAATCCCACGTTACCTTGGGCAAGACAACTTCACTTCACGTGGAGGCTGGGCCCGCAAACCAAGGGCGTAGGGCTTGTGACCAGGTCTCCGTCGCTCCGGTGACCATAAGGTTTGATCCGTAAGAAGTTACGCGGCGCATAGCATACCGTTGCAAAGCTCTCCGAGAGCTCTACGACGGGGGCTGGTAGCTAGCTCGTCGTGCCCTTTTCGGAGCTCAAAATCGAATGTTTTCATCCGTTTCGGGCTACTTTTCTTCTTTTGCTCTGTTTTTTCGTCCCGGATCGTACGTCGTGAGCTGTTAAAAGGACGACAACCTTACTCGTGGCACATTAGAGGACCCTACAATGCGTCGATATCACGTCTTGCGAGGATGCTGCGTTGTTGAAGCGGATGGGTTGTCGTTAAGCCCATTGGGCCTTTTGAATGGGCCATATCTCTAGGCTGGCACTGTGAACCGTTAACACATAAAGGAATTGTACCCTCAACATGACCGGTGCGATCATACCAGCACTAATGCACCGGATCCCATCAGAACTCCGAAGTTAAGCGTGCTTGGGCGAGAGTAGTACTAGGATGGGTGACCCCCTGGGAAGTCCTCGTGTTATACCCCCCTTTTCAATTTTTTTTGCTAGGGTTAGGGTTGCCAAGATACTTTACCCACCACATTTCTATTATCGAATCCCACGGCACCTTGGGCAAGACAACTTCTCTTCACGTGGAGGCTGGGCCCGCAAACCGAGGGCGTAGTGCTTCTGACCAGGTCTCCGTCGCTCCGGTGCCTATAACTTTTGATCCGTAAGAAGTTACGCGGCGCATAGCATACCGTGGAAAGCTCTCCGAGAGCTCTACGACGGGGGCAGGTAGCTAGCTCACCGTGCCCTTTTCGGAGTTCAAAATCGAACGTTTTCATCAGTTTCGGGCTACTTTTCTTCTTTCGCTCTGTTTTTCCGTCCCGGATCGTACGTCATGAGCTGTTAAAAGGACGACGACCTTCCTCGCGCCCCATTACAGGACCCTACAATGAGTCAATATCAGGTCTTGCGAGGATGCTGCATTGTTGAAGCGGATGGGTTGTCGTTAAGCCCATTGGGCCTTTTGAATAGGCCATATCTCTAGGCTGGGACTGTGAACCGTTAACACATAAAGGAATTGTGCCCTGAACATGACTGGTGCGATCATACCAGCACTAATGCACTGGATCCCATCAGAACTCTGAAATTATACGTGCTTAGGCGAGAGTGGTACTAGGATGGGTGACCCATGGGAAGTCCTCGTGTTGCACCCCTCATTTTCAATTTTTTTTGCTCCGGTTAGGGTTGTCAAGATACTTTACCCACCATATTTCTATTATCAAATCCCACGGCATGTTGGGCAAGACAATTTCTCTTCACGTGGACGCTGGGCCCGCAAACCGTGGGCGTAGGGCTTGTGACCAGGTCTCCGTCGCTCCGGTGCCCATTACTTTTGATCCGTAAGGAGTTACGCGGCGCACAGCATAACGTTGGAAAGGTCTCTGAGAGCTCTACGACGTGGGCAGGTAACTAGCTTGCTGTGCCCTTTTCGGAGCTCAAAATTGAACGTTTTCATCAGTTTCGGGCCACTTTTCTTCTTTTGCTCTGTTTTTCCGGCCCGGATCGTACGTCGTGAGCTGTTAAAAGGACGACAACCTTACTCGCGGCACATTAGAGGACCCTACAATGCGTCGATATCACGTCTTGCGAGGATGCTGCGTTGTTGAAGCGGATGGGTTGTCGTTAAGCCCATTGGGCCTTTTGAATGGGCCATATCTCTAGGCTGGGACTGTGAACCGTTAACACATAAAGGAATTGTGCCCTCAACATGACGGGTGCGATCATACCAGCACTAATGCACCGGATCCCATCGGAACTCCGAAGTTAAGCGTGCTTGGGCGAGAGTAGTACTAGGAAGGGTGACCCGCTGGGAAGTCCTCGTGTTGTACCCCCCTTTTCAATTTTTTTTGCTCCGGTTAGGGTTGCCAAGATACTTTACCCACCACATTTCTATTATCGAATCCCACGGCACCCTGGGCAAGACAACTTCTCTTCACGTGGAGGCTGGGCCCGCAAACCGAGGTCGAAGGGCTTGTGACCAGGTCTCCATCGCTCCGGTACCCATAACTTTTGATCCGTAAGGAGTTACGAGGCGCACAGCATACCGTTGGAAAGCTCTCTGAGAGCTCTACGACGTGGGCAGCTAGCTATCTTGCTCTGCCCTTTTCGGAGCTCAAAATCGAAAGTTTTCATCAGTTTCGGGCCACTTTTCTTCTTTTGCTCTGTTTTTCCGTCCCGGATCGTACGTAGTGAGCTGTTAAAAGGACGACAACCTTACTCGCGGCACATTAGTGGACCCTACAATGCGTCGATATCACGTCTTGCGAGGATGCTGCGTTGTTGAAGCGGATGGGTTGTCGTTAAGCCCATTGGGCCTTTTGAATGGGCCACATCTCTAGGCTTGGACTGTGAACCGTTAACACATAAAGGAATAGTGCCCTCAACATGACGGGTGCGATCATACCAACACTAATGCACCGGATCCCATCAGAACTCCGAAGTTAAGCGTGCTTGGGCGAGAGTAGTCCTAGGATGGGTGACCCCCTCGAAAGTCCTCGTGTTGCATCCCCATTTTCAATTTTTTTTGCTCCGGTTAGGGTTGCAAGATACGTTATCCACCATATTTCTATTATCGAATCCCACGGCACCTTGGGCAAGACAACTTCACTTCACTTGGAGGCAGGGCCTGCAAACCGAGGGCGTAGGGCTTGTGACCAAGTCTCCGTCGCTCCGATGCCCATAACTTTTGATCCCTAAGGAGTTACGCGGCGCACAGCATACAGTTGGAAAGCTCTCTGAGAGCTCTACGACGGGCGCAAGTAGCTAGCTTGCCGTTCCCTTTACGGAGCTCAAAATCGAACATTTTCATCAGTTTCGGGCTACTTTTCTTCTTTTGCTCTGTTTTTCCGTCCCGTATCGTACTTCGTGAGCTGTTAAAAGAACGAAAACCTTACTCGCGGCACATTAGAGGACCCTACAATGCGTCGATATCACGTCTTGTGACGATGCTGCGTTGTTGAAGCGGATGGGTTATCGTTAAGCCCATTGGGCCTTTTGAATGGGCCATATCTCTAGGCTGGGACTGTGAACCGTTAACACATAAAGGAATTGTGCCCTCAACATGACGGGTGCGATCATACCAGCACTAATGCACCGGATCACATCAGAACTCCGAAGTTAAGCGTGCTTGGGCGAGAGTAGTACTAGGATGGGTGACCCCCTGGGAAGTCCTCGTGTTGCACCCCCCTTTTCAATTTTTTTTGCTCCGGTTAGGGTTGCCAAGATACTTTACCCACCACATTTCTATTATCGAATCCCACGGCACCTTGGGCAAGACAACTTCTCTTCACGTGGAGGCTGGGCCCGCAAACCGAGGGCGTAGGGCTTGTGACCAGGTCTCCGTCGCTCCGGTGCCCATAACTTTTGATCCGTAAGGAGTTACGCGGCGCACAGCATACCGTTGGAAAGCTCTCCGGGAGCTCTACGACGGGGGCAGGTATCTAGCTCGCCGTGCCCTTTTTGGAGCTCAAAATCGAACGTTTTCATCAGTTTCGGGCTACTTTTCTTCTTTTGCTCTGTTTTTCCGTCCCGGATCGTACGTCGTGAGCTGTTAAAAGGACGACAACCTTACTCGCGGCACATTAGAGGACCCTACAATGCGTCGATATCACGTCTTGTGAGGATGCTGCGTTGTTGAAGCGGATGGGTTATCGTTAAGCCCATTGGGCCTTTTGAATGGGCCATATCTCTAGGCTGGGACTGTGAACCGTTAACACATAAAGGAATTGTGCCCTCAACATGACGGGTGCGATCATACCAGCACTAATGCACCGGATCCCATCAGAACTCCGAAGTTAAGCGTGCTTGGGCGAGAGTAGTACTATGATGGGTGACCCCCTGGGAAGTCCTCGTGTTGCACCCCCCTTTTCAATTTTTTTTGCTTCGGTTAGGGTTGCCAAGATACTTTACCCACCACATTTCTATTATCGAATCCCAAGGTACCTTGGACAAGACAACTTCTCTTCACGTGGAGGCTGGGCCCGCAAACCGAGGGCGTAGGGCTTGTGACCAGGTCTCTTTCGCTCCGGTGCCCATAAATTTTGATCCGTAAGGAGCTACGCGGCGCACAGCATACCGTTGGAAAGCTCTCCGAGAGCTCTACGACTGGGGCAGGTAGCTAGCTCGCCGTACCCCTTTCGGAGCTCAAAATTGAACGTTTTCATCAGTTTTGGGCTACTTTTCTTCTTTTGCTCTGTTTTTTCGTCCCGGATCGTACATCGTGAGCTGTTAAAAGGAAGACAACGTTACTCGCTGCACATTAGAGGACCCTACAATGCGTCGATATCACGTCTTGCGAGGATGCTGCGTTGTTGAAGCGGATGGGTTGTCGTTAAGCCCATTGGGCCTTTTGAATGGGCCATATCTCTAGGCTGGGACTGTGAACCATTAACACATAAAGAAATTGTGCCCTCAACATGACGGGTGCGATCATACCAGCACTAATGCACCGGATCCCATCAGAACTCCGAAGTTAAGCGTGCTTGGGCGAGAGTAGTACTAGGATGGGTGACCCCCTGGGAAGTCCTCGTGTTGCACCCCCCTTTTCAATTTTTTTTGCTCCGGTTAGGGTTGCCAAGATACTTTACCCACCACATTTCTATTATCGAATCCCACGGCACCTTGGGCAAGACAACTTCTCTTCACGTGGAGGCTGGGCCCGCAAACCGAGGGCGTAGGGCTTGTGACCAGGTCTCCGTCGCTCCGGTGCCCATAACTTTTGATCCGTAAGGAGTTACGCGGCGCACAGCATACCGTTGTAAAGCTCTTCGAGAGCTCTACGACGGGGGCAGCCAGCTAGCTCGCTTTGCCCTTTTCGGAGCACAAAATCGAACATTTTCATCAGTTTCGGGCCACTTTTCTTCTTTTGCTCTGTTTTTCCGTCCCGGATGGTACGTCGTGAGCTGTTAAAAGGACGACAACCTTACTCACGGCACATTAGAGGACCCTACAATGTGTCAATATCACGTCTTGCGAGGATGCTTCGTTGTTGAAGCGGATGGGTTGTCGTTAAGCCCATTGGGCCTTTTGAATGGGCCATATCTCTAGGCTGGGACTGTGAACCGTTAACACATAAAGGAATTGTGCCCTCAACATGACGGGTGCGATCATACCAGCACTAATGCACCGGATCCCATCAGAACTCCGAAGTTAAGCATGCTTGGGCGAGAGTAGTACTAGGATGGGTGACCCCCTGGGAAGTCCTCGTGTTGCACCCACCTTTTCAATTTTTTTTGCTCCGGTTAGGGTTGCCAAGATACTTTACCCACCACATTTCTATTATCGAATCCCACGGCACCTTGGGCAAGACAACTTCTCTTCACGTGGAGGCTGGGCCCGCAAACCAAGGGCGTAGGGCTTGTGACCAGGTCTCCGTCGCTCCGGTGACCATAAGGTTTGATCCGTAAGAAGTTACGCGGCGCATAGCATACCGTTGCAAAGCTCTCCGAGAGCTCTACGACGGGGGCAGGTAGCTAGCTCGCCGTGCCCTTTTCGGAACTCAAAATCGAATGTTTTCATCAGTTTCGGGCTACTTTTCTTCTTTTGCTCTGTTTTTGCGTCCCGAATCGTACGTCGTGAGCTGTTAAAAGGACAACAACCATACTCGCTGCACATTAGAGGACCCTACAATTCGTCGAAATCACGTCTTGCGAGGATGCTGCGTTGTTGAAGCGGATGGGTTGTCGTTAAGCCCTTTGGGCCTTTTGAATGGGCCATATCTCTATGCTGGGACTGTGAACCGTTAACACATAAAGGAATTGTACCCTCAACATGACCGGTGCGATCATACCAGCACTAATGCATTGGATCCCATCAGAACTCCGAAGTTGAGCGTGCTTGGGCGAGAGTAGTACTAGGATGGGTGACCCCCTGGGAAGTCCTCGTGTTGCACCCCCCTTTTCAATTTTTTTTGTTCCGGTTAGGGTTGCCAAGATACTTTACCCACCACATTTCTATTATCGAATCCCACGGCACCTTGGGCAAGATAACTTCTCTTCAGGTGGTGGCTGGGCCCGCAAACCGAGGGCGTAGTGCTTCTGACCAGGTCTCCGTCGCTCCGGTGCCTATAACTTTTGATCCGTAAGAAGTTACGCGGCGCATAGCATACCGTGGAAAGCTCTCCGAGAGCTCTACGACGGGGGCAGGTAGCTAGCTCACCGTGCCCTTTTCGGAGTTCAAAATCGAACGTTTTCATCAGTTTCGGGCTACTTTTCTTCTTTCGCTCTGTTTTTCCGTCCCGGATCGTACGTCATGAGCTGTTAAAAGGACGACGACCTTACTCGCGGCACATTAGAGGACCCTACAATGAGTCAATATCACGTCTTGCGAGGATGCTGCATTGTTGAAGCGGATGGGTTGTCGTTAAGCCCATTGGGCCTTTTGAATGGGCCATATCTCTAGGCTGGGACTGTGAACCGTTAACACATAAAGGAATTGTGCCCTCAACATGATGGGTGCGATCATACCAGCACTAATGCACTGGATCCCATCAGAACTCTGAAATTATACGTGCTTAGGCGAGAGTGGTACTAGGATGGGTGACCCATGGGAAGTCCTCGTGTTGCACCCCCCTTTTCAATTTTTTTTGCTCCGGTTAGGGTTGTCAAGATACTTTACCCACCATATTTCTATTATCAAATCCCACGGCATGTTGGGCAAGACAATTTCTCTTCACGTGGACGCTGGGCCCGCAAACCGTGGGCGTAGGGCTTGTGACCAGGTCTCCGTCGCTCCGGTGCCCATTACTTTTGATCCGTAAGGAGTTACGCGGCGCACAGCATAACGTTGGAAAGGTCTCTGAGAGCTCTACGACGTGGGCAGGTAACTAGCTCGCCGTGCCCTTTTCGGAGCTCAAAATCGAACGTTTTCATCAGTTTCGGGCCACTTTTCTTCCTTTGCTCTGTTTTTCCGTCCCGGATCGTACGTCGTGAGGTGTTAAAAGGACGACAACCTTACTCGCGGCACATTAGAGGACCCTACAATGCGTCGATATTACGTCTTGCGAGGTTGCTGCGTTCTTGAAGCGGATGGGTTGTCGTTAAGCCCATTGGGCCTTTTTAATGGGCCATATCTCTAGGCTGGGACTGTGAACCGTTAACACATAAAGGAATTGTGCCTCAACATGACGGGTGCGATCATACCAGCACTAATGCACCAGAGCCCATCAGAACTCCGAAGTTAAGCGGGCTTGGGCGAGAGGAGTACTAGGATGGGGGACCCGCTGGGAAGTCCTCGTGTTGTACCCCCCTTGTCAATTTTTTTTGCTTCGGTTAGGGTTGCCAAGATACTTTACCCACCACATTTCTATTATCGAATCCCACGGTACCGTGGGCAAGACAACTTCTCTTCACGTGGAGGTTGGGCCCGTAAACCGAGGCCGTAGGGCTTGTGACCGGGTCTCCATCGCTCCGGTACCCATAACTTTTGATCCGTAAGGAGTTACGAGGCGCACAGCATGCTGTTGGAAAGCTCTCTGAGAGCTCTACGACGAGGGAAGCTGGCTAGCTTGCTCTGCCTTCTTCGGAGCCCAAAATCGAACGTTTTCATTAGTTTCGGGCCACTTTTCTTCTTTTGCTCTGTTTTTCCGTCCCGGATCGTACGTAGTGAGCTGTTAAATGGACGACAACCTTACTCGTGGCACATTAGAGGACCCTACAATGCGTCGATATCACGTCTTGCGAGGATGCAGCGTTGTTGAAGCGGATGGGTTGTCGTTAAGCCCATTGGGCCTTTTGAATGGGCAATCTGTAGGCTGGGTCTGTGAACCGTTAACACATAAAGGAATTGTGCCATCAACATGACGGGTGTGATCATACCAGCACTAATGCTCCGGATCCCATAAGAACTCCGAAGTTAAGCGTTCTTAGGCGAGAGTAGTATTAGGATGGGTGACCCCCTGGAAAGTCCTCGTGTTGCACCCCCCTTTTCAATTTTTTTTTCTCCGGGTAGGGTTGCCAAGATACTTTACCCACCACATTTCTATTATCGAATCCCACGGCACCTTAGGCAAGACAACTTCTCTTCACGTGGAGGCTGGGCCTGCAAACCGAGGGCGTAGGGCTTGTGACCAGGTCTCCGTCGCTCCGGTGCCCATAACTTTTGATCCGTAAGGAGTTACGCGGCGCACAGCATACCGTTGGAAAGCTCTCTGAGAGCTCTATGACGGGCGCAAGTAGCTAGCTTGCCGTTCCCTTTACGGAGCTCAAAATCGAACATTTTCATCAGTTTCGGGCTACTTTTCTTCTTTTGCTCTGTTTTTCCATCCCGGATCGTACGTCGTGAGCTGTTAAAAGTACGACAACCTTACTCGCGGCACATTAGAGGACCCTACAATGCGTCGAAATCACGTCTTGCGAGGATGCTGCGTTGTTGAAGCGGATGGGTTATCGTTAAGCCCATTGGGCCTTTTGAATGGGCCATATCTCTAGGCTGGGACTGTGAACCGTTAACACATAAAGGAATTGTGCCCTCAACATGACGGGTGCGATCATACCAGCACTAATGCACCGGATCACATCAGAACTCCGAAGTTAAGCGTGCTTGGGCGAGAGTAGTACTAGGATGGGTGACCCCCTGGGAAGTCCTCGTGTTGCACCCCCCTTTTCAATTTTTTTTGCTCCGGTTAGGGTTGCCAAGATACTTTACCCACCACATTTCTATTATCGAATCCCACGGCACCTTGGGCAAGACAACTTCTCTTCACGTGGAGGCTGGGTCCGCAAACCGAGGGCGTAGGGCTTGTGACCAGGTCTCCGTCGCTCCGGTGCCCATAACTTTTGATCCGTAAGGAGTTACGCGACGCACAGCATCCCGTTGGAAAGCTCTCCGAGAGCTCTACGACGGGGGCAGGTAGCTAGCTCGCCGTGCCCTTTCTGGAGCTCAAAATCGAACGTTTTCATCAGTTTTGGTCTACTTTTCTTCTTTTGCTCTGTTTTTCCGTCCCAGATCGTATGTCGTGAGCAGTTAAAAGGACGAAAACTGTACTCGCAAGACATTATAAGGCCCTACAACGCGTCGGTATCACGTCTTGCAAGGATGCTGCGTTGTTGAAGCGGATGGGTTGTCGTTAAGCCCATTGGGCCTTTTGAATGGGCCATATCTCTAGGCTGGGACTGTGAACCGTTAACACATAAAGGAATTGTGCCCTCAACATGACGGGTGCGATCATACCAGCACAAATGCACCGGATCCCATCTGAACTCCGAAGTTAAGCGTGCTTGGGCGAGAGTAGTACTAGGATGGGTGACCCCCTAGGAAGTCCTCGTGTTGCACCCCCCTTTTCAATTTTTTTTGCACCGGTTAGGGTTGCCAAGATACTTTACCCACCACATTTCTATTATCGAATCCCACGGCACCTTGGGCAAGACAACTTCTCTTCACGTAGAGGTTGGGCCCGCAAACTGAGGGCATAGGGCTTGTGACCAGGTCTCCGTTGCTACGCAGCCCATAACTTTTGACCCGTAAGGAGTTACGAGGCGCACAGCATACCGTTGGAAAGCACTCTGAGAGCTCTACGACGGGTCAACGAGCCAGCTGGCTATGCCCTTTTCGGAGCTCAAAATCTAACGTTTTCATCAGTTTCCGGCCACTTTTCTTCTTTTGCTCTGTTTTTCCATCCCGGATCGTACGTCGTGAGCTGTTAAAAGGACGACAACCTTACTCGCGGCACATTAGAGGACCCTACAATGCGTCGATATCACGTCTTGCGAGGATGCTGCGTTGTTGAAGCGGATGGGTTGTCGTTAAGCCCATTGGGCCTTTTGAATTGGCCATATCTCTAGGCTGGGACTGTGAACCGTTAACACATAAAGGAATTGTGCCCTCAACATGACGGGTACGATCATACCAGCACTAATGCACCGGATCCCATCAGAACTCCGAGGTTAAGCGTGCTTGGGCGAGAGTAGCACTAGGATGGGTGACCCCCTGGGAAGTCCTCGGGGTGCACCCCCCTTTTCAATTTTTTTTGCTCCAGTTAGAGTTGCCAAGATACTTTACCCACCACATTTCTATTATCGAATCCAATGGCACCTTGGGCAAGACAACTTCACTTCACGTAGAAGCTGGGACCGCAAACCGAGGGCGTAGGGCTTGGGACCAGGTCTCCGTCGCTCCGGTGCCCATAACTTTTGATCCGCAAGGAGTTACGCGGTGCGCAGCATATCGTTGGAAAGCTTTCCATGAGCTCTACAACGGGGGCAGGTAACTTGATCGCCGTGCCCTTTTCAGAGCTCAAAATTGAACGTTTTCATCAGTTTCGGGCCACTTTTCTTCTTTTGCTCTGTTTTTCCGTCCCGGATCGTACGTCGTGAACTGTTAAAAGGACGACAACCTTACTCGCGGCACATTAGAGGACCTTATAATGCGTCGATATCAAGTCTTGGGAGGATGCTGCGTTGTTGAAGCGGATGGGTTGTCGTTAAGCCCATTGGGCCTTTTGAATGGGCCATATCTCTAGGCTTGGACTGTGAAGCGTTAACACATAAAGGAATTGTGCCCTTAACATGATGGGTGCGACCATACCAGCATTCATGCCCCGGCTCCCATCGGAACTACGAAGTTAAGCGTGCTTGGGCGAGAGTAGTACAAAGATGGGTGACCCCCTAGGAAGTCCTCGTGTTGCACCCCCTTTTCAATTTTTTTTCCTCCGGTTAGGGTTGCCAAGATACTTTGCCCACCACATTTCTATTATCGAATTCCATGGCACCTTGGGCAAGACAACTTCGCTTCACATAGATGCTGGGCCAGCAAACCGAGGGCATGGGCCTTGTGACCAAGTCTCCGTCGCTCCGATACTCATAACTTTTGATCTGTAAGGCATTACGAAGCGCACAGCATACCGTTGGAAAGCTCTTCGAGAGCTCTACGACGTGGGCGGGTAGCTAGCTCGCCGTACCCTTTTCGGAGCTCAAAATTGAACGTTTTCATCAGTTTCGGGCATCTTTTCTTCTTTTGCTCTGTTTTTCAGTCGGGGATCGTACGTCGTGAGCTGTTAAAAGGACGACAACCTTACTCGCGGCACATTAGAGGACCTTACAATGCGTCGATATCACATCTTGCGAGGATGCTGCGTTGTTGAAGCGGATGGGTTGTCGTTAAGCCCATTGGGCCTTTTGAATGGGCCATATCTCTAGGCTGGGACTGTGAACCGTTAACACATAAAGGAATTGTGCCCTCAACATGACGGGTGCGATCATACCAGCACTAATGCACCGGATCCCATCAGAACTCCGAAGTTAAACGTGCTTGGGCGAGAGTAGCACTAGGATGGGTGACACCCTGGGAAGTCCTCGTGTTGCACCCCCATTTTCAATTTTTTTTGCTCCGGTTAGGGTTGCCAAGATACTTTATCCACCCCATTTCTATTATCGAATCCCACGGCACCTTGGGCAAGACAACTTCTTTTCACGTGGAGGCTGGGCCCGGAAACCGAGGGCGTAGGGCTTGTGACCAGGTCTCCGTCGCTACGGTTCCCATAACTTTTGATCCGTAAGGAGTTACGAGGCGCACAGCATACCGTTGGAATGCTCTCCGAGAGCTCTACGACGGGGGCGGCGAGCCAGCTCGCCGTGCCCTTTTCGGAGCTCCAAATCGAACGTTTTCATCAGTTTCGGGCCACTTTTCTTCTTTTGCTGTGTTTTTCCGTCCCGGATCGTACGTCGTGAGCTGTTAAAAGGACGACAACGTTACTCGAGGCACATTAGAGGACCCTACAATGCGTCGATATCACGTCTTATGTGGATGCTGCGTTGTTGAAGCGGATGGGTTGTCGTTAAGCCCATTGGGCCTTTTGAATGGGCCATATCTCTAGGCTGGGACTGTGAACCGTTAACACATAAAGGAATTGTGCCCTCAACATGACGGGTGCGATCATACCAGCACTAATGCACCGGATCCCATCAGAACTCCGAAGTTAAGAGTGCTTGGGCGACAGTAGTACTAGGATGGGTGACCCCCTGGGAAGTCCTCGTGTTGCACCCCCTTTTCAATTTTTTTTGCTCCGGTTAGGGTTGCCAAAATACTTTAGCCACCACATTTCTATTATCGAATCCCACGGCACCTTGGGCAAGACAACTTCTCTGCACGTAGAGGCTGGGCCCGCAAACCGAGGGCGTAGGGCTTGTAACCAGGTCTCCGTCGCTCCGGTGCCCATAACTTTTGATCGGTAAGGAGTTACGAGGCGCACAGCATACCGTTGGAAAGCTCTCTGAGAGCTCTACGACGGGGGCAGCAAGTTAGCTCGCTGTGCCCTTTTCGGAGCTCAAAATCGAACGTTTTCATCAGTTTTGGGCCACTTTTCTTCTCTTGCTCTGTTTTTCCGTCCCGAATCGTACGTCGTGAGCTGTTAAAAGGACGACAACCTTACTCGCTGAATATTAGAGGACCCTACAATGCGTCGATATCACGTCTTGTGAGGATGCTGCGTTGTTGAAGCGGATGGGTTGTCGTTAACCCCATTGGGCCATTTGAATGGGCCATATCTCTAGGCTGGGACTGTGAACCGTTAACACATAAAGGAATTGTGCCCTCAACATGATGGGTGTGATCACACCAGCACTAATGCATCGGATCCCATCGGAACTCCGAAGTTCAGCGTGCTTGGGCAAGAGTAGTACTAGGATGGTTGACCCCCTGGGAAGTCCTCGTGTTGTACCCCCCTTTTAAATTTTTTTTGCTCCGGTTAGGGTTGCCAAGGTACTTTATCCACCACATTTCTATTATCGAATCACACGGCACCTTAGGCAAGTCAACTTCTCTTCACGTGGAGGCTGGGCCCGTAAACCGAGGGCGTAGGGCTTGTGACAATGTCTCCGTCGCTCCGGTACCCATAACTTTTGATCCGTAAGGAGTTACGAGGCGCACAGCATATCGTTGGAAAGCTCTCTGAGAGCTCTACGACGGTGGCAGCTAGCTAGCTGGCTGTTCCCTTTTCGGAGCTCAAAATCGAACGTTTTCATCAGTTTCGGGCCACTTTTCTTCTTTTGCTCTGTTTTTCCGTCCCGGATCGTACGTCGTGAGCTGTTAAAAGGATGACAACCTTACTCGCGGCACATTAGAGGACCCTACAATGCGTCGATATCATGTCTTGCGAGGATGCTGCGTTGTTGAAGCGGAGGGGATGTCGTTAAGCCCATTGGGGCTTTTGTAGGGGGCATAGCTCTAGGCTGGGACTGTGAACCGTTAACACATAAAGGAATTGTGCCCTCAACATGACGGGTGCGATCATACCAGCACTAATGCACCGGATCCCATCAGAACTCCGAAGTTAAGCGTGCTTGGGCGAGAGTAGTACTAGTATGGGTGACCCCCTGGGAAGTCCTCGTGTTGCACCCCCCTTTTCAATTTTTTTTGCTCCGGTTAGGGTTGCCAAGATACTTTACCCACCACATTTCTATTATCGAATCCCACGGCACCTTGGGCAAGACAACTTCTCTTCACGTGGAGGTTGGGCCCGCAAACCGAGGGCGTAGGGCTTGTGACCAGGTATCCGTCGCTACGGTGCCCATAACTTTTGATCCGTAAGGAGTTACGAGGCGCACAGCATACCGTTGGAAAGCACTCTGAGAGCTCTACGACGGGTCAGCGAGCCAGCTGGCTATGCCCTTTTCGGAGCTCAAAATCTAACGTTTTCATCAGTTTCCGGCCACTTTTCTTCTTTTGCTCTGTTTTTCCATCCCGGATCGTACGTCGTGAGCTGTTAAAAGGACGACAACCTTACTCGCGGCACATTAGAGGACCCTACAATGCGTCGATATCACGTCTTGCGAGGATGCTGCGTTGTTGAATCGAAAGGGTTGACGTTAAGCCCATTGGGCCTTTTGAATGGGCCATATCTCTAGGCTGGGACTGTGAACCGTTAACACATAAAGGAATTGTGCCCTCAACATGACGGGTGCGATCATACCAGCACTAATGCACCGGATCCCATCAGAACTCCGAAGTTAAGCGTGCTTGGGCGAGAGTAGTACTAGGATGGGTGACCCCCTGGGAAGTCCTCGTGTTGCACCCCCCTTTTCAATTTTTTTTGCTCCAGTTAGGGTTGCCAAGATACTTTACCCACCACATTTCTATTATCGAATCCCACGGCACCTTGGGCAAGACAACTTTTCTTCACGTGGAAGCTGGGACCGCAAACCGAGGGCGTAGGGCTTGTGACCAGGTCTCCGTCGCTCCGGTTCCCATAACTTTTGATCCGTAAGGAGTTACGCGGCGCACAACATACCGTTGGAAGGCTCTCCAAGAGCTCTACGACGGGGGCAGGTAACTAGATCACCGTGCCCTTTTCGGAGCTAAAATTGAACGTTTTCATCAGTTTCGGGCCACTATTCTTCTTTTGCTCTGTTTTTCCATCCCGGATCGTACGCCGTGAACTGTTAAAAGGACTACAACCTTACTCGCGGCACATTAGAGGACCTTATAATGCGTCGATATCACGTCTTGCGAGGATGCTGCGTTGTTGAAGCGGATGGGTTGTCGTTAAGCCCATTGGGCCTTTTGAATGGGCCATCTCTCTAGGCTGGGACTGTGAACCATTAACACATAAAGGAATTGTGCCGTCAACATGACGGGTGCGATCATACAGGCACTAATGCACCGGATCCCATCTGAACTCCGAAGTTAAGCGTGCTTGGGCGAGAGTAGTACTAGGATGGGTGACCCCCTGGAAAGTCCTCGTGTTGCACCCCCCCTTTTCAATTTTTTTTGCTCCGGTTAGGGTTGGCAAGATACTTTGTCCACCACATTTCTATTATCGAATCCCACGGCACCTTGGGCAAGACAACTTCGCTTAACGTGGAGGCCGGGCCCGCAAATCGAGGGTGTAGGACTGTGACCAAGTCTCCGTCGCTCCGATACCCATAACTTTTGATCCGTAAGGATTTACGCGGCGCACAACATACCGTTGGAAAGCTCTCCGAGAGCTCTACGACTGGGGCAAGTAGCTAGCTCGCCGTACCCTTTTCGGAGCTCAAAATTGAACGTTTTCATCAGTTTCGGGCAACTTTTCTTCTTTTGCTCTGTTTTTCCGTCTCGGATCGTACGTCGTGAGCTGTTAAAAGGACGACAACCTTACTCGCGGCACATTAGAGGAACCTACAATGCGTCGATATCACGTCTTGCGAGGATGCTGCGTTGTTGAAGCAGATGGGTTGTCGTTAAGCTCATTGGGCTTTTTGAATGGACCATCTCTCTAGACTGGGACTGTGAACCGTTAACACATATAGGAATTGTGCCCTCAACATGACGGGTGCGATCATACCAGGACTAATGAATCGGATCCCATCCGAATTCCGAAGTTAAGCGTGCTTGGGCGAGAGTAGTACTAGGATGGGTGACCCCCTGGGAAGTCTACGTGTTGCACCTCCTTTTCAAATTTTTTTGCTCCGGCTAGGGTTGCCAAGATACTTTACCCACCACATTTCTATTATCGAATCCCACGGCACCTTGGGCAAGTCAACTTCTCTTCACGTGGAGGCTGGCCCGTAAACCGAGGGCGTAGGGCTTGTGACCAGGTCTCCGTCGCTCCGGTACCCATAACTTTTGATCCGTAAGGAGTTACAAGGCGCACAGCATACCGTTGGAAAGCTCTCTGAGAGCTCTACGACGGGGGCAGCTAGCTGGCTCACTGTACCCTTTTCGGAGCTCAAAATCGAACATTTTCATCAGTTTCGGGCCACTTTGCTTCTTTTGCTCTGTTTTTCCTTCCCCGATCGTACGTGGTGAGCTGTTAGAAGGGCGACAACCTTACTCGCGGCACATGAAAGGACCCTAAAATGCGTCGATATCACGTCTTGCGAGGATGCTGCGTTGTTGAAGCGGATGCGTTGTCGATAAGCCCATTGGGCCTTTTGAATGGGCCATATCTCTAGGCTGGGACTATGAACCGTTAACACATAAAGGAATTGGGCCCTCAACATGACGGGTGCGATCATACCAGCACTAATGCACCGGATCCCATCAGAACTCCGAAGTTAAGCGTGCTTGGGCGAGAGTAGTACTAGGATGGGTGACCCCCTGGGAAGTCCTCGTGTTGCACCCCCTTTTCAATTTTTTTTGCCCCGGTTAGGGTTACAAAGATACTTTATCCACCACATTTCTATTATCGAATCCCACAGCACCTTGAGCAAGACAACTTCGCTACACGTGGAGGCCGGGCCCGCAAACCGAGGGCGTAGGGCTTGTGACCAAGTCTTCGACGCTCCGGTGCCCATAACTTTTTATCCGTATGGAGTTACGCGGCGCACAGCATACCGTTGGAATTCTCTTTGAGAACTCTACGACGGGGGCAGATAGCGAGCTTGCTATACCCTTTCCGGAGCTCAAAATCTAATGTTTTCATAAGTTTCGGTCCACTTTTCTTCTTTTGCTCTCTTTTTCCGTCTCGGATCGTACGTCGTGAGCTGTTAAAAGGAAGACAACCTTACTCGCGGCACATTAGAGGACCCTACAATGCGTCGATATCACGTCTTGCGAGAATGCTGCTTTGTTGAAGCGGATGGGTTGTCGTTAAGCCCATTAGGCCTATTGAATGGGCCATATCTCTAGGCTGGGACTGTGAACCGTTAACACATAAAGGAATTGTGCCCTCAACATGACGGGTGCGATCATACCAGCACTAATGCACCGGATCCCATCAGAACTCCGAAGTTAAGC
This sequence comes from Ehretia macrophylla, assembly GCA_037974665.1. Taxonomy (NCBI): domain Eukaryota; kingdom Viridiplantae; phylum Streptophyta; class Magnoliopsida; order Boraginales; family Ehretiaceae; genus Ehretia; species Ehretia macrophylla. Next base: position 72,630,614 of record CM075768.1, read on the forward strand.
GTGCTTGGGCGAGAGTAGTACTAGGATGGGTGACCCCCTGGGAAGTCCTTGTGTTGCACCCCCCTTTTTAATTTTTTTTGCTCCGGTTAGGGTTGCCAAGATACTTTACCCACCACATTTCTATTATCGAATCCCACGGCACCCTGGGCAAGACAACTTCTCTTCACGTCTAGGCTGGGCCCGCAAACCGAGGGCGTAGGGCTTGTGACCAGGTATCCGTCGCTACGGTGCCCATAACTTTTGATCCGTAAGGAGTTACGAGGCGCACAGCATACCGTTGGAAAGCACTCTGAGAGCTCTACGACGGGTCAGCGAGCCAGCTGGCTATGCCCTTTTCGGAGCTCAAAATCTAACGTTTTCATCAGTTTCCGGCCACTTTTCTTCTTTTGCTCTGTTTTTCCATCCCGGATCGTACGTCGTGAGCTGTTAAAAGGACGACAACCTTACACGCGGCACATTAGAGGACCCTACAATGCGTCGATATCACGTCTTATGAGGATGCTGCGTTGTTGAAGCGGATGGGTTGACGTTAAGCCCATTGGGCCTTTTGAATGGGCCATATCTCTAGGCTGGGACTGTGAACCGTTAACACATAAAGGAATTGTGCCCTCAACATGACGGGTGCGATCATACCAGCACTAATGCACCGGATCCCATCAGAACTCCGAAGTTAAGCGTGCTTGGGCGAGAGTAGTACTAGGATGGGTGACCCCCTGGGAAGTCCTCGTGTTGCACCCCCCTTTTCAATTTTTTTTGCTCCAGTTAGGGTTGCCAAGATACTTTACCCACCACATTTCTATTATCGAATCCCACGGCACCTTGGGCAAGACAACTTTTCTTCACGTGGAAGCTGGGACCGCAAACCGAGGGCGTAGGGCTTGTGACCAGGTCTCCGTCGCTCCGGTTCCCATAACTTTTGATCCGTAAGGAGTTACGCGGCACACAACATACCGTTGGAAGGCTCTCCAAGGGCTCTACGACGGGGGCAGGTAACTAGATCACCGTGCCCTTTTCGGAGCTAAAATTGAACGTTTTCATCAGTTTCGGGCCACTATTCTTCTTTTGCTCTGTTTTTCCATCCCGGATCGTACGCCGTGAACTGTTAAAAGGACGACAACCTTACTCGCGGCACATCAGAGGACCTTATAATGCGTCAATACCACGTCTTGCGAGGATGCTGCGTTGTTGAAGCGGATGGGTTGTCGTTAAGCCCATTGGGCCTTTTGAATGGCCCATATCTCTAGGCTTGGACTGTTAACCGTTAACACATAAAGGAATTGTGCCCTTAACATGACGGGTGCGATCATACCAGCACTAATGCACCGGATCCTGTCGGAACTACGAAGTTAAGCGTGCTTGGGCGAGAATAGTACTAGGATGGGTGACCCCCTGGAAAGTCCTCGTGTTGCACCCCCCCTTTTCAATTTTTTTTGCTCCGGTTAGGGTTGGCAAGATACTTTGGCCACCACATTTCTATTATCGAATCCCACCGCACCTTGGGCAAGACAACTTCTCTTCACGTGGAGGCTGGGCCCGCAAACCGAGGGCGTAGGACTTGTGACCAAGTCTCCGTCGGTCCGATACCCATAACTTTTGATCCGTAAGGAGTTACGCGGCGCACAACATACCGTTGGAAAGCTCTCCGAGAGCTCTACGACTGGGGCAATTAGCTAGCTCGCCGTACCCTTTTCGGAGCTCAAAATTGAACGTTTTCATCAGTTTCGAGCAAGTTTTCTTCTTTTGCTCTGTTTTTCCGTCTCGGATCGTACGTCGTGAGCTGTTAAAAGGACAACAACCATACTCGCGGCACATTAGAGTACCCTACAATGCGTCGATATCACGTCTTGCGAGGATGCTGCGTTGTTGAAGCGGATGGGTTGTCGTTTAGCCCATTGGGCCTTTAGAATGGGCCATATCTCTAGGCTGGGACTGTGAACCGTTAACACATAAAGGAATTGTGCCCTCAACATGACGGGTGCGATCATACCAGTACTAATGCACCGGATCCCATCAGAACTCCGAAGTTAAGCGTGCTTGGGCGAGAGTAGTACTAGGATGGGTGACCCCCTGGGAAGTCCTCGTGTTGCACCCCCCTTTTCAATTTTTTTTGCTCCGGCTAGGGTTGCCAAGATACTTTACCCACCACATTTCTATTATCGAATCCCACGGCACCTTGGGCAAGTCAACTTCTCTTCACGTGGAGGCTGGCCCGTAAACCGAGGGCGTAGGGCTTGTGACCAGGTCTCCGTCGCTCCGGTACCCATAACTTTTGATCCGTAAGGAGTTACAAGGCGCACAGCATACCGTTGGAAAGCTCTCTGAGAGCTCTACGACGGGGGCAGCTAGCTTGCTCACTGTACCCTTTTCGGAGCTCAAAGTCGAACATTTTCATCAGTTTCGGGCCACTTTGCTTCTTTTGCTCTGTTGTTCCGTCCCGGATCGTACGTCGTGAGCTGTTAAAGCGACGACAACGTCACTCGCGGCACATTAGAGGACCCTAAAATGCGTCGATATCACGTCTTGCGAGGATGCTGCGTTGTTGAAGCGGATGCGTTGTCCATAAGCCCATTGGGCCTTTTGAATGGGTCATATCTCTAGGCTGCGACTATGAACCGTTAACACATAAAGGAATTGTGCCCTCAACATGACGGGTGCGATCATACCAGCACTAATGCACCGGATCCCATCAGAACTCCGAAGTTAAGCGTGCTTGGGCGAGAGTAGTACTAGGATGGGTGACCCCCTGGGAAGTCCTCGTGTTGCACCCCCCTTTTCAATTTTTTTTGCTCCGGTTAGGGTTGCCAAGATACTTTACCCACCATATTTCTATTATCGAATCTCACGGCACCTTGGGCAAGACAACTTCTCTTCACGTGGAGGCTGGGCCTGTAAACCGAGGGCGTAGGGTTTGTGACCAAGTCTTCGTCGCTCCGGTGCCCATAACTTTTGATCCGTAAGGAGTTACGCGGCGCACATCATACCGTTGCAAACCACTCTGAGAGCTCTACGACGGGGGCAGATAGCTAGCTCGCTATGCCCTTTCGGAGCTCAAAATCGAACGTTTTCATCAGTTTCGGTCCACTTTTCTTCTTTTGCTCTGTTTTTCCGTCTCGGATCGTACGTCGTGAGTTGTTAAAAGGATAACAACCTTACTAGCGGGACATTAGAGGGCCCTACAATGCGTCGATATCACGTCTTGCGAGCATGCTGCTTTGTTGAAGCGGATGGGTTGTCGTTAAGCCCATTGGGCCTTTTGAATGGGCCATCTCTCTAGGCTGGGACTGTGAACCGTTAACACATAAAGGAATTGTGCCCTCAACATGACGGGTGCGATCATACCAGCACTAATGCACCGGATCCCATCAGAACTCCGAAGTTAAGCGTGCTTGGGCGAGAGTAGTACTAGTATGGGGGACCCCCTGGGAAGTCCTAGTGTTGCACCCCCCTTTTCAATTTTTTTTGCTCCGGTTAGGGTTGCCAAGATACTTTACCCACCACATTTCTATTATCGAATCCCACCCCACCCTCGGCAAGACAACTTCTCTTCACGTGTAGGCTGGGCCCGCAAACCGAGGGCGTAGGGCTTGTGACCAGGTATCCGTCGCTACGGTGCCCATAACTTTTGATCCGTAAGTAGTTACGAGGCGCACAGCATACCGTTGGAAAGCACTCTGAGAGCTCTACGACGGGTCAGCGAGCCAGCTGGCTATGCCCTTTTCGGAGCTCAAAATCTAACGTTTTCATCAGTTTCGGGCCACTTTTCTTCTTTAGCTCTGTTTTTCCGTCCCGGATCGTACGTCGTGAGCTGTTAAAAGGACGACAACCTTACTCGCGGCACATTAGAGGACCCTACAATGCGTCGATATCACGTCTTATGAGGATGCTGCGTTGTTGAAGCGGATGGGTTGACGTTAAGCCCATTGGGCCTTTTGAATGGGCCATATCTCTAGGCTGGGACTGTGAACCGTTAACACATAAAGGAATTGTGCCCTCAACATGACGGGTGCGATCATACCAGCACTAATGCACCGGATCCCATCAGAACTCCGAAGTTAAGCGTGCTTGGGCGAGAGTAGTACTAGGATGGGTGACCCCCTGGGAAGTCCTCGTGTTGCACCCCCCTTTTCAATTTTTTTTGCTCCAGTTAGGGTTGCCAAGATACTTTACCCACCACATTTCTATTATCGAATCCCACGGCACCTTGGGCAAGACAACTTTTCTTCACGTGGAGGCTGGGCCCGCAAACCGAGGGCGTAGGGCTTGTGACCAGGTCTCCGTCGCTCCGGTTCCCATAACTTTTGATCCGTAAGGAGTTACGTGGCGCACAGCATACCGTTGGAAAGCTCCCCGAGAGCTCTATGACGGGGGCAGGTAACTAGATCACCGTGCCCTTTTCGGAGCTAAAATTGAACGTTTTCATCAGTTTCGGGCCACTATTCTTCTTTTGCTCTGTTTTTCCATCCCGGATCGTACGCCGTGAACTGTTAAAAGGACGACAACCTTACTCGCGGCACATTAGAGGACCTTATAATGCGTCGATATCACGTCTTGCGAGGATGCTGCGTTGTTGAAGCGGATGGGTTGTCGTTAAGCCCATTGGGCCTTTTGAATGGGCCATATCTCTAGGCTTGGACTGTGAACCGTTAACACATAAAGGAATTGTGCCCTTAACATGATGGGTGCGATCATACCAGCATTAATGCACCGGATCCCATCGGAACTACGAAGTTAAGCGTGCTTGGGCGAGAGTAGTACTAGGATGGGTGACCCCCTGGAAAGTCCTCGTGTTGCACCCCCCCTTTTCAATTTTTTTTGCTCCGGTTGGGGTTGGAAAGATACTTTGTCCACCACATTTCTATTATCTGATCCCACGGCACCTTGGGCAAGACAACTTCGCTTCACGTAAAGGCTGGGCCGGCAAACCGAGGGCGTAGGGCTTGTGACCAAGTCTCCGTCGCTCCGATACCCATAACTTTTGATCCATAAGGAGTTACGCAGCGCATAACATACCGTTGGAAAGCTCTCTGAGAGCTCTACGACTGGGGCGGGTAGCTAGCTCGCCGTACCCTTTTCGGAGCTCAAAATTGAACGTTTTCATCAGTTTCGAGCAACTTTTCTTCTTTTACTCTGTTTTTCCGTCTCGGATCGTACGTCGTGAGCTGTTAAAAGGACGACAACCTTACTCGCGGCACATTAGAGGACCCTACAATGCGTCGATATCACGTCTTGCGAGGATGCTGCGTTGTTGAAGCGGATGGGTTGTCGTTTAGCCCATTGGGCCTTTTGAATGGGCCATATCTCTAGGCTGGGACTGTGAACCGTTAACACATAAAGGAATTGTGCCCTCAACATGACGGGTGCGATCATACCAGCACTAATGCATCGGATCCCATCGGAACTCCGAAGTTAAGCGTGCTTGGGCGAGAGTAGTACTAGGATGGGTGACCCCCTGGGAAGTCCTCGAGTAGCGCCCCCCCTTTCAATTTTCTTTACTCCGGCTAGGGTTGCCAGGATACTCTACCCACCACATTTCTATTGTCGAAACCCGCGGCACCTTGGGCAAGTCAACTTCTCTTCACGTGGAGGCTGGCCCGTAAACCGAGGGCGTAGGGCTTGTGACCAGGTCTCCGTCGCTCCGGTGCCCATAACTTTTGATTCGTAAGGAGTTACGAGGCGCACAGCATACCGTTGGAAAGCTCTCTGAGAGCTCTGCGACGGGGGCAGCTAGCTGGCTCACTGTACCCTTTTCGGAGCTCAAAATCGAAAATTTTCATCAGTTTCGGGCCACTTTTCTTCTTTTGCTCTGTTTTTCCGTCCCGGATCGTACGTCGTGAGCTGTTAAAAGGACGACAACCTTACTCGCGGCACATTAGAGGACCCTAAAATGCGTCGATATCACGTCTTGCGAGGATGCTGCGTTGGTGAAGCGGATGCGTTGTCGATAAGCCCACTGGGCCTTTTGAATGGGCCATATCTCTAGGCTGGGACTATGAACCGTTAACACATAAAGGAATTGTGCCCTCAACATGACGGGTGCGATCATACCAGCACTAATGCACCGGATCCCATCAGAACTCCGAAGTTAAGCGTGGTTGGGCGAGAGTAGTACTAGGATGGGTGACCCCCTGGGAAGTCCTCGTGTTGCACCCCCCTTTTCAATTTTTTTTGCTCCGGTTAGGGTTGCCAAGATACTTTACCCACCATATTTCTATTATCGAATCTCACGGCACTCTGGGCAAGACAACTTCACTTCACGTGGAGGCCGGGCACGCAAATCGAGGGCGTAGGGCTTGTGAGTAGGTCTCCGTCGCTCCGGTGCCCATAACTTTTGATCCGTAAGGAGTTACGCGGCGCACAGCATACCGTTGGAAAGCTCTCTGAGAGCTCGACGACGGGGGCAGATAGCGAGCTTGCTATACCCTTTTCGGAGCTCAAAATCGAATGTTTTCATCAGTTTCGGGCCACTTTTCTTCTTTTGCTAGGTTTTTCCGTCTCGGATCGTACGTCGTGAGCTGTTAAAAGGACGACAACCTTACTCGCTGCACATTAGAGGACCCTACATTGCGTCGATATCACGTCTTGCGAGAATGCTGCTTTGTTGAAGGGGATGGGTTGTCGTTAAGCCCATTGGGCCTTTTGAATGGGCCATATCTCTAGGCTGGGACTGTGAACCGTTAACACATAAAGGAATTGTGCCCTCAACATGACGGGTGCGATCATACCAGCACTAATGCACCGGATCCCATCAGAACTCCGAAGTTAAGCGTGCTTGGGCGAGAGTAGTACTAGGATGGGTGACCCCCTGGGAAGTCCTTGTGTTGCACCCCCCTTTTTAATTTTTTTTGCTCCGGTTAGGGTTGCCAAGATACTTTACCCACCACATTTCTATTATCGAATCCCACGGCACCTTGGGCAAGACAACTTCTCTTCACGTGGAGGCTGGGCCCGCAAACCGAGGGCGTAGGGCTTGTGACCAGGTCTCCGTCGCTACGGTGCCAATAAATTTTGATCCGTAAGGAGTTACGAGGCGCACAGCATACCGTTGGAAAGCTCTCTAAGAGCTCTACGACGGGGGCAGCGAGCTAGATCGCTGTGCCATTTTCGGAGCTCAAAATCGAACGTTTTCATCAGTTTCGGCCTACTTTTCTTCTTTAGCTCTATTTTTTCGTCCCGGATCGTACGTCGTGAGCTGTTAAAAGGACGACAACCTTACTCGCGGCACATTAGAGGACCCTACAATGCGTCGATATCACGTCTTGCGAGGATGTTGCGTTGTTGAAGCGGATGGGTTGTCGTTAAGCCCATTGGGCCTTTTGAATGGGCCATATCTCTAGGCTGGGACTGTGAACCGTTAACACAAAAAGGAATTGTGCCCTCAACATGACGGGTGCGATCATACCAGCACTAATGCACCGGATCCCATCAGAACTCCGAAGTTAAGCGTGCTTGGGCGAGAGTAGTACTAGGATGGGTGACCCCCTGGGAAGTCCTCGTGTTGCACCCCCCTTTTCAATTTTTTTTGCTCCGGTTAGGGTTGCCAAGATACTTTACCCACCACATTTCTATTATCGAATCCCACGGCACCTTGGGCAAGACAACTTCTCTTCACGTGGAGGCTGGGCCCGCAAACCGAGGGCGAAGGGGTTGTGACCAGGTCTCCGTCGCTACGGTGCCCATAACTTTTGATCCGTAAGGAGTTACGAGGCGCACAGCATACCGTTGGAAAGCTCTCTAAGAGCTCTACGACAGGGGCAGCGAGCTAGCTCGCTGTGCCCTTTTTGGAGCTCAAAATCGAACGTTTTCATCAGTTTCGGGCCACTTTTCTTTTTTTGCTCTATTTTTTCGTCCCGGATCGTACGTCGTGAGCTGTTAAACGGACGACAACCTTACTCGCGGCACATTAGAGGACCCTACAATGCGTCGATATCACGTCTTGCGAGGATGCTGCGTTGTTGAAGCGGATGGGTTGTCGTTAAGCCCATTGGGCCTTTTGAATGGGCCATCTCTCTAGGCTAGGACTGTGAACCGTTAACAAATAAAGGTATTGTGCCCTCAACATGACGGGTGTGATCATACCAGCACTAATGCACCGGATCCCATCAGAATGGGCGAGAGTAGTACTAGGATGGGTGACCCCCTAGGAAGTACTCGTGTTGCACCCCCCTTTTCAATTTTTTTTGCTCCGGTTTGGGCTTCCAAGATACTTTATCTACCACATTTCTATTATCGAATCCCATGGCACCTTGGGCAGGACAACTTCGGTTCACGTGGAGGCTGGGCCCGCAAACCGAGGGTGTAGGGCTTGTGATCAGGTCTCCGTCGCTATGGTGCCCATAACTTTTGATCCGTAAGGAGTTACGAGGCGCACAACATACCGTTAGAAAGCTCTCTGAGAGCTCTACGACGGGGGCAGCGAGCTAGCTCGTTGTGCCCTTTTCGGAGCTCAAAATCGAACATTTTCTTCAGTTTCGCGCCACTTTTCTTCTTTTGCTCTGTTTTTCCGTCCCGGATCGTACGTCTTGAGCTGTTAAAAGGACGACAACCTTACTCGTGGCACATTAGAGGACCCTACAATGTTTCGATATCACGTCTTGCGAGAATGCTGCGTTGTTGAAGCGGATGGGTTGTCGTTAAGCCCATTGGGCCTTTTGGATGGGCCATATCTCTAGGCTGGGACTGTGAACCGTTAACACAAAAAGGAATTGTGCCCTCAACATGATGGGTGCGATCATACCAGCACTAATGCACCGGATCCCATCAGAATTCCGAAGCTAAGCGTGCTTGGGCGAGAGTAGTACTAGAATGGGTGACCCCCTTGGAAGTACTCGTGTTGCACCCCCCTTTTCAATTTTTTTTGCTCCAGTTTGGGTTGCCAAGATACTTTACCCACAACATTTCTATTATCGAATCCCAAGGCACCTTGGGCAAGACAACTTCTCTTCACGTGGAGGCTGGGCCCGCAAACCGAGGGTGTAGGGCTTGTGATCAGGTCTCCGTCGCTCTGGTGCCCATAACTTTTGATCCGTAAGGAGTTACGCGGCGCACAGCATACCGTTGGAAAGCTCTCCGAGAGCTCTACGACAGAGGCAGGTAGCTAGCTCGCCGTGCCCTTTTCGGAGCTCAAAACCGAATGTTTTCATCAATTTTGGGCCACTTTTCTTCTTTTGCGTTGTTTTTTCATCCCGGATCGTACGTCGTGAGTTGTTAAAAGGACGACAAACCAACTCGCTGAACATTAGAGGGCCCTACAATGCGTCGATATCACGTCTTGCGAGGATGTTACGTTGTTGAAGCGGATGGGTTGTCGTTAAACCCATTGGGCCTTTTGAATGGGCCAAATCTCTAGGCTGGGTCTGTGAACCGTTAACACATAAAGTAATTGTGCCCTCAACATGACGGGTGCAATCATACCAGCACTAATGCACCGGATCCCATAAGAACTCTGAAGTTAAGCGTGCTTGGGCGAGAGTAGTGCTAGGATGGGTGACCCCTTGGTAAGTCCTCGTGTTGCACCCCCCTTTTCAATTTTTTTGCTCCGATTAGGGTTGCCAAGATACTTTATCCACCGCATTTCTATTATCAAATCCCACGGCACCTTGGGCAAGACAACTTCGCTTCACGTGGAGGCTGGGCCCGCAAACCGAGGGCGTAGGGCTTGTGATCAGGTCTCCGTCGCTATGGTACCCATAACTTTTGATCCGTAAGGAGTTACGAGGCGCACAACAAACCGTTAGAAAGCTCTCTGAGAGCTCTACGACGGGGGCAGCGAGCTAGCTCGTTGTGCCCTTTTCGGAGCTCAAAATCGAACATTTTCTTCAGTTGCGCGCCACTTTTCTTCTTTTGCTGTGTTTTTCCATCCTAGATCGTACGTCATGAGCTCTTAAAAAGCCGACAACTGAACTCATGGCACATTAGAGGCCCCTACAACGCATTGATATCACGTATTCCGAGGATGCTGCGTTGTTGAACCGGATGGGTTGTCGTTAAACCCATTGGGCCTTTTGAATGGGCCATATCTCTAGGTTGGGACTGTGAACCGTTAACACATTAAGGAATTGTGCCCTCAACATGACGGGTGCGATCATACCAGCACTAATGCACCGAATCCCGTCAGAACTCCGAAGTTAAGCGTGCTTGGGCGAGAGTAGTACTAGGATGGGTGACCCCCTGGGAAGTCCTCATGTTGCACTCCACTTTTCAATTTTTTTCCTCCGGTTAGGGTTGCCAAGATACTTTACCCACCACATTTCTATTATCGAATCCCACGGCACCTTGGGCAAGACAACTTCGCTTCACGTGGAGGCTGGGCCCGCAAACCGAGGGCGTAGGGCTTGTGACCAGGTCTCCGTCGCTCTGGTGCCCATACCTTTTGATCCGTAAGGAGTTACATGGCGCACAGCATACCGTTGGAAAGCTCTCCGAAAGCTCTACGACAGAGGCAGGTAGCTAGCTCGCCGTGCCCTTTTCAGAGCCCACAATCGAACGTTTTCATCGGTTTCGGGCTATTTTTCTTCTTTTGCTCTGTTTTTTCATCCCGGATCGTACGTCGTGAGCTGTTAAAAGGACGACAACCTAACTCGCGGGTTATTATATGGCCTTACAACGTGTCGATATCACGTCTTGCGAGAATGCTGCGTTGTTGAAGAGGATGGGTTGTCGTTAAGCCAATTGGGCCTTTTGAATGGGCCAAATCTCTAGGCTGGGTCTGTGAACCGTTAACACATAATGGAATTGTGCCCTCAACATAACGGGTGCGATCATACCAGCACTAATGCACCGGATCCCATCAGAACTCTGAAGTTAAGCGTGCTTGGCCGAGAGTAGTACTAGGATGGGTGACCCCCCGGGAAGTCCTCGTGTTGCACCCCCCCTTTCAATTTTTTTTGCTCCGGTTAGGGTTGCCAAGATACTTTACCCACCACAATTCTATTATCGAATCCCACGGCACCTTGGGCAAGACAACTTCTCTTCACGTGGAGGCTGGGGCCGCAAACCGAGGGCGTAGGGCTTGGGACCAGGTCTCCCTCCCTACGGGGGCCATAACTGTTGATCCGTAAGGAGTTAAGAGGCGCACAGCATACCGTTGGAATGCACTCCGAGAGCTCTACGACGGGGGAAGGTAGCTAGCTCACCGTGCCCTTTTCGGAGCTCAAAATCGAACTTTTTCATCAGTTTCGGGCTACTTGTCTTCTTTTGCTCTGTTTTTCCGTCCCGGATCGTACGTCGTGAGCTGTTAAAAGGACGACAACCTTACTAGCGGCATATTAGAGGACCCTACAATGCATCGATATCACGTCTTGCGAGGATGCTGCGTTGTTGAATCGGATGGGTTGTCCTTAAGCCCATTGGGCCTTTTGAATGGGCCATATCTCTAGGTTGGGATTGTGAACCGTTAACACATAAAGGAATTGTGCCCTCAACATGACGGGTGCGATCATACCAGCACAAATGCACCGGATCCCATCAGAACTCCGAAGTTAAGCGAGCTTGGGCGAGAGTATAACTAGGATGGGTGACCCCCTGGGAAGTCTTCGTGTTGCACCCCCCTTTTCAATTTTTTTTGCTCCGGTTAGGGTTGCCAAGATACTTTACCCACCACATTTCTATTATCGAATCCCACGGCAACCTGGGGAAGGCAACTTCTCTTCACGTCGAGGGTGGGCCAGCAAACCGAGGACGTTGGGCTTGTGACCAGGTCTCCGTCGCTCTGGTGCCCATAACTTTTGATCCGTAAGGAGTTACGCGGCGCACAGCATACCGTTGGAAAGCTCTCCGAGAGCTCTACGATGGGGGCAGGTAGCTAGCTCGCCGTGCCCTTGTCGGAGCTCAAAACCGAAAGTTTTCATCAGTTTCGGGCTACTTTTCTTCTTTTGCTCTGTTTTTTCGTCCCGGATCGTACGTCGTGAGCTGTTAAAAGGATGACAACCTTACTCGCGGCACATTAGAGGACCCTACAATGCGTCGATATCACGTCTTGCGAGGATGCTGCGTTGTTGAAGCGGATGGGTTGTCGTTAAGCCCATTGGGCCTTTTGAATGGGCCATATCTCTAGGCTAGGACTGTGAACCGTTAACACATAAAGGAATTGTGCCCTCAACATGACGGGTGCGATCATACCAGCACTAATGCACCGGATCCCATCAGAACTCCGAAGTTAAGCGTGCTTGGGCGAGAGTAGTACTAGGATGGGTGACCCCTAGGAAGTCCTCGTGTTGCACCCCCCTTTTCAATTTTTTTTGCTCCGGTTAGGGTTGCCAAGATACTTTACCCACCACATTTCTATTATCGAATCCCACGGCACCTTGGGCAAGACAACTTCTCTTCACGTGGAGGCTGGGCCCGCAAACCGAGGGCGTGGGGCTTGTGACCAGGTCTCCGTCGGTCCGGTGCCCATAACTTCTTATCCGTAAGGAGTTACGAGGCGCACAACATACCGTTGGAAAGCTCTCTGAGAGCTCTACGACGAAGGCAGCTAGCTAGCTAGCTGTGCCCTTTTCGGAGCTCAAAATCGAAAATTTTCATCATTTTCGGGCCACTTTTCTTCTTTTGCTCTGTTTTTTCGTCCCGGATCGTACGTCGTGAGCTGTTAAAAGGACGACAACCTTACTCGCCGCACATTAGAGGACACTACAATGCGTCGATATCACGTCTTGCGAGGATGCTGCGTTGTTGAAGCGGATGGGTTGTCGTTAGTCCCATTGGGCCTTTTCAATGGGCCATATCTCTTGGCTGGGACTGTGAACCGTTAACACATAAAGGAATTGTGCCCTCAACATGACGGGTGCCATCATACCAGCACTAATGCACCGGATCCCATCAGAACTCCGAAGTTAAGCGTGCTTGGGCGAGAGTAGTACTAGGATGGGTGACCCCCTGGGAAGTCCTTGTGTTGCCCGCCCCTCTTCAATTATTTTTGCTCCGGTTAGGGTTGCCAAGATACTTTACCCACCACATTTCTATTATCGAATCCCACGGCACCTTGGGCAAGACAACTTCTCTTCACGTGGAGGCTGGGCCCGCAAACCGGTGCCCATAACTTTTGATCCGTAAGGAGTTACGAGGCGCACAGCATACCGTTGGAAAGCTCTCTGAGAGCTCTACGACGGGGGCATCTAGCTAGCTCGCTTTGCCCTTTTCGGAGCTCAAAATCGAACATTTTCATCAGTTTCGGGCCACTTTTCTTCTTTTGCTCTGTTTTTCCGTCCCGGATCGTACGTCGTGAGCTGTTAAAAGGACGACAACCTTCCTCGCGGCACATTAGAGGACCCTACAATGCGTCAATATCACGTCTTGCGAGGATGCTGCGTTGTTGAAGCGGATGGGTTGTCGTTAAGCCCATTGGGCCTTTTGAATGGGCCATATCTCTAGGCTGGGACTGTGAACCGTTAACACATAAAGGAATTGTGCCCTCAATATGACGGGTGCGATCATACCTGCACTAATGCACCGGATCCCATCAGAACTCCGAAGTTAAGCGTGCTTGGGCGAGAGTAGTACTAGGATGGGTGACCCCCTGGGAAGTCCTCGTGTTGCACCCCCCTTTTCAATTTTTTTTGCTCCGGTTAGGGTTGCCAAGATACTTTACCCACCACATTTCTATTATCGAATCCCACGGCACCTTGGGCAAGACAACTTCTCTTCACGTGGAGGCTGGGCCCGCAAACCGAGGGCGTAGGGCTTGTGACCAGGTCTCCGTCGCTCCGGTGCCCATAACTTTTGATCCGTAAGGAGTTACGAGGCGCACAGCATACCGTTGGAAAGCACTCTGAGAGCTCTACGACGGGGGCAGCTAGCTTGCACGCTGTGCCCTTTTCGGAGCTCAAAATCGAACGTTTTCATCAGTTTCGGGCCACTTTTCTTCTTTTGCTCTGTTTTTCCATCCCGGATCGTACGTCGTGAGCTGTTAAAAGGACGACAACCTTACTCGCGGCACATTAGAGGACCCTACAATGCGTCAATATCACGTCTTGCGAGGATGCTGCGTTGTTGAAGCGGATGGGTTATCGTTAAGCCCATTGGGCCTTTTGAATGGGCCATATCTCTAGGCTGGGACTGGGAACCGTTAACACATAAAGGAATTGTGCCCTCAACATGACGGGTGCGATCATACCAGCACTAATGCACCGGATCCCATCAGAACTCCGAAGTTAAGCGTGCTTGGGCGAGAGTAGTACTAGGATGGGTGACCCCCTAGGAAGTCCTCGTGTTGCACCCGCCTTTTCAATTTTTTTTGCTCCGGTTAGGGTTGCCAAGATACTTTACCCACCACATTTCTATTATCGAATCCCACGGCACCTTGGGCAAGACAACTTCTCTTCACGTGGAGGCTGGGCCCGCAAACCGAGGGCGTAGGGCTTGTGACCAGGTCTCCGTCGCTCCGGTGCCCATAACTTTTGATCCGTAAGGAGTTACGAGGCGCACAGCATACCGTTGGAAAGCTCTCTGAGAGCTCTACGACGGGGGCAGCTAGCTAGCACGCTGTGCCCTTTTCGGAGCTCAAAATCGAACGTTTTCATCAGTTTCGGGCCACTTTTCTTCTTTTGCTCTGTTTTTCCGTCCCGGATCGTACGTCGTGAGCTGTTAAAAGGACGACAACCTTACTCGCGGCACATTAGAGGACCCTACAATGCGTCGATATCATGACTTATGAGGATGCTGCGTTGTTGAAGCGGATGGGTTGTCGTTAAGCCCATTGGGCCTTTTGAATGGGCCATATCTCTAGGCTGGGACTGTGAACTGTTAACACATAAAGGAATTGTGCCCTCAACATGACGGGTGCGATCATACCAGCACTAATGCACCGGATCCCATCAGAACTCCGAAGTTAAGTGTGCTTGGGCGAGAGTAGTACTAGGATGGGTGACCCCCTGGGAAGTCCTTGTGTTGCACCACCTTTTCAAATATTTTTGCTCCGGTTAGGGTTGCCAAGATACTTTACCCACCACATTTCTATTATCGAATCCCACGGCACCTTGGGCAAGACAACTTCTCTTCACGTGGAGGTTGGGCCCGTAAACCGGTGCCCATAACTTTTGATCCGTAAGGAGTTACGAGGCGCACAGCATACCGTTGGAAAGCTCTCTGAGAGCTCTACGACGAGGGAAGCCAGCTAGTTTGCAGTGCCCTTTTCTGAGCTCAAAATCGAACATTTTCATCAGTTTCGGGCCACTTTTCTTCTTTTGCTCTGTTTTTCCGTCCCGGATCGTACGTTGTGAGCTGTTAACAGGGCGACAACCTAACTCGCGGCACATTAGAGGACCCTACAATGCGTCGATATCACGTCTTGCGAGGATGCTGCGTTGTTGAAGCGGATGGGTTGTCGTTAAGCCCATTGGGCCTTTTGAATGGGCCCTATCTCTTGGCTGGGACTGTGAACTGTTAACACATAAAGGAATTGTGCCCTCAACATGACGGGTGCGATCATACCAGCATTAATGCACCGGATCCCATCAGAACTCCGAAGTTAAGCGTGCTTGGGCGAGAGTAGTACTAGGATGGGTGACCCACTGGGAAGTTCTCGTGTTGCACCCCCCTTTTCAATTTTTTTTGCTCCGGTTGGGGTTGCCAAGATACTTTACCCACCACATTTCTATTATCGAATCCCAGGGCACCTTGGGCAAGACAACTTCTCTTCACATGGAGGCTGGGCCCGCAAACCGAGGGCGTAGGGCTTGTGACCAGGTCTCCGTCGCTCCCGGGCCCATAACTTTTGATCCATAAGGAGTTACGAGGCGCAAAGCATACCGTTGGAAAGCTCTCTGAGAGCTCTACGACGAGGGCAGCCAGCTAGCTTGCCGTGCCCTTTTCGGAGCTCAAAATGGAACATTTTTATCAGTTTCGGGCCACTTTTCTTCTTTTGCTCTGTTTTTCCGTCCCGGATCGTACGTCGTGAGCTGTTAAAAGGACGACAACCTTACTCGCGACACATTAGAGGACCCTACAATGCGACGATATCACGTCTTGCGAGGATGCTGCGTTGTTGAAGCGGATGGGTTATCGTTAAGCCCATTGGGCCTTTTGAATGGGCCATATCTCTAGGCTAGGACTGTGAACTGTTAACACATAAAGGAATTGTGCCCTCAACATGACGGGTGCGATCATACCAGCACTAATGCATCGGATCCCATCAGAACTCCGAAGTTAGGCGTGCTTGGGCGAGAGTAGTACTAGGATGGGTGACCCCCAGGGAAGTCCTCGTGTTGCACCCCCCTTTTCAATTTTTTTTGCTCCGGTTAGGGTTGCCAAGATACTTTACCCACCACATTTCTATTATCGAATCCCACGGCACCTTGGGCAAAACAACTTCTCTTCACGTGGAGGCTGGGCCCGCAAACCGGTGCCCATAACTTTTGATCCGTAAGGAGTTACGAGGCGCACAGCATACCGTTGGAAAGCTCTCTGAGAGCTCTACGACGAGGGCAGCTAGCTAGCTCGTTGTGCCCTTTTCGGAGCTCAAAATCGAACGTTTTCATCAGTTTCGGGCCACTTTTCTTCTTTTGCTCTCATTTTACGTCACGGATCGTACATCGTGAGCTGTTAAAAGGACGACAACCTTACTCGCGGCACATTTGAGGAACCTACAATGCGTCGATATCACGTCTTGCGAGGATGCTACGTTGTTGAAGCGGATGGGTTGTCGTTAAGCCCATTGGGCCTTTTGAATGGGCCATATCTCTAGGATGGGACTGTGAACTGTTAACACATAAAGGAATTGTGCCCTCAACATGACGGGTGCGATCATACCAGCACTAATGCACCGGATCCCATCAGAACTCCGAATTTAAGCGTGCTTGGGCGAGAGTAGTACTATGATGGGTGCCCCCCTGGGAAGTCCTTGTGTTGCACCCCCCTTTTCAATTTTTTTTGCTCCGGTTAGGGTTGCCAAGATACTTTACCCACCACATTTCTATTATCGAATCCCACGGCACCTTGGGCAAGACAACTTCTCTTCACGTGGAGGCTGGGCCCGCAAACTAGTGCCCATAACTTTTGATCCGTAAGGAGTTACGAGGCGCACAGCATACCGTTGGAAAGCTCTCTGAGAGCTCTACGTTGGGGGTAGCAAGCTAGCTTGCTCTGCCCTTTTCAGAGCTCAAAATCGAACGTTTTCATCAGTTTCGGGCCACTTTTCTTCTTTTGCTCTGTTTTTCTGTCCCGGATCGTACGTCGTGAGCTGTTAAAAGGACGACAACCTTACTCGCGGCACATTAGAGGACCCTACAATGCGTCGATATCACGTCTTGTGAGGATGCTGCGTTGTTGAAGCGGATGGGTTGTCGTTAAGCCCATTGGGCCTTTTGAATGGGCCATATCTCTAGGCTGGGACTGTGAACTTTTAACACATAAAGGAATTGTGCCCTCAACATGACGGGTGCGTATCATACCAGCACTATTGCATAGGATCCCCTCAGAACTCCGATGTTAAGCGTGCTTGGGCGAGAGTAGTACTAGGATGGGTGACCCCCTAGGAAGTCCTCGTGTTGCACCCGCCTTTTCAATTTTGTTGCTCCGGTTAGGGTTGCCAAGATACTTTACCCACCACATTTCAATTATCGAATCCCACGGCACCTTGGGCAAGACAACTTCTCTTCACGTTGAGGCAGGGCCCGCAAACCGAGGGCGTAGGGCTTGTGACCAGGTCTCCGTCGCTCCGGTGCCCATAACATTTGATCCGTAAGGAGTTACGAGGCGCACAGCATACCGTTGGAAAGCTCTCTGAGTGCTCTACGATGGGGGCATCTAGCTAGCTCGCTTTGCCCTTTTCGGAGCTCAAAATCGAACATGTTCATCAGTTTCGGGCCACTTTTCTTCTTTTGCTCTGTTTTCCGTCCTGGATCGTACATCGTGAGCTGTTAAAAGGACGACAACCTTACTCGCGGCACATTAGAGGACCCTACAATGCGTCGAAATCACGTCTTGCGAGGATGCTATGTTGTTGAAGCGGATGGGTTGTCGTTAAACCCATTGGGCCTTTTGAATGGGCCATATCTCTAGGCTGGGACTGTGAGCTGTTAACACATAAAGGAATTGTGCCCTCAATATGACGGGTGCGATCATACCAGCACTAATGCACCGGATCCCATCAGAACTCCGAAGTTAAGCGTGCTTGGGCGAGAGTAGTACTAGGATGGGTGACCCCCTGGGAAGTCCTGGTGTTGCATCCCCCTTTTCAAATATTTTTGCTCCGGTTAGGGTTGCCAATATACTTTACCCACCGCATTTCTATTATCGAATCCCACGGCACCTTGGGCAAGACAACTTCTCTTCACGTGGAGGCTGGGCCCGCAAACCGGTGCCCATAACTTTTGATCCGTAAGGAGTTACGAGGCGCACAGCATACCGTTGGAAAGCTCTCTGAGAGCTCTACGACGGGGGCAGCAAGCTAGCTCGCTTTGCCCTTTTCGTAGCTCAAAATCGAACATTTTCATCCGTTTCGGGCCACTTTTCTTCTTTTGCTCTGTTTTTCCGTCCCGGATCGTACGTCGTGAGCTATTAAAAGGACGACAACCCTACTCGCGGCACATTAGAGGACCCTACAATGCGTCGATATCACGTCTTGTGAGGATGCTGCGTTGTTGAAGCGGATGGGTTGTCGTTAAGCCCATTGGGCCTTTTGAATGGGCCATATCTCTAGGCTAGGACTGTGAACTGTTAACACATAAAGGAATTGTGCCCTCAACATGACGGGTGCGATCATACCAGCACTAATGCACCGGATCCCATTAGAACTCCGAAGTTAAGCGTGCTTGGGCGAGAGTAGTACTAGGATGGGTGACCCCTTGGGAAGTCCTAGTGTTGCACCCCCCTTTTCAATTTTTTTTGCTCCGGTTAGGGTTGCCAAGATACTTTACCCACCACATTTCTATTATCGAATCCCACGGCACCTTGGGCAAGACAACTTCTCTTCACGTGGAGGCTGGGCCCGCAAACCGAGGGCGTAGGGCTTGTGACCAGGTCTCCGTCGCTCCGGTGCCAATAACTTTTGATCCGTAAGGAGTTACGAGGCGTACAGCATACCGTTGGAAAGCTCTCTGAGAGCTCTACGATGGGGGCAGCTAGCTAGCTCGCTGTGCCCTTTTCGGAGCTCAAAATCTAACGTTTTCATCAGTTTTGGGCCACTTTTCTTCATTTTCTCTATTTTTTCATCCCGGATCGTACGTCGTGAGCTGTTAAAAGGACGACAACCTTACTCGCGGCACATTAGAGGACCCTACAATGCGTCGATATCACGTCTTGCGAGGATGCTGCGTTGTTGAAGCGGATGGGTTGTCGTTAAGCCCATTGGGCCTTTTGAATGGGCCATATCTCTAGGCTGGGACTGTGAACCGTTAACACATAAAGGAATTGTGCCCTCAACATGACGGGTGCGATCATACCAGCACTAATGCACCGGATCCCATCAGAACTCCGAAGTTAAGCGTGCTTGGGCGAGAGTAGTACTAGGATGGGTGACCCCCTAGGAAGTCCTCGTGTTGCACCCCTCTTTTCAATTTTTTTTGCACCGGTTAGGGTTGCCAAGATACTTTATCCACCATATTTCTAACATCGAATCCCACGGTACCTTGGGCAAGACAACTTCTCTTCACGGGGAGGCTGGGCCCGCAAACCGAGGGCGTAGGGCTTGTGACCAGGTCTCCGTCGCTCCGGTGCCCATAACTTTTGATCCGTAAGGAGTTACGAGGCGCACAGCATACCGTTGGAAAGCTCTCTGAGAGCTCTACGACGGGGGCAGCTAGCTAGCACGCTGTGCCCTTTTCGGAGCTCAAAATTGAACGTTTTCATCAGTTTTGGGCCACTTTTCTTCTTTTGCTCTGTTTTTCCGTCCCGGATCGTACGTCGTGAGCTGTTAAAAGGACGACAACCTTACTCGCGGCACATTAGAGGACCCTACAATGCGTCGATATCACGTCTTGCGAGTATGCTGCATTGTTGAAACAGATGGGTTGTCGTTAAGCCCATTGGGCCTTTTGAATGGGCCATATCTCTAGGCCGGGACTGTGAACTGTTAACACATAAAGGAATTGTGCCCTCAACATCACAGGTGCGATCATACCAGTACTAATGCACCGGATCCCATCAGAACTCCGAAGTTAAGCGTGCTTAGGCGAGAGTAGTACTACGATGGGTGGCCCCCTACGAAGTCCTTGTGTTACACCCCCCTTTTCAATTATTTTTGCTCCGGTTAGGGTTGCCAAGATACTTTACCCACCACATTTTAATTATCGAATCCCACGGCACCTTGGGCAAGACAACTTCGCTTCACGTGGATGCTGGGCCCGCAAACCGGTGCCCATAACTTTTGATCCGTAAGGAGTTACGAGGCGCACAGCATACCGTTGGAAAGCTCTCTGAGAGCTCTAGGAGGGGTGCAGCCAGCTAGCTTGCTATGCCCTTTTCGGTGTTCAAACTCGATCGTTTTCATTAGTTTCGGGCTTCTTTTCTTCTTTTCCTCTGTTTTTTCGTCCCGGATCGTACGTCGTGAGCTGTTAAAAGGACGACAACCTTACTCGCGACACATTAGAGGACCCTACAATGCGTCGATATCACGTCTTGCGAGGATGCTGCGTAGTTGAAGCGGATGGGTTGTCGTTAAGCCTATTGGGCCTTTTGAATGGGCCATCTCTCTAGGCTGGGACTGTGAACCGTTAACAAATAAAGGAATTGTGCCCTCATCATGACGGGTGCAATCATACCAGCACTAATGCATCGAATCCCATCAGAACTCCAAAGTTAAGCGTGCTTGGGCTAGAGTAGTACTAGGATGGGTGACCCCCTAGGAAGTCCTCGTGTTGCACCCCCCTTTTCAATTTTTTTTGCTCCGGTTAGGGTTGCCAAGATACTTTACCCACCACATTTCTATTATCGAATCCCACGGCACCTTGGGCAAGACAACTTCTCTTCACGTGGAGGCTGGGCCCGCAAACCAAGGGCGTAGGGCTTGTGACCAGGTCTCTGTCGCTCCGGTGCCAAAACTTTTGATCCGTAAGGAGTTACGAGGTGCACAACATACCGTTGGAAAGCACTCTGAGAGCTCTACGACGGGGGCAGCAAGCTAGCTCGCTATGCCCTTTTCGGAGCTCAAAATCGAATGTTTTCATCAGTTTCGGGCCACTTTTCTTCTTTTGCTATGTTTTTCCGTCCTGGATCGTACGTCGTGAGCTGTTAAAAGGATGACAACCTTAATCGCGGCACATTAGAGGACCCTACAATGCGTCAATATCGCGTCTTGCGAGGATGCTGCGTTGTTGAAGCGGATGGGTTATCGTTAAGCCCAGTGGGCCTTTTGAATGGGCCATATCTCTAGGTTGGGACTGTGAACCGTTAACACATAAAGGAATTGTGCCCTCAACATGATGGGTGCGATCATACCAGCACTAATGCACCGGATCCCATCAGAACTCCGAAGTTAAGCGTGCTTGGGCGAGAGTAGTACTAGGATTGGTGACACCCTAGGAAGTCCTCGTGTTGCACCCCCCTTTTCAATTTTTTTTGCTCCGGTTAGGGTTGCCAAGATACTTTACCCACCACATTTCTATTATCGAATCCCACGGCACCTTGGCATGACAACTTCTCTTCACGTGGAGGCTTGGCCCGCAAACCGAGGTCGTAGGGCTTGTGACCAGGTCTCCGTCGCTCCGGTGCCCATAACTTTTGATCCGTAAGGAGTTACGAGGCGCACAGCATACAGTTGGAAAGCTCTCTGAGAGCTCTACGACGGGGGCAGCTGGCTAGCTCGTTTTGCCCTTTTCGGAGCTCAAAATCGAACGTTTTCATCAATTTCTGGCCACTTTTCTTCTTTTGCTATGTTTTTCCGACCCGGATCGTACGTCGTGAGCTGTTAAAAGGACGACAACCTTACTCGCGGCACATTAGAGGACCCTACAATGCGTCGATATCACGTCTTGCGAGGATGCTGCGTTGTTGAAGCGGATGGGTTGTCGTTAAGCCCATTGGGCCTTTTGAATGGGCCATCTCTCTATGCTGGGACTGTGAACCATTAACACATAAAGGAATTGTGCCCTCAACATAACGGGTGCGATCATACCGGCACTAATGCACCGGATCCCATCAGAACTCCGAAGTTAAGCGTGCTTGGGCGAGAGTAGTACTAGGATGGGTGACCCCCTAGGAAGTCCTCGTGTTGCACCCCCCTTTTCAATTTTTTTTGCTCCGGTTAGGGTTGCCAAGATACTTTACCCACCACATTTCTATTATCGAATCCCACGGCACCTTGGGCAAGACAACTTCTCTTCACGTGGAGGCTGGGCCCGCAAACCGAGGGCGTAGGGCTTGTGACCAGGTCTCCGTCACTCCGGTGCCAATAACTTTTGATCTGATAAGGAGTTACTAGGCGTACAGCATACCGCTGGAAAGCTCTCTGAGAGCTCTACGACGGGGGCAGCTAGCTAGCTCGCTGTGCCCTTTTCAGAGCTCAAAATCGAACGTTTTCATCAGTTTCGGGCCACTTTTCTTGTTTTGCTCTGTTTTTCCGTCCCAGATAGTACGTCGTGAGCTGTTAAAAGGACGACAACCTTACTTGGGCACATTAGAGGACCCTACAATGCGTCGATATCACGTCTTGCGAGGATGCTGCGTTGTTGAAGCTGATGGGTTGTCGTTAAGCCCATTGGGCCTTTTGAATGGCCTATATCTCTAGGCTGGGACTGTGAACCGTAAACACACAAAGAAATTGTGCCCTCAACATGACGGGTACGATCATACCAGCACTAATGCACCGGATCCCATCAGAACTCCGAAGTTAAGCGTGCTTGGGCGAGAGTAGTACTAGGATGGGTGACCCCCTGGGAAGTCCGCGTGTTGCACCCTCTTTTCAAATTTTTTTTCCTGGTTAGGCTTGCCAAGATACGTTACCCACCACATTTCTATTATGGAATCCCACGGCACCTTTGGCAAGACAACTTCTCTTCACGTGGAGGCTGGGCCCGCAAACCGAGGGCGTAGGGCTTGTGACCAGGTCTCCGTCGCTCCTGTGCCCATAACTTTTCATCCGTAAGGAGTTACGAGGCGCACAGCATACCGTTGGAAAGCTCTCTGAAAGCTCTACGACGGGGGCAGCTAGCTAGCTCGCTATGCCCTTTTCGGAGCTCAAAATCGAAAGTTTTCTTCAGTTTCGGGCCACTTTTCTTCTTTTGCTCTGTTTTTTAATCCCGGATCGTACGTCGTGAGCTGTTAAAAGGACGACAACCTTACTCGCGGCACATTAGAGGACCCTACAATGCGTCGATATCACGTCTTGCTAGGATGCTGCGTTGTTGAAGCGGATGGGTTATCGTTAAGCCCTTTGGGCCTTTTGAATTGGTCATCTCTCTAGGCTGGGACTGTGAACCGTTAACACATAAAGGAATTGTGCCCTCAACATGACGGGTGCAATCATACCAGCACTAATGCACCGGATCCCCTCATAACTCCGAAGTTAAGCGTGCTTGGGCGAGTGTAGTACTAGGGTGGGTAACCCCTTGGCAAGTCCTTGTGTTGCACCCCCCTTTTCAATTATTTTTGCTCCGGTTTGGGTTGCCAAAATACTTTATCCACCACATTTCTATTATCGAATCCCACGGCACCTTGGGCAAGACAACTTCGCTTCACGTGGAGGCTGGGCCTACAAACCGGTGCCCATAACTTTTGATGCGTAAGGAGTTACGAGGCGCACAGCATACCGTTGGAAAGCTCTCTGAGAGCTCTACGACGAGGGCAACTAGCTAGCTTGCTTTGCCCTTTTCGGAGCTCAAAATCGAACGATTTCATCAGTTTCGGGCCACTTTTCTTCTTTTGCTCTGTTTTTCCGTCCCGGATCGTACGTCGTGAGCTGTTAAAAGGACGACAACCTTCTCGCGGCACATTAGAGGACCCTACAATGCGTCAATATCACATCTTGCGAGGATGCTGGCTTGTTGAAGTGGATAGGTAGTCGTTAAGCTCATTGGGCCTTCTGAATTGGCCATCTCTCTAGGCTGGGTCTGTGAACCGTAACACATAAACGAATTGTGCCCTCAACATGACGGGTGCGATCATACCAGCACTAATGCACTGGATCACATCAGAACTCCGAAGTTAAGCGTGTGCTTGGGCTTGAGTAGTACTAGGATGGGTGACCCCCTGGGAAGTCATCGTGTTGCATCCCCTTTTCAATTTTTTTTTGCTCCAGTTAGGGTTGCCAAGATACTTTATCTACCACATTTCTGTTATCGAATCCCACGGCACCTTGGGCAAGACAACTTCTTCACGTGGAGGCTGGGCCCGCAAACCGAGGGCGTAGGGATTGTGACCAAGTCTCCGTCGCTCCGGTGCCCATAACTTTTGATCCGTAAGGAGTTACGAGGCGCACAGCATACCGTTGGAAAGCTCTCTGAGAGCTCTACGACGGCGGCAGCTAGCTAGCTCGCTATACCCTTTTCGGAGCTCAAAATTGAACGTTTTCATCAGTTTCGGGCCACTTTTCTTCTTTTGCACTGTTTCTCCATCCCGGATCGTACGTCGTGAGCTGTTAAAAGGACGACAACCTAACTCAAGGGACATTAGAGGGCCCTAAAATGCGTCAATATCACGTCCTATGAGGATGCCGCGTTGTTGAAGCAGATGGGTTGTCGTTGAGCCAATTGGGCCTTTTGAATGGGCCATATCTCTAGGCTGGGACTGTGAACTGTTAACACATAGAGGAATTGTGCCCTCAACATGACGGGTGCGATCATACCAGCACTAATGCACCGGATCCCATTAGAACACCGAAGTTAAGCGTGCTTGGGCGAGAGTAGTACTAGGATGGGCGACCCCGTAGGAAGTCCTCGTGTTGCATCCCCCTTTTCAATTTTTTTTCTCCGGTTAGGGTTGCAAAGATACTTTACCCACCACATTTATATTATCGAATTCCACGGCACCTTGGGCAAGACAACTTCTCTTCACGTGGAGGCTGGGCCCGCAAACCGAGGGCGTAGGGCTTGTGACCAGGTCTCCGTCGCTCCGGTGCCCATAACTTTTGATCCGTAAGGAGTTACGAGGCGCACAGCATACCGTTAGAAAGCTCTCTGAGAGCTCTACGACGGGAGCAGCTTGCTAGCTCGCTGTGCCCTTTTCGGAGCTCAAAATCGAACGTTTTCCTCAGTTTCGGGCCACTTTTCTTCTTTGGCTCTGTTTTTCCGTCCCGGATCGTACGTCGTGAGCTGTTAAAAGGACGCCAACCTTACTCGCCGCACATTAGAGGACCCTCGAGTGCGTCGACATCACGTCTTGCGAGGATGCTGGGTTGTTGAAGCGGATGCGTTGTCGTTAAGCCCATTGGGCCTTTTGAATGGGCCATATCTCTAGGTTGGGACTGTGAACTGGTAACACATAAAGGAATTGTGCCCTCAACATGATGGGTGCGATCATACCAGCACTAATGTACCGGATCCCATCAGAACTCCAAAGTTAAGCGTGCTTGGGCGAGAGTTGTACTAGGATGGGTGACCCCGTGGGAAGTCCTCGTGTTGCACCCCCCTTTTCAATTTTTTTTGCTCCGGTTAGGGTTGCCAAGGTACTTTACCCACCATATTTCTATTATCGAATCCCACGGTACGTTGGGCAAGATAACTTCACTTCACGTAGAGGCTAGGCCTACAAATCGAGGTCGTAGGGCTTGTGACCAGGTCTCCGTCGCTCCGGTGCCCATAACTTTTGATCCGTAAGGAGTTACGAGGCGCACAACATACTGTTGGAAAGCTCTCTGAGAGCTCTACGACGGGAGCAGCTAGCTAGCTCGTTTTGCCCTTTTTCGAGCTCAAAATCGAACGTTTTCATCAGTTTTGGGCCACTTTTCTTCTTTTGCTCTATTTTTCCGCCCTGGATCGTACGTCGTGAGCTGTTAAAAGGACGACAACCTTACTCGTGGCACATTAGAGGACCCTACAATGCGTCGATATCACGTCTTGCGAGGATGCTGTATTGTTGAAGCGGATGGGTTGTCGTTAAGCCCATTGGGCCTTTTGAATGGGCCACATCTCTAGGCTGGGACTGTGAACCGTTAACACATAAAGGAATTGTGCCCTCAACATGACGGGTGCGATCATACCAGCACTAATGCACCGGATCCCATCAGAACTCCGAAGTTAAGCGTGCTTGGGCGAGAATAGTACTAGGATGGGTGACCCCCTAGGAAGTCCTCGTGTTGCACCCCCCTTTTCAATTTTTTTTGCTCCGGTTAGGGTTGCCAAGATACTTTACCCACCACATTTCTATTATCGAATCCCACGGCACCTTGGGCAAGACAACTTCTCTTCACGTGGAGGCTGGGCCCGCAAACCGAGGGCATAGGGCTTGTGACCAGGTCTCCGTCGCTCCGGTGCCCATAACTTTTGATCCGTAAGGAGTTACGAGGCGCACAGCATACCGTTGGAAAGCTCTCTGAGAGCTCTACGACCGGGGCAGCTAGCTAGCTCGCTTTTCCCTTTTCGGAGCTCAAAATCAAACGTTTTCATCAGTTTTGGGCCACTTTTCTTCTTTGGCTCTGTTTTTCCGTCCCGGATCGTACGTCGTGAGTTGTTAAAAGGACGACAACCTTACTTGCGGCACATTAGAGGACCCTACAATGCGTCGATATCACGTCTTGCGAGGATGCTGCGTTGTTGAAGCGGATGGGTTGTCGTTAAGCCCATTGGGCCTTTTGAATGGGCCATATCTCTAGGCTGGGACTGTGAACCGTTAACACTTAAAGGATTTGTGCCCTCAACATGATGGGTGCGATCATACCAGCACTAATGCACCGGATCCCATCAGAACTCTGAAGTTAAGCGTCCTCTGGCGAGAGTAGTACTAGGATGGGTGACCCCCTGGGAAGTCCGCGTGTTGCACCCCCCTTTTCAATTTTTTTTTCTCAAGTTAGGGTTGCCAAGATACTTTACCCACCAAATTTCTATTATCGAATCCCACGGCACCTTGGGCAAGACAACTTCTCTTCACGTGGTGGCTTGGCCCGCAAACCGAGGGCGTAGGGCTTGTGACAAGGTCTCCGTCGCTCCGGTGCCAGTAACTTTTGATCCGTAAGGAGTTACGAGGCGCACAGCATACCGTTGGAAAGCTCTCTGAGAGCTCTACGACGGGGGCAGCTAGCTAGCTCACTGTGCCCTTTCCGGAGCTCAAAATCGAATGTTTTCATCAGTTTGGGGCAACTTTTCTTCTTTTGCTCTGTTTTTCCGTCCTGGATCGTACGTCGTGAGCTGTTAAAAGGACGAAAACCTTACTCGCGGCACATTAGAGGACCCTACAATGCGTCGATATCACGTCTTGCGAGGATGCTGCGTTGTTGGAGCGGATGGGTTATCGTTAAACCCATTGGGCCTTTTGAATGGGCCATATTTCTAGGCTGGGACTGTGAATTGTTAACACATAAAGGAATTGTGCCCTCAACATGACGGGTGCAATCATACCAGCACTAATGCACCGGATCCCATCAGAACTCCGAAGTTAAGCGTGCTTGGGCGAGAGTAGTACTAGGATGGGTGACCCCTTGGGAAGTCTTTGTGTTGCACCCCGCTTTTCAATTATTTTTGCTCCGGTTAGGGTTGCCAAGATACTTTACCCACCACATTTCCATTATCGAATCCCACGGCACCTTGGGCAAGACAACTTCTCTTCACGTGGAGGTTGGGCCCGCAAACCGGTGCCCATAACTTTTGATCCGTAAGGAGTTACAAGGTGCACAGCATACCGTTGGAAAGCTCTCTGAGAGCTCTACGACGGGGGCAGCTAGCTAGCTCGCTTTGCCCTTTTCGGAGCTCAAAATCGAACGTTTTCATCAGTTTCGGGCCACTTTTCTTCTTTTGCTCTGTTTTTCCGTCCCGGATCGTACATCGTGAGCTGTTAAAAGGACGACAACCTTCTCGCGGCACATTAGAGGACCCTACAATGCGTCAATATCATGTCTTACGAGGATGCTGCGATATTGAAGCGGATGGGTTGTCGTTAAGCCCATTGGGCCTTTTGAATGGGCCATATCTCTAGGCTGGGACTGTGAACCGTTAACACATAAAGGAATTGTGCCCTCAACATGACGGGTGCGATCATAACAGCACTAATGCACCGGATCCCATCAGAACTCCGATGTTAAGCGTGCTTGGGCGAGAGTAGTACTAGGATGGGTGACCCCCTGGGAAGTCATCGTGTTGTACCCCCCTTTTCAATTTTTTTTGCTCCGGTTAGGGTTGCCAAGATACTTTACCCACCACATTTCTATTATCGAATCCCACGGCACCTTGGGCAAGACAACTTCTCTTCACGTGGAGGCTGGGCCCGCAAACCGAGGGCGTAGGGCTTGTGACCAGGTCTCCGTCGCTCCGGTGCCCATAACTTTTGATCCGTAAGGAGTTACGAGGCGCACAGCATACCGTTGGAAAGCACTCTGAGAGCTCTACGACGAGGGCAGCTAGCTAGCTGGCTGTGCCCTTTTCGTAGCTCAAAATCGAACGTTTTCATCAGTTTCGGGCCACTTTTCTTCATTTGCACTGTTTTTCCATCCCGGATCGTACGTCGTGAGCTGTTAAAAGGACGACAACCTTACTCGCGGCACATTAGAGGACCCTACAATGCGTCGATATCACGTCTTGCGAGGATGTTGCGTTGTTGAAGCGGATGGGTTGTCGTTAAGCCCATTGGGCCTTTTGAATGGGCCATATCTCTAGGCTGGGACTGTGAACCGTTAACACATAAAGGAATTGTGCCCTCAACATGACGGGTGCGATCATACCAGCACTAATGCACCGGATCCCATCAGAACTCCGAAGTTAAGCGTGCTTGGGCGAGAGTAGTACTAGGATGGGTGACCCCCTGGGAAGTCCTCGTGTTGCACCCCTCTTTTCAATTTTTTTTGCTCCGGTTAGGTTTGACAAGATACTTTACCCACCACATTTCTATTATCGAATCCCACGGCACCTTGGGCAAGACAACTTCTCTTCACGTGGAGGCTGGGCCCGCAAACCGAGGGCGTAGGGCTTGTGACCAGGTCTCCGTCGCTTCGGTGCCCATAACTTTTGATCCGTAAGGAGTTACGAGGCGCACAGCATACCGTTGGAAAGCTCTCTGAGAGCTCTACAACGGGGGCAGCTAGCTAGCTTGTTGTGCCCTTTTCGGAGCTCAAAATCGAACGTTTTCATCAGTTTCGGGCCACTTTTCTTCTTTTGCTCTGTTTTTCCGTCCCGGATCGTACGTCGTGAGCTGTTAAAAGGACGAGAACCTTACTCGCGGCACATTAGAGGACCCAACAATGCGTCGATATCACGTCTTGGGAGGATGCTGCGTTGTTGAAGCGGATGGGTTGTCGTTAAGCCCATTGGGCCTTTTGAATGGGCCATATCTCTAGGCTGGGACTGTGAACCGTTAACACATAAAGGAATTGTGCCCTCAACATGACGGGTGCGATCATACCAGCACTAATTGTCACGCCCCGACCCAACCCCGCAAAAGGCCAAGCCCGGACCCGACACACGGACGGAGTTTCCTCTGTACCGCGGACGATCCGAAAACCCTAAAAACAATATAATACTTGCGAAAGCTATAAAATAATCAAAACAAGTCAACTTTCTATAAAACACACATTTCTTATTATCCAACTTTCCAAACCAAAAATGCCATGCATACTACACAAGTACTTATGCCTCTAAACCATTAGCCATTAGCATGCATTTCTTCACTAGTCATAAGGGTACAAGTTACAACATTACAACTTTAATCCATTACAACATAAGACCATTAAAGGTCTCAAAATAGGAAAATACATACAAGGCTACAAGCCTCAAAATTAAGCGTCCTTCACGCAATATACATAACAACAAGGTTTGCACAAAACTGGTAACCAACCACCAGCAAAGCAGGTAAGTGCTATCACGGAAACACCTCCACCTGCTCCTCCTCCTCAATTACCTCGAGAGGGTCTGCCTCAACTACTCCTGTAAAAACATAGTATAGAGAGGAATGAGCAAAAACTATTGCTCAGCGAGGGCAATTGGTCTCAAGGACGGAGATGAGAGGAGTATGCAATGCAATTAGCCAAGCAATACATACAAAACATATAAAGATACATCCAAAGCCAACAATAAAGCAAGGCAAGTATTTAAAGCTGCAAACACTCAATCAAAGGATACGATACTCTTTTCACGAACCACTTTCAAACACGAATTCGATGACGACGCGCCGGCCCAAAACCACCTTATAACACCAGTTTGGAATACTCCGGAAGTATCCATCAATCCTACGACCCAAATCTCCCTGGGAGGCAACCCAAGCGAGAAAGGGAATAGCAGCGGAGCTAGAGCAACCAACACTGGCAACCCAAGGCTACCCAGAGAAGCCCATCACTCACGCGCGAGACACTATGCAATGTAAGACTCGATACAAGATGATAAACAAGCGATAAACAAGCGATAAAGCCACACGTGGGAGAATAACAAAGTAGGTTACTCTCGCACGCAATAGCAGCAATTTGATAAGCAATTCAATCCAAAACAACTCAAACAAGTAATTCAAGTAATTCTAAGCATTCTATAAGCATAAAGACAAGTAAACACACAAAAACACAAATCGGCCCCAACGATCAAAGTGCTACCATTTCCAAACGAGCCACGAGTTCTCAAAACCGACTTCGCCAACCCTCCTAGCTCACCATAAGGCACGTCTAAAGACTCCAAAACCTTACTTTACCCTAGAACTCGCGCAAAGCCCCGATTTCCCCCTTTCTCGTTTGAACTACAACTACAACAACCAAACACCCAACCAACGCCATAATCGCACCAAAAGTGCTTCCATGGCTTCCCGAAGCAATGCCAACACGCAAAACGAGGAAATGCAAAAGTCGACCAAAATGACCCCGACTTTCCCAAAGGCTTAATTCTCGTTTTTTCCTTTACGCAACCCAAACAAACCACACATTTTAGCATTCTAGCATACCTAGCACGTTTCTACATCAACAGAAAGCATAACAGCGCAACTTCAACATTTCAAGGTTTTACTATTCATAAAACACTATTCATTCCACAATTCAAGTTGAAATCACAACATTTAACCGCAGAAAATGTTACAAAGCCATAAATACATGTTCTACAAATGCTAAGGAACATTCTAGAAGCATCAAATCGCTTTAAATAACGATCTACGGATAAATCTAAAAATTGACAAAGTTAACAAACACAACGTATAAAGCGCAAATAACATGCTTCCCTCACCTTAGGTACTCCTAGTCGCTAGGAAAACAACGTTGGTTGCCTCGGAAAACACCCCGCACGAGCACACGCGAAGATTGATCGTATAGAAGTTGAAAGGTTTTTTTTTTGTCCTCTCTAAAGCTCTCGGCCTGCTGCTCTTATTTGCTGCTTTTTTTTTTTATTTTGCTTAATATTTTAGCTTATAAGGTGTCAAAAGGTCAAAGGTCAAAGCTCCAAGGTCAAACCACTTAAAACTTGGTCAAATGGCCCTATTTTGCGCGTTTTAAATCCGTTTCAGCTAAGGTAAGTTCAATTAAAGCTAGCAACATTTAAAATATAAAATTTAAGTCATCTAAATACTAGTTTCACTATTTGCTGAGGACTGGAAATCGTTATCTAGCTATCGCTCCTTAAATGCAATGCACGTTGCGTCGGCGAGAATGTAACAATTAATTCACAAAGATTTTAAGGAAATATAATTTTCAAAATAATAAACAAAGAAAATTCATATTCCGGGCTCGGGTATTACACCCTCTCCCCTTTAAAACAATTGCGCCCACGCAATTCTTACCTGGTCAACAAACAACTCCGGATACTGATCCCGAACTTGGTCCTCTCTTTCCCAAGTCGCTTCCTCAAACCCATGATGATTCCACAGAACCTTTACTAACGGAATACTCTTTCTGCGAAGCTCTTGAATCTTCCGATCCACAATTCTAATCGGTTTCTCTTCATAAGACAACTTCTCTTCAATCTGCAAAGGCTCTGGTTCAAGTACATGTGAAGGGTCTGGATGATACTTCTTCAACATAGACACATGGAACACATCATGCAGTCGCGACAAGCTCGGAGGCAAAGCTACTCGATAAGCCAAAGGACCTACCTTTTCGGTGATCTCATACGGACCCACATACCTGGGACTAAGCTTCCCACTCTTACCGTGCCGAATCAATCCCTTCCGTGGAGAAATCTTAAGAAACACCCAATCTCCCAAATCAAACTTAAGATCCCGACGGTGCTTATCCGCATAACTCTTTTGACGACTCTAAGCTGTAAGCATACGCTGGCGAATAAGGTGAACATTATCTACCATCTTAATCATCTCAGGTAACACAATCGGATCAACTATTCTCATCTCTCCAACCTCTTCCCAATATAATGGGGATCTGCATTTCCGACCATACAACACCTCGTAGGGAGCCATACCTATAGTAGATTGATAACTATTATTGTAGGCGAACTCCGCTAAAGGCAAAAACTTCTCCCAATTCTTCCCAAAGTCAAGCACACATGCCCGAAGCATGTCTTCCAAGATCCTGATGGTTCTCTCAGACTGGCCATCAGTTTGCGGATGATATGCAGTACTGAAGCTCAACTTAGTTCCCATGGCCTCTTGCAACTTCTGCCAAAAACGAGATCTGAATCTGGGATCCCTATCTGACACTATACTCTGTGGTACTCCATGCAATCTCACAATATTAGCAACATACAATTCAACTAGCTTATCAAGGCTATCCTGTTTGTTCACGGGAATAAAATGTGTAACTTTAGTCAAGCGGTCCACAACAACCCAAACAGAATCACATCCTCTCGGAGATCTAGGAAGATCGGTCACAAGGTCCATTGTTATATGTACCCACTTCCATTGCGGAATCGACAATGGCTGTAGAAGTCCGGCTGGCCTCTGATGCTCAACTTTAA
The DNA here is from genome assembly GCA_037974665.1 of Ehretia macrophylla. Taxonomy (NCBI): domain Eukaryota; kingdom Viridiplantae; phylum Streptophyta; class Magnoliopsida; order Boraginales; family Ehretiaceae; genus Ehretia; species Ehretia macrophylla. The sequence goes on from CM075768.1 coordinate 72,663,499, forward strand.
CCCTCTGACAAGTCAAACATCTGGATACATATCCAGCAATCTCCCTCTTCATATTGTTCCACCAGAAGTGTTGCTTCAAATCTCTATACATCTTAGTACTGCCCGGGTGAATCGTATACCTCGAATTATGTGCCTCGGACAGGATCTCATTCTTCAAAGTCGGATCACTAGGAACACATACTCTGTCCCTGAATCTGAAGATGCCATCTGCATGTAATTTAAACTCCGACTCTTCCCCTTTAGCTTTCTCTTGGATCTTCAAGATGTGAGGATCAGTCTTCTGAGCCTCTCTGATCTGTGCTAGCAACCCTGACTGAATCTGTAAACTAGCAAATCGAATCCCTACCTCAGTAGCTTCTGGTTTCCATGAACAAATTTCTTCCAAAGTCTCCCAGTCCTTGATAATCAAGCTTGCAACAGTAGCCTTTCGGCTCAAAGCATCAGCAACAACATTTGCCTTACCTGGCACATAGTTAATAGAATAGTTATAACCACCCAATAGCTCTAGCCATCTCCGCTGCCTCATATTTAGATCCTTCTGTGAAAACAAATACTTGAGACTCTTGTGGTCAGTAAATATTTCAAATCTGCAACCCCACAAGTAATGACGCCACTTCTTCAATGCAAACACAACTGCAGCTAACTCAAGATCATGTGTAGGGTAATTGACTTCATAAGGTTTCAATTTCCTAGAAGCATAGGCAATCACCTTACCATTCTGCATTAAAACACAGCCCAATCCTTCTTTAGATGCGTCACTGTAGACAACGAAGTTCTCTGTTCCTTCAGGTAAAGCTAGTATAGGAGCTGTAGTTAATCTCTTCTTCAATTCTTGGAAACTGGATTCACATTTAGCATCCCAATTGTAAGCAACTTTCTTCCGAGTCAACTGGCTCAAAGGTCCAGAAATTTTAGAAAAGTCTTTAACAAATCTCCGGTAGTAACCAGCCAATCCAAGAAAACTCCGAATCTCTGGCACCGTCTCAGGTCTCTTCCAAGCTGAAACAACTTCAATCTTAGCTGGGTCCACTGAAATTCCTCGATCTGAAATGATATGGCCTAGAAAAGATATCTGGTTCAACCAGAACTCACACTTGCTGAATTTAGCAAAAAGCTTGTTTTCCTGCAAAGTCTGAAGCACAATCCTCAAGTGTTGCTCATGTTCAGCCTCGTTCTTCGAATACACTAAAATGTCGTCAATGAAGATCACGACAAACTGATCAAGGTAAGGCCGAAAAACCCTCTGCATCAAGTCCATGAATGCGGCTGGTGCATTCGTCAATCCAAACGGCAAAACAACAAATTCATAGTGGCCATATCTAGTCCTGAATGCCGTCTTTGGTATATCGTCACTCCGAATCCTAAGTTGATAGTAACCCTGCCTCAAGTCAAATTTGGAGTAAACACTCGCACCCTACAACTGGTCAAACAATTCTTCAATCAACGGCAAGGGGTATTTATTCTTAATCGTGACTTGATTAAGTCCCCTGTAATCAATGCATAACCGTAGTGTGCCGTCCTTTTTCCTCACAAACAACACAGGTGCACCCCACGGTGAAAAACTAGGTTGTATAAACCCTTTCTCAAGCAAGTTCTGAAGCTGAATTTTTAACTCCTGAAGTTCAGCCGATGCCATCCTATAAGGACTCCTAGAAATTGGCGCAGTGCCTGGCACAAGGTCAATCACGAACTCAATCTCCCTATCCGGTGGTAAACCCGGTAATTCCTCGGGAAATACACCAGGGAAGTCTCTAACAATCGGAACTTCATTCAAACTCAACTTATCAGCAGGCTGATTGATCAAATAGGCTAAGTAGGCTTCACAACCCCTATTTAACAACTTAGAAGTCTTGATCGCTGATAAAAGTGGAATGCGGGCAGCCCTGCAGTTCCCAATAATCTCTAGTACCGGTAGGTCAGGAACCTTAAGATAAACGATCTTTGTTCTACAATCCAACTGAGCATAATACTTTCCCAACCAGTCCATTCCCAAAATGATTTCAAAGTCACGGAATGGTAATATAATTAAATCAGCAGGAAATTTACGGTTCTCAATACATATATCACAAGATTTGCAAATAGACTCAGCAACAAATTTTGCACCCAAAGGAGTGCTAACTTCAACTTCATGAGGCAAATTATCAATGCAAACATTCACAGATCGTGCACATGCAGGAGTTATAAACGAATGTGTAGCTCCAGGATCAATCAAAACTTTAACTGGCTGAGTATTGAGAAGAAAGGTACCTTCCACTATAGCTGTATTATCGGGCAGCTCCTCTGCATCCAGTGCAAAGACCCTAGCCTATACTCTCTGTGCTGGTCGTGCACCTGCAGCCCTATTCTGAACACCTCGGCCTCCACCACAGCCCTGAACATTATTATATTTAGGGCAATCCCTCACCCTATGCTCATCACTGCCACAACCCGTACATTTCCCACTCTTCCTCCAGCAGTTAGCCTCAATATGCCCTGGTCGATTACAATAATCACACTGCTAATTTTGCCTAACCGCAGTGTTTCCTGTAGGTGCTGGGGCTCTGGCTGGGGTAGGAACTGTACCTCCCTGCTGAGGTCTAGTCACAGCTGGTCTAGCCTGAATCTGCTGCTGTGGCTGATACGGACGCTGCTGAGGACCCTGTGCAAAAGCCTGATACTGTCTCGGCTGACACTGGCTACTCTGGCCCAAAAACTGCTTCTTACTCGGCTGACTACTCGCAGCTATCATCTTAGCCTTCCGTTTCTCAAACTTCGAGGCTGCCTGAAATGCCTCGGGAAAAGTAGTGTAGGTCTGTCCAGTCAAATGCAACTGTATGTCCATTCTCAGCCCACGGACAAACCTATGTATCATCCTCCTAGCTGGCCGTACCAACTCGGGCATATACCTCGACAGGCTAACAAACCTAGCCTCATATTGTGCAACAGTCATATTTCCCTGCTTTAGGGCCACAAACTCATCTTCCCGTCTCTCCATAGCCATCTCGGGAATATATTTCTCCCGGAACTCACTTACGAAATCATCCCATAAATGTGGAACATCCTCACAATCCCACCTCAGCCTAACAGTATTCCACCACTGCTCTGCATCACCCTCAAATAAAAATGATGCATAATCTATTCTTGCCTCATCGGTATACCTCAAAGCAGTGAAAATTTTCTCAACTCGATTAATCCATCTCTCGGCCGCCTCATCATCCGGCTCCCCGAAGAACTTTCCCGGCTCATGCCTCAGAAATTTCTCTAGCTAGTTATTCTCAACTCTGTACCCCTGTCCACCAGGATTAGCTTGATTACCCTGGGGATTAATCCGGTCCTGCCTCTGCTCATGTAGTACCTGTGTGATCCGGTCTACTGCAGTAGTCATGGTAGCCATAAACTGCTCAGGCAACGGCTGCTGACCCTGTTCCGCTGCCTCTTCATCTGATCCTATACCTTGAGTACCACGACGTGGCGGCATAGTAGCAACTCACAATAACTGGCAACATTTAAAAGTAGTTTATAGATAGAAATATAACACATAAGATTAGATAACACTCAAGTCAATAACAATCCAATATTCTATCACAAAATTCACATAAGACAAGTTTAACTTGCCAAACTATTTCACTTAAACACATAAACATTCCAAGTTCACAAAGTCATACTAGAACATTTTCTTTTCACTTAGCAATCATTCATAAACACTTTAGCATTTTAGACCTTTACCCCACAGACCGAGAATCATATCCCGGCTCATGCAAGACTATCATGCTCTGATACCACTTAAATATGTCACGCCCCGACCCAACCCCGCAAAAGGCCAAGCCCGGACCCGACACACGGACGGAGTTTCCTCTGTACCGCGGACGATCCGAAAACCCTAAAAACAATATAATACTTGCGAAAGCTATAAAATAATCAAAACAAGTCAACTTTCTATAAAACACACATTTCTTATTATCCAACTTTCCAAACCAAAAATGCCATGCATACTACACAAGTACTTATGCCTCTAAACCATTAGCCATTAGCATGCATTTCTTCACTAGTCATAAGGGTACAAGTTACAACATTACAACTTTAATCCATTACAACATAAGACCATTAAAGGTCTCAAAATAGGAAAATACATACAAGGCTACAAGCCTCAAAATTAAGCGTCCTTCACGCAATATACATAACAACAAGGTTTGCACAAAACTGGTAACCAACCACCAGCAAAGCAGGTAAGTGCTATCACGGAAACACCTCCACCTGCTCCTCCTCCTCAATTACCTCGAGAGGGTCTGCCTCAACTACTCCTGTAAAAACATAGTATAGAGAGGAATGAGCAAAAACTATTGCTCAGCGAGGGCAATTGGTCTCAAGGACGGAGATGAGAGGAGTATGCAATGCAATTAGCCAAGCAATACATACAAAACATATAAAGATACATCCAAAGCCAACAATAAAGCAAGGCAAGTATTTAAAGCTGCAAACACTCAATCAAAGGATATGATACTCTTTTCACGAACCACTTTCAAACACGAATTCGATGACGACGCGCCGGCCCAAAACCACCTTATAACACCAGTTTGGAATACTTCGGAAGTATCCATCAATCCTACGACCCAAATCTCCCTGGGAGGCAACCCAAGCGAGAAAGGGAATAGCAGCGGAGCTAGAGCAACCAACACTGGCAACCCAAGGCTACCCAGAGAGGCCCATCACTCACGCGCGAGACACTATGCAATGTAAGACTCGATACAAGATGATAAACAAGCGATAAACAAGCAATAAACAAACGATAAAGCCACACGTGGGAGAATAACAAAGTAGGTTACTCTCGCACGCAATAGCAGCAATTTGATAAGAAATTCAATCCAAAACAACTCAAACAAGTAATTCAAGTAATTCTAAGCATTCTATAAGTATAAAGACAAGTAAACACACAAAAACACAAATCGGCCCCAACTATCAAAATGCTACCATTTCCAAATGAGCCACGAGTGATGGAAACCGACTTCGCCAACCCCCCTAGGTCACCATAAGGCACGTCTAAAGACCCCAAAACCTTACTTTACCCTAGAACTCGCGCAAAGCCCCGATTTCGCGCCTTCTCGTTCGAACTACAACTACACCAACCAAACAGCCAAGCGACGCCATAATCGCACCAAAAGTGCTTCCATGGCTTCCCGAAGCAATGCCAACACGCAAAACGAGGAAATGCAAAAGTCGATCGAAACGACCCCGACTTTCCCAAAGGCTTAATTCTCATTTTTTCCTCTACGCAACCCAAACAAACCACACATTTTAGCATTCTAGCATACCTAGCACGTTTCTACATCAACGGAAAGCATAATAGCGCAACTTCAACGTTTCAAGGTTTTACTATTCACAAAACACTATTCATTCCACAATTCAAGTTTAAATCACAACATTTAACCCCAGAAAATGTTACAAAGCCATAAATACATGTTCTACAAATGCTAAGGAACATTCTAGAAGCATCAAATCGCTTTAAATAACGATCTACGGATAAATCTAAAAATTGACAAAGTTAACTAACACAACGTATAAATGCGCAAATAACATGCTTCCCTCACCTTAGGTACTCCTAGTCGCTAGGAAAACAACGTTGGTTGCCTCAGAAATCACCCCGCACAAGCACACGCGAAGATTGATTGTATAGAGGTTGAATGGTTTTTTTTTTTTTCCTCTCTAAAGCTCACGGCCTGCTGCTCTTATTTGCTGCTGTTTTTTTTTTTTTCTTAATATTTTTGCTTATAAGGTGTCAAAAGGTCAAAGGTCAAAGGTCCAAGGTCAAACCACTTAAAACTTGGTCAAATGGCCCTATTTTGCGCGTTTTAAAGCCGTTTTAGCTAAGGTAAGTTAAATTAAAGCTAGCAACATTTAAAATATAAAATTTAAGTCATCTAAATACTAGTTTCACTATTTGCTGAGGACTGGAAATCGTTATCTAGCTATCGCTCCTTAAATGCAATGCACGTTGCGTCGGCGAGAATGTAACAATTAATTCACAAAGATTTTAAGGAAATATAATTTTCAAAATAATAAACAAAGAAAATTCATATTCCGGGCTCGGGTATTACACTAATGAACCGGATCCCATCAGAACTCCGAAGTTAAGCGTGCTTGGGCTAGAGTAGTACTAGGATGGGTGACCCCCTGGGAAGTCCTCGTGTTGCACCCCCTTTTTCAATTTTTTTTGCTCCAGTTAGGGTTGCCAAGATACTTTACCCACCACATTTCTATTATTGAATCCCACGGCACCTTGGGCAAGACAACTTCTCTTCACGTGGAGGCTGGGCCCGCAAACCGAGGGCGTAGGGCTTGTGACCAGGTCTCCGTCGCGCCGGTGCCCATAACTTTTGATCCGTAAGGAGTTACGAGGCGCACAGCATACCGTTGGAAAGCTCTCTGAGAGCTCTACGACGGGGGCAGCCAGCTAGCTTGCTGTGCCCTTTTCGGAGCTCAAAATCGAACGTTTTCATCAGTTTCGGGCCACTTTTCTTCTTTTGCTCTGTTTTTCCGTCCCGGATCGTACGTCGTGAGCTGTTAAAAGGACGACAACCTTACTCGCGGCACATTAGAGGACCCTACAATGCGTCAATATCACGTCTTGCGAGGATGCTGTGTTGTTGAAGCAGATGGATTGTCGTTAAGCCCATTGGGCCTTTTGAATGGGCCATATCTCTAGGCTGGGACTGTGAACCGTTAACACATAAAGGAATTGTGCCCTCAACATGACGGGTGCGATCATACCAGCACTAATGCACCGGATCCCATCAGAACTCCGAAGTTAAGCGTGCTTGGGCGAGAGTAGTACTAGGATGGGTGACCCCCTAGGAAGTCCTCGTGTTGCACCCGCCTTTTCAATTTTTTTTGCTCCGGTTAGGGTTGCCAAGATACTTTACCCACCACATTTCTATTATCGAATCCCACGGCACCTTGGGCAAGACAACTTCTCTTCACGTGGAGGCTGGGCCGGCAAACCGAAGGCGTAAGGCTTGTGACCAGGTCTCCGTCGCTCCGGTGCCCATAAGTTTTGATCCGTAAAGAGTTACACGGCGCACAGCATACCGTTGGAAAGCTCTCCGAGAGTTCTACGATGAGGGCAGCGAGCTAGCACGCTGTGCCTTTTTGGAGCTCAAACTCGAACCTTTTCCTCAGTTTCGGGCCACTTTTCTTCTTTTGCTCTGTTTTTCCGTCCCATATCGTACGTCGTGAGCTGTTAAAAGGACGACAACCTTACTCGCGGCACATTAGAGGACCCTACAATGCGTCGATATCACGTCTTGCGAGGATGCTGCGTTGTTGAAGCGGATGGGTTGTCGTTAAGCCCATTGGGCCTTTTGAATGGGCCATATCTCTAGGCTGGGACTGTGAACTGTTAATACATAAAGGAATTGTGCCCTCAACATGACGGGTGCGATCATACCAGCACTAATGCACCGGATCCCATCAGAACTCTGAAGTTAAGCGTGCTTGGGCGAGGGTAGTACTAGGATGGGTGACCCCCTGGGAAGTCCTTGTGTTGCACCCCACTTTTCAATTTTTTTTGCTCCGGTTAGGGTTGCCAAGATACTTTACCCACCACATTTCTATTATCGAATCCCACGGCACCTTGGGCAAGACAACTTCTCTTCACGTGGAGGCTGGGCTCGCAAACCGGTGCCCATAACTTTTGATCCGTAAGGAGTTACGAGGCGCACAGCATACCGTTGGAAAGCACTCTGAGAGCTCTACGACGGGGGCAGCTAGCTAGCTCCCTGTGCCTTTTCGGAGCTCAAAATCGAACGTTTTCATCAGTTTCGGGTAACTTTTCTTCTTTTGCTCTGTTTTTCCGTCCCGGATCGTACATCGTTAGCTGTTAAAAGGAGGACAACCTTACTCGCGGCACATTAGAGGACCCTACAATGCGTCGATATCACGTCTTGCGAGGATGCTACGTTGTTGAAGCGGATGGGTTGTCGTTAAGCCCATTGGGCCTTTTAAATGGGCCATATCTCTAGGCTGGGACTGTGAACTATAAACACATAAAGGAATTGTGCCCTCAACATGACGGGTGCGATCATACCAGCACTAATGCAGCGGATCCCATCAGAACTCCGAAGGTAAGCGTGCTTTGGCGAGAGTAGTACTAGGATGGGTGACCCCCTTGGAAGTCCTCGTGTTGCACCCCCCTTTTCAATTTATTTTGCTCCGGTTAGGGTTGCCAAGATACTTTACCCACCACATTTCTATTATCGAATCCCACGGCACCTTGGGCAAGACAACTTCTCTTCACGTGGAGGCTTGGCCCGCAAACCGGGGGCGTAGGGCTTGTGACCAGGTCTCCGTCGCGCCGGTGCCCATAAATTTTGATCCGTAAGGAGTTACGAGGCGCACAGCATACCATTGGAAAGCCCTCTGAGAGCTCTACGACATGGGCAGCTAGCTAGCTCGCTGTGCCATTTTCGGAGCTCAAAATCGAAAGTTTTCATCAGTTTCTGGCCACTTTTCTTCTTTTGCTCTGTTTTTCCGTCCCGGATCGTACGTCGTGAGTTGTTAAAAGGATGACAACCTTACTCGCGCCACATTAATGGACCCTACAATGCGTCGATATCACGTCTTGCGCGGCTGCTGCGTTGTTGGAGCGGATGGGTTGGGGTTGGGCCCATTGGGCCTTTCGAATGGGCCATATCTCTAGGCTGGGACTGTGAACCGTTAACACATAAAGGAATTGTGCCCTAAACATGATGGGTACGATCATACCAGCACTAATGCACTGGATCCCATCAGAACTCCGAAGTTAAGCGTGCTTGGGCGAGAGTAGTACTAGGATGGGTGACCCCCTGGGAAGTCCTTGTGTTGCACCCCCCTTTTCAATTATTTTTTCTCCGGTTAGGGTTGCCAAGATACTTTACCCACCACATTTCTATTATCGAATCCCACGGCACCTTGGGCAAGACAACTTCTCTTCCCGTGGAGGCTGGGCCAGCAAACCGGTGCCCATAACTTTTGATCTGGAAGGAGTTACGCGGCGCACAGCATACCGTTGGAAATCTCTCTGAGAGCTCTACGACGGGGGCACCTAGCTAGCTCGCTTTGCCATTTTTGGAGCTCAAAATCGAACGTTTTAATCAGTTTTGGGCCACTTTTCTTCTTTTGCTCTGTTTTTTCGTCCCGGATCGTACGTCGTGAGCTGTTAAAAGGACGGCAACCTTACTCGCGGCACATTAGAGGACCCTACAATGCGTCGATATTACGTCTAGCGAGGATGCTGCGTTGTTGAAGCGGATGGGTTGTCGTTAAGCCCCTTGGGCCTTTTGAATGGGCCATATCTCTAGGCTGGGCCTATGAACCGTTAACACATAAAGGAATTGTGCCCTCAACATGACGGGTGCGATCATACCAGAACTAATGCACCGGATCCCATCAGAACTCCGAAGTTAAGCGTGCTTGGGCGAGAGTAGTACTAGGATTGGTGACCCCCTGGGAAGTCCTCGTGTTGCACCCCGCTTTTCAATTTTTTTTTGCTCCGGTTAGGGTTGCCAAGATACTTTACCCACCACATTTCTATTATCGAATCCCACGGCACCTTGGGCAAGACAACTTCTCTTCACGTGGAGGCTGGGCCCGCAAACCGAGGGCGTAGGGCTTGTGACCAGGTCTCCGTCGCTCCGGTGCCCATAACTTTTGATCCGTAAGGAGTTACGAGGCGCACAGCATACCGTTGGAAAGCTCTCTGAGAGCTCTACGACGGGGGCAGCTAGCTAGCTTGCTATGCCCTTTTCGGAGCTCAAAATCGAACGTTTTCATCAGTTTCGGGCCACTTTTCTTCTTTTGCTCTGTTTTTCCATCCCGGATCATACGTTGTGAACTGTTAAAAGGATGACAACCTTACTCGCTGCACATTAGAGGACCCCACAATGCGTCGATATCACGTCTTGCGAGGATGTTGCGTTGTTGAAGCGGATGGGTTGTCGTTAAGCCCATTGGGCCTTTTGAATGGGCCATATCTCTAGGCTGGGACTGTGAACCGTTAACACATAAAGGAATTGTGCCCTCAACATGACGGGTACGATCATACCAGCACTAATGCACCTGATCCCATCAGAACTCCGAAGTTAAGCGTGCTTGGGCGAGAGTAGTACTAGGTCGGCTGACCCCCTGGCACGTCCTCGTGCCGCCCCCCTCTTTTCAATTTTCTTTGCTCACGTTAGGGTTCCCAGGATACTTACCCACCACATTTCTATTATCGAATCCCACGCCACCTTGGGCAAGACAACTTCTCCTCATGTGGAGGCTGGGCCCGCAAACCGAGGGCGTAGGGCTTGTGACCAGGTCTCCGTCGCTCCAGTGCCCATAACTTTTGATCCGTAAGGAGTTACGAGGCGCACAGCATACCGTTGGAAAGCTCTCTGAGAGCTCTACGACGGGGGCAGCTAGCTAGCTCGCCGTACCCTTTTCGGAGCTCAAAATCGAACGTTTTTATCAGTTTCAGGCCACTTTTCTTCTTTTGCTCTGTTTTTCCGTCCCGGATCGTACGTCGTGAGCTATTAAAAGGATGACAACCTTACTCGCTGCACATTAGAGGACCCTACTATGCGTCGATATCACGTCTTGCGAGGATGTTGCGTTGTTGAAGCAGATGGGTTGTCGTTAAGCCCATTGGGCCTTTTGAATGGGCCATATCTCTAGGCTGGGACTGTGAACCGTTAACACATAAAGGAATTGTGCCCTCAACATGACTGGTGCGATCATACCAGCACTAATGCACCGGATCCCATCAGAACTCCGAAGTTAAGCGTGCTTGGGCGAGAGTAGTACTAGGATGGTTGACCCCCTGGGAAGTCCTCGTGTAGCACCCCGCTTTTCAATTTTTTTTTCTCCGGTTAGCGTTGCCAAGATACTTTACCCACCACATTTCTATTATCGAATCCCGCGGCACCTTTGGCAAGACAACTTCTATTCACGTGGAGGCTGGGCCCGCAAACCGAGGGCGTAGGGCTTGTGACCAGGTCTCTGTCGCTCCGGTGCCCATAACTTTTGATCCGTAAGGAGTTACGAGGCGCACAGCATACCGTTGGAAAGCTCTCTGAGAGCTCTATGACGGGGGTAGCTAGCTAGCTCGCTTTGCCCTTTTCGAGCTCAAAATCGAACGTTTTCATCAGTTTCGGGCCACTTTTCTTCTTTTGCTCTGTTTTTTCCGTCCCGGATCGTACGTCGTGAGCTGTTAAAAGGACGACAACCTTACTCGCGGCACATTAGAGGACCCTACAATGCGTCGATATCACGTCTTGCGAGGATGCTGCGTTGTTGAAGCGGATGGGTTGTCGTTAAGTCCATTGGGCCTTTTGAATGGGCCATATCTCTAGGCTGTGACAGTGAACCGTTAACACGTAAAGGAATTGTGCCCTCAACATGACGGGTGCGATCATACAAGCACTAATGCACCGGATCCCATCAGAACTCCAAAGTTAAGTGTGCTTGGGCGAGAGTAGTACTAGGATGGGTGACCCCCTGGGAAGTCCTCGTGTTGCACCCCTATTTTCAATTTTTTTTGCTACGGTTAGGGTTGCAAAGATACTTTACCCACCATATTTCTATTATCGAATCCCACGGCACCTTGGGCAAGACAACTTCTCTTCACGTGGAGGCTGGGCCCGCAAACCGAGGGCGTAGGGCTTGTGACCAGGTCTCCGTCGCTCCACTGCCCATAATTTTTGATCCGTAAGGAGTTACGCGGCGCACAGCATACCGTTGGAAATCACTCCGAGAGCTCTATGACGGGGGCAGCTAGCTTGCTCGCCGTGCCCTTTTCGGAGCTCAAAATCGAACGTTTTCATCAGTTTCGAGCCACTTATCTTCTTTTACTCTGTTTTTCCGTCCCGGATCGTACGTCGTGAGCTGTTAAAAGGTCGACAACCTTACTCGCGGCACATTAGAGGACCCTACAATGCGTCGATATCACGTCTTGCGAGGATGCTGCGTTGTTGAAGCGGATGGGTTGTCGTTAAGCCCTATGGGCCTTTTGAATGGGCCATATCTCTAGGCTGGGACTGTGAACCGTTAACACATAAATGAATTGTGCCCTCAACATGACGGGTGTGATCATACCAGCTCTAATGCACCGGATCCCATCAGAACTCCGAAGTTAAGCGTGCTTGGGAGAGAGTAGTACTAGGATGGGTGACCCCCTGGGAAGTCCTCGTGTTGCACCCCCCTTTTCAATTTTTTTTTGCTCCGGTTAGGGTTGCCAAGATACTTTACCCACCACATTTCTATTATCGAACACCACGGCACCTTGGGCAAGACAACTTCTCTTCACGAGGAGGCTGGGCCCGCAAACCGAGGGCGTAGGGCTTGTGACCAGGTCTCCGTCGCTACGGTGCCCATAACTTTTGATCCGTAAGGAGTTACGAGGCGCACAGCATACCGTTGGAAAGCTCTCTGAGAGCTCTACGACGGGGGTAGCTAGCTAGCTCGCTGTGACCTTTTCGGAGCTAAAAATCGAATATTTTCATCAGTTTCGGGCCACTTTTCTTCTTTTGCTCTGTTTTTCCGTCCCGTATCGTACGTCGTGAGCTGTTAAAAGGACGACAACCTTACTCGCGGCACATTAGAGGACCCTACAATGCGTCGATATCACGTCTTGCGAGGATGCTGCGTTGTTGAAGCGGATGGGTTGTCGTTAAGCCCATTGGGCCTTTTGAATGGGCCATATCTCTAGGCTGGGACTGTGAATCGTCAACACATAAAGGAATTGTGCCCTCAACATGACGGGTGCGATCATACCAACACTAATGCACCGGATCCCATCAGATCTCCGAAGTTAAGCGTGCTTAGGCGAGAGTAGTACTAGGATGGGTGACCCCTTGGGAAGTCCTCGTGTTGCACCCCTATTTTCAATTTTTTTTGGTCCGGTTAGGGTTGCCAAGATACTTTATTCACCACATTTCTATTATCGAATCCCACGGTACCTTGGGCAAGACAACTTCACTTCACGTGGAGGTTGGGCCTGCAAACCGAGGGCGTAGGGCTTGTGACCAGGTCTCCGTCGCTCCGGTGCCCATAACTTTTGATCCGTAAGGAGTTACGAGGCGCACAACATACCGTTGGAAAGCTCTCTGAGAGCTCTATGACGGGGGCAGCTAGCTAGCTCGCTGTGCCCTTTTCGGAGCTCAAAATCGAACGTTTTCATCAGTTTCGGGCCACTTTTCTTCTTTTGCTCTGTTTTTCCGTCCCGGATCGTACGTCGTGAGCTGTTAAAAGGACGACAACCTTACTCGCGGCACATTAGAGGACCCTACAATGCGTCGATATCACGTCTTGCGAGGATTCTGCGTTGTTGAAGCTGATGGGTTGTCGTTAAGCCCTATGGGCCTTTTGAATGGGCCATATCTCTAGGCTGGGATTGTGAACCGTTAACACATAAAGCAATTGTGCCCTCAACATGACGGGTGCGATCATACCAGCTCTAATGCACCGGATCCCATCAGAACTCCGAAGTTAAGCGTGCTTGGGCGAGAGTAGTACTAGGATGGGTGACCCCCTGGGAAGTCCTCGTGTTGCACCCCCCTTTTCAATTTTTTTTGCTCCGGTTAGGGTTGCCAAGATACTTTACCCACCACATTTCTATTATCGAATCCCACGGCACCTTGGGCAAGACAACTTCTCTTCACGTGGAGGCTGGGCCCGCAAACCGAGGGCGTAGGGCTTGTGACCAGGTCTCCATCGCTCCGGTGCCCATAACTTTTGATCCGTAAGGAGTTACGAGGCGCACAGCATACCGTTGGAAAGCTCTCTGAGAGCTCTACGATGGGGGCTGCAAGCTAGCTCGCTTTTCCCTTTTCGGAGCTCAAAATCGAACGTTTTCATTAGTTTCGGGCCACTTCTCTTCTTTTGCTCTGTTTTTCAGTCCCGGATCGTACGTCGTGAGCTGTTAAAAGGACAACAACCTTACTCGTGGGACATTAGAGGGCCCTACAATGCGTTGATATCACCTCTTGCGAAGATGCTATGTTGTTGAAGCAGATGGGTTGTCGTTAAGCCCATTAGGCCTTCTTAATGGGCCATCTCTCTAGGCTGGGACTGTGAACCGTTAACACATAAAGGAATTGTGCCCTCAACACCACGGGTGCGATCATACCAGCACTAATGCACCGGATCCCATCAGAACTCCGAAGTTAAGCGTGCTTGGGCGAGAGTAGTACTAGGATGGGTGACCCCTTGGGAAGTCCTTTTGCTGTACCCCCGTTTTCAATTTTTTTTGCTCCGGTTAGGGTTGCCAAGATACTTTACCCACCACATTTCTATTATCGAATCCCACGGCACCTTGGGCAAGACAACTTCTCTTCACGTGGTGGCTGGGCCCGCAAACCGAGGGCGTAGGGCTTGTGACCAGGTCTCCGTCGCTCCGGTGCCCATAACTTTTGATCCGTAAGGAGTTACGAGGCGCACAGCATACCGTTGGAAAGCTCTCTGAGAGCTCTACGACGGGGGCAGCAAGCTAGCTCGCTTTGCCCTTTTCGTAGCTCCAAATCGAACGTTTTCATTAGTTTCGCGCCACTTTTCTTCTTTTGCTCTGTTTTTCTGTCCCAGATCGTACGTCGTGAGCTGTTAAAAGGAAGACGACCTTACTCGCGGCACATTACAGGAACCCTACAATGCGTCGATGTCACGTCTTGCGAGGATGCTACGTTGTTGAAGCGGATGGGTTGTCGTTAAGCCCATTGGGCCTTTTGAATTGGCCATATCTCTAGGCTGGGAATGTGAACCGTTAAAACATAAAGGAATTGTGCCCTCAACATGACGTGTGCGATCATACCAGCACTAATGCACCGAATCCCATCAGAACTCCGAAGTTAAGCGTGCTTGGGCGAGAGTAGTACTAGGATGGGTGTCCCCCTAGGAAGTCCTCGTGTTGCACCCCCCTTTTCAATTTTTTTTGCTCTGGTTAGGGTTGCCAAGATACTTTATCCACCACATTTCTATTATCGAATCCCACGGCACCTTGGGCAAGACAACTTCTCTTCACGTGGAGGCTGGGCCCGCAAACCGAGGGTGTAGGGCTTGTGACCAGGTCTCCGTCGCTCCGGCGCCCATAACTTTTGATCCGTAAGGAGTTACGCGGCGCACAGCATACCGTTGGAAAGCTCTCCGAGAGCTCTCCCACGGGGGCAGGTAGCTAGCTCGCTAAGCCCTTTTCCGAGCTCAAAATCGAACGTTTTCACCAGTTTCAGGCCACTTTTCTTCTTTTGCTCTATTTTTTCGTCCCGTATCGTACGTTATGAGCTATTAAAAGGATGACAACCTTACTCGGGAGACATTAGAGGGCCCTACAATACGTCGATATCACGTCTTGCGAGGATTCTACGTTGTTGAAGCGGATGGGTTGTCGTTAAGCCCATTTGGCCTTTTGAATGGGCCATATCTCTAGGCTGGGACTGTGAACCGTTAACACATAAAGGAATTGTGCCCTCAACATGACGGGTGCGATCATACCAGCACTAATGCACCGAATCCCATCAGAACTCCGAAGTTAAGCGTGCTTGGGCGAGAGTAGTACTAGGATGGGTGACCCTCTGGGAAGTCCTCGTGTTGCACCCCCCTTTTCAATTTTTTTTGCTCCGGTTAGGGTTGCCAAGATACATTACCCACCACATTTATATTATCGAATCCAACGGCACCTTGGGCAAGACAACTTCTCTTCACGTGGAGGCTGGGCCCGCATATCGGTGCCCATAACTTTTGATCCGTAAGGAGTTACGAGGTGCATAGCATACCGTTGGAAAGCTCTCTGAGAGCTCTACGACGGGGGCAGCTAGCTAGCTCGCTTTACCCTTTTCGGAGCTCAAAATCGAACGTTTTCATCAGTTTCGGGACACTTTTCCTCTTTTGCTCTGTTTTTCCGTCCTGGATCGTACATCGTGAGCTGTTAAAAGGACGACAACCTTACTCGCGGCACATTAGAGGACCCTACAATGCGTCGATATCATGTCTTGCGAGGATGCTGCGTTGGTGAAGCGGATGGGTTGTCGTTAAGCCCATTGGGCCTTTTGAATGGGCCATCTCTGAGGGCTGGGACTGTGAACCGTTAACACTTAAAGGATTTGTGCCGTCAACATGACGGGTGCGATCATACCAGCACTAATGCACCGGATCCCATCAGAACTCCGAAGTTAAGCGTGCTTGGGCGAGAGTAGTACTAGGATGGGTGACCCCCTGGGAAGTCCTCGTGTTGCACCCCCCTTTTCAATTTTTTTTGCTCCGGTTAGGGTTGCCAAGATACTTTACCCACCACATTTCTATTATCGAATCACACGGCACCTTGGGCAAGACAACTTATCTTCAAGTGGAGGCTGGGCCCGCAAACCGGTGCCCATAACTTTTGATCCGTAAGGAGTTACGAGGCGCACAGCATACCGTTGGAAAGCTCTCTGAGAGCTCTACGACGGGGGCAGCTAGCTAGCTCGTTGTGCACTTTTCAGAGCTCAAAATTGGACGTTTTCATCAGTTTCTGGCCACTTTTCTTCTTTTGCTCTGTTTTTCCGTCCCGGATCGTACGTCGTGAGCTGTTAAAAGGACGACAACCTTACTCGCGGCACATTAGAGGACCTTACAGTGCGTCGATATCACGTCTTGCGAGGATGCTGCATTGTTGAAGCGGATGGGTTGTCGTTAAGCCCATTGGGCCTTTTGAATGGGCCATATCTCTAGGCTGGGACTATGAACCGTTAACACATAAAGGAATTGTGCCCTCAACATGACGGGTGCGATCAAACCAGCACTAATGCACCGGATCCCATCAGAACTCCGAAGTTAAGCGTGCTTGGGCGAGAGTAGTACTAGGATGGGTGACCCCCTGGGAAGTCCTCGTGTTGCACCCCCCTTTTCAATTTTTTTTGCTCCGGTTAGGGTTGCCAAGATACTTTACCCAACACATTTCTATTATCGAATCGCACGGCACCTTGGGCAAGACAACTTCCCTTCACGTGGAGGCTGGGCCGGCAAACCGAGGGGGTAGGGCTTGTGACTAGGTCTCTGTCGGTCGGGTGCCCATTACTTTTGATCCGTAAGGAGTTACGAGGCGCACAGCATACCGTTGGAAATCTCTCTGAGAGCTCTACGACGGGGGCAGCTAGCTAGCTCGCTTTGCGCTTTTCGGAGCTCAAAATCGAACGTTTTGACCAGTTTCGGGCCACTTTTCTTCTTTTGCTCTGTTTTTCCGTCCCGTATCGTACGTCGTGAGCTGTTAAAAGGACGACAACCTTACTCGCGGCACATTAGAGGACCCTACAATGTGTCGATATCACGTCTTACGAGGATGCTACGTTGTTGAATCGGATGGGTTGTCGTTAAGCCCATTGGGTCTTTTGAATGGGCCATATCTCTAGGCTGGGACTGTGAACCGTTAACACATAAAGGAATTGTGCCCTCAACATGACGGGTGCGATCATACCAGCACTAATGCACCGAATCCCATCAGAACTCCGAAGTTAAGCGTGCTTGTGTGAGAGTAGTACTAGGATGGGTGACCCTCTGGGAAGTCCTCGTGTTGCACCCCCCTTTTCAATTTTTTTTGCTCCGGTTAGGGGTGCCAAGATACATTACCCACCACATTTCTATTATCGAATCCCACAGCACCTTGGGCAAGACAACTTCTCTTCACGTGGAGGCTGGGCCCGCAAACCGGTGCCCATAACTTTTGATCCGTAAGGAGTTACGAGGCGAACAGCATACCGTTGGAAAGCTTTCTGAGAGCTCTACGACGGGGGCAGCCAGCTAGCTCGCTATGCCCTTTTCGAAGCTCAAAATCGAACGTTTTCATCAGTTTCAGGCCACTTTTCTTCTTTTGCTCTGTTTTTCCATCCCGGATCGTATGCCGTGAGCTGTTAAAACGACGACAACATTAATCGCGGCACATTAGAGGACCCTACAATGCGTCGATATCCCGTCTTGCGAGGATGCTGCGTTGTTGAAGCGGATGGGTTATCGTTAAGCCCATTGGGCCTTTTCAATGGGCCATATATCTAGGCTGGGACTGTGAACCGTTAACGCATAAAGGAATTGTGCCCTCAACATGACGGTTTCGATCATACCAGCACTAATGCACTGGATCCCATCAGAACTCCGAAGTTAAGCGTGCTTGGGCGAGAGTAGTACTAGGATGGGTGACCCCCTGGGAAGTCCTCGTGTTGTACCCCCCTTTTCAATTTTTTTTGCACCGGTTAGGGTTGCCAAGATACTTTACCCACCACATTTCTATTATCAAATCCCACGGCACCTTGGGCAAGACAACTTCTCTTCACGAGGTGGCTGGGCCCGCAAATCGGTGCCCATAACTTTAGATCCGTAAGGAGTTACGAGGCGCACAGCAAACCGTTGGAAAGCTCTCTGAGAGCTCTCCGACGGGGGCATCTATCTAGCTTGCTGTGCCCTTTTCGGAGCTCAAAATCGAACGTTTTCATCAGTTTCGGGCCACTTTTCTTCTTTTGCTCTGTTTTTTCGTCCCGGATCGTATGTCGTTAGCTGTTAAAAGGACGACAACCTTACTCGTGGCACATTAGAGGACCCTACAATATGTCGATATTACGTCTTGCGAGGATGCTGCGTTGTTGACGCGGATGGGTTGTCGTTAAGCCCATTGGGCCTTTTGAATGGGTCATATCTCTAGGCTGGGACTGTGAACCGTTAACACATAAAGGAATTGTGCCTTCAACATGACGGGTGCGATCATACCTGCACTAATGCACCGGATCCCATCAGAACTCCGAAATTAAGTGTGCTTAGGGGAGAGTAGTACTAGGATGAGTGACCCCCTAGAAAGTCCCCGTGTTGCACCCCCATTTTCAATTTTTTTTCCTCCGGTTAGGGTTGCCAAGATACTTTATCCACCCCATTTCTATTATCGAATCCCACGGCACCTTGGACAAGACAACTTCTCTTCACGTGGAGGCTGGGCCCGCAAACCGGTGACCATAACTTTTGATCCGTAAGGAGTTACGAGGCGCACAGCATACCGTTGGAAAGCTCTCTGAAAGCTCTACGACGGGGGCAGCTAACTAGCTTGCTGTGCCCTTTTCGGAGCTCAAAATCGATTGTTTTCATCAGTTTCGGGCCACTTTTATTCTTTTGCGCTGTTTTTCCATCCCGGATCGTACGTCGTGAGCTGTTAAAAGGATGACAACCTAACTCGAGGGACATTAGGGGGCCCTACAATGCGTCGATATCTTATCTTGCGAGGATGCTGCGTTGTTGAAGCGAATGGGTTGTCGTTAAGCCCATTGGGCCTTTTGAATGGGCCATATCTCTAGGCTGGGACTGTGAACCGTTAACACATAAAGGAATTGTGCCCTCAACATGACGGGTGCGATCATACCAGCACTAATGCACCGGATCCCATCAGAACTCCGAAGTCAAGCGTGCTTGGGCGAGAGTAGTACTAGGATGGGTGACCCCCAGGGAAGTCCTCGTGTTGCACCCCCCTTTTCAATTTTTTTTGCTCCGGTTAGGGTTGCCAAGATACTTTACCCACCACATTTCTATTATCGAATCCCACGGCACCTTGGCAAGACAACTTCTCTTCACGTGGAGGCTGGGCCCACAAACCGAGGGCGTAGGGCTTGTAACTAGGTCTCCGTCGCTCCGGTGCCCATAACTTTTGATCCGTAAGGTGTTACGAGGCGCACAGCATACCGTTGGAAAGCTCTCTGAGAGCTCTACGACGGGGGTAGAAAGCTAGCTCGCTTTGCCCATTTCGGAGATCCAAATTGAACGTT
The DNA here is from genome assembly GCA_037974665.1 of Ehretia macrophylla. Taxonomy (NCBI): domain Eukaryota; kingdom Viridiplantae; phylum Streptophyta; class Magnoliopsida; order Boraginales; family Ehretiaceae; genus Ehretia; species Ehretia macrophylla. The sequence continues at coordinate 72,683,247 of CM075768.1, forward strand.
TTCATTAATTTCAGTCCACTTTTCTTCTTTTGCTCTGTTTTTCCATCCCGGATCATATGTCGTGAGCTGTTAAAAGGATGACAGCCTAACTCGTGGGACATTAGAGGGCCCTACAATGCGTCGATATCACGTCTTGCGAGGATACTGCGTTGTTGAAGCGAATGGGTTGTCGTTAAGCCCATTAGGCCTTTTGAATGGGCCATATCTCTAGGCTGGGACTGTGAACCGTTAACACATAAAGGAATTGTGCCCTCAACATGACGGGTGCGATCATACCAGCACTAATGCACCGGATCCCATCAGAATTCCGAAGTTAAGCGTGCTTGGGTGAGAGTAGTACTAGGATGGGTGACCCCCTGGGAAGTCCTCGTGTTGCACCCCCCCTTTTCAATTTTTTTTGCTCCGGTTAGGGTTGCGAAGATACTTTACCCACCACATTTCTATTATCGAATCCCACAGCACCTTGGGCAGGACAACTTCTCTTCACGTGGAGGTTGGGCCCGCAGACCGGTGCCCATAACTTTTGATCCGTAAGGAGTTACGAGGCGCACAGCATACCGTCGGAAGGCTCTCTGAGAGCTCTACGACGGTGGCAGCTAGCTAGCTACCTTTGCCCTTTTCGGAGCTCAAAATCGAACGTTTTCATCTGTTTCGGGCCACTTTTCTTCTCTTGCTCTGTTTTTCCGTCCTGGATCGTACGTCGTGAGCTGTTAAAAGGACGACAACCTTACTCGCGGCACATTAGAGGACCCTACAATGCGTCGATATCACGTCTTGCGAGGATGCTGCGTTGTTGAAGCGGATGGGTTGTCGTTAAGCCCATTGGGCCTTTTGAATGGGCCATATCTCTAGGCTGGGACTGTGAACCGTTAACACATAAAGGAATTGTGCCCTCAACATGACGGGTGCGATCATACCAGCACTAATGCACCGGATCCCATCAGAACTCCGAAGTTAAGCGTGCTTGGGCGAGAGTAGTACTAGGATCGGTGACCCCCTGGGAAGTCCTCGTGTTGCACCCCCCTTTTCAATTTTTTTTGCTCCGGTTAGGGTTGCCAAGATACCTTACCCACCACATTTCTATTATCGAATCCCACGGCACCTTGGGCAAGACAACTTCTCTTCACGTGGAGGCTGGGCCCGCAAACCGAGGGCGTAGGGCTTGTGACCAGGTCTCCGTCGCTCCGGTGCCCATAACTTTTGATCCGTAAGGAGTTACGAGGAGCACAGCATACCGTTGACAAGCTCTCTCAGTGCTCTACGACGGGGGCAGCTAGCTAGATTGTTGTGCGGTTTTCGGAGCTCAAAATTGAACGTTTTCACCAGTTTCGGGCCACTTTTCTTCTTTTGCTCTATTTTTCTGTCCCGTATCGTACGTCGTGAGCTGTTAAAAGGACGACAACCTTACCCGCGGCACATTAGAGGACCCTACAATGCGTCGATATCACATCTTGCGAGGATGCTGCGTTGTTGAAGCGGATGGGTTGTCGTTAAGCCCATTGGGCCTTTTGAATGGGTCATATCTCTAGGCTGGGACTGTGAACCGTTAACACATAAAGGAATTGTTCCCTCAACATGACGGGTGCGATCATACCAGCACTAATGCACCGGATCCCATCAGAACTCCGAAGTTAAGCGTGCTTGGGCGAGAGTAGTACTAGGATGGGTGACCCCCTGGGAAGTCCTCGTGTTGCACCCCCCTTTTCAATTTTTTTTGCTCCGGTTAGGGTTGCCAAGATACTTTACCCACCACATTTCTATTATCGAATCCCACGGCACCTTGGGCAAGACAACTTCTCTTCACGTGGAGGCTGGGCCCGCAAACCGAGGGCGTAGGGCTTGTGACCAGGTCTCCGTCGCTCCGGTGCCCATAACTTTTGATCCGTAAGGAGGTACGGGGCGGACAGGATACCGTTGGAAAGCTCTCTGAGAGCTCTACGACGGGGGCAGCAAGCTAGCTCGCTATGCCCTTTTCGGAGCTCAAAATCGAACGTTTTCATCAGTTTTGGGCCACTTTTCTTCTTTTGCTCTATTTTTCCGTCCCGGATCGTACGTCGTGAGCTGTTAAAAGGACGACAACCTTACTCGTGGCACATTAGAGGACCCTACAATGCGTCAATATCACGTCTTGCGAGGATGCTGCGTTGTTGAAGCGGATGGGTTGTCGTTAAGCCCATTGGGCCTTTTGAATGGGCCATATCTCTAGGCTGGGACTGTGAACCGTTAACACATAAAGGAATTGTGCCCTCAACATGACGGGTGCGATCATACCAGCACTAATGCACCGGATCCCATCAGAACTCCGAAGTTAAGCGTGCTTGGGCGAGAGTAGTACTAGGATGGGCGACCCCCTGGGAAGTCCTCGTGTTGCACCTCCCTTTTAAATTTTTTTTGCTCCGGTTAGGGTTGCCAAGATACTTTACCCACCACATTTCTATTATCGAATCCCACGCCACCTTGGGCAAGACAACTTCTCTTCACGTGGAGGCTGGGCCCGCAAACCGAGGGCGTAGGGTTTGTGACCAGGTCTCCGTCGCTCCGGTGCCCATAACTTTTGTTCCGTAAGGAGTTACGAGGCGCACAGCATACCGTTGGAAAGCTCTCTGAGAGCTCTACGATGGGGGCCGCAAGCTAGCTCGCTGTGCGCTTTTCGGAGATCAAAATCGAACGTTTTCATCCGTTTCGGGCCACTTTTCTTCTTTTGCTCTGTTTTTCCGTCCCGTATCGTACGTCGTGAGCTGTTAAAAGGACGACAACCTTACTCGCGGCACATTAGAGGACCCTACAATGTGTCGATATCACGTCTTACGAGGATGCTACGTTGTTGAATCGGATGGGTTGTCGTTAAGCCCATTGGGTCTTTTGAATGGGCCATATCTCTAGGCTGGGACTGTGAACCGTTAACACATAAAGGAATTGTGCCCTCAACATGACGGGTGCGATCATACCAGCACTAATGCACCGAATCCCATCAGAACTCCGAAGTTAAGCGTGCTTGGGCGAGAGTAGTACTAGGATGGGTGACCCTCTGGGAAGTCCTCGTGTTGCACCCCCCTTTTCAATTTTTTTTGCTCCGGTTAGGGTTGCCAAGATACATTACCCACCACATTTATATTATCGAATCCAACGGCACCTTGGGCAAGACAACTTCTCTTCACGTGGAGGCTGGGCCCGCATATCGGTGCCCATAACTTTTGATCCGTAAGGAGTTACGAGGTGCATAGCATACCGTTGGAAAGCTCTCTGAGAGCTCTACGACGGGGGCAGCTAGCTAGCTCGCTGTGCCCATTTTTGGAGCCCAAAATAGAACGTTTTCATCAGTTTCGGGCCACTTTTCTTCTTTTGTTCTGTTTTTCCATCCTGGATCGTACGTCGTGAGCTGTTAAAAGGACGACAACCTTACTCACGGGACCTTAGCGGATCATACAACGCGTCGATATCGCGTCTTGCGAGGATGCTGCGTTGTTAAAGCGGATGGGTTGTCGTTAAGCCTATTGGGCCTTCTGAATGGGCCATCTCTCTAGGCTGGGACTGTGAACCGTTAACACATAAAGGAATTGTGCCCTCAACATGACGGGTGCGATCATACTAGCACTAATGCACCGGATCCCATCAGAACTCCGAAGTTAAGCGTGTTTGGGCGAGAGTAGTACTAGGATGGGTGACCCCCTGGGAAGTCCTCGTGTTGCACCTCCCTTTTCAATTTTTTTTACTCCGGTTAGGGTTGCCAAGATACTTTACCCACCACATTTCTATTATCGAATCCCACGGCACCTTGGGCAAGACAACTTCTCTTCACGTGGAGGCCGGGCCCGCAAACCGGTGCCCATAACTTTTGATCCGTAAGGAGTTACGAGGCGCACAGCATACAGTTGGAAAGCTCTCTGAGAGCTCTACGACGGGGGCAGCTAGCTGGCTCGCTGTGCCCTTTTAAGAGCTCAAAATTGAACATTTTCATCAGTTTCGGGCCACTTTTCTTCTTTTGCTCTGTTTTTCCGTCCCGGATCGTACGTCGTGAGCTGTTAAAAGGACGACATCCTTACTCGCGGCACATTAGAGGACCCTACAATGCAGCGATATCACGTCTTGCGAGGATGCTGCGTTGTTGAAGCGGATGGGTTGTCTTTAAGCCCATTGGGCCTTTTGAATGGGCCATATCTCTTGGCTGGGACTGTGAACCGTTAACACATAAAGGAATTGTGCCCTCAACATGATGGGTGCGATCATACCAGCACTAATGCACTGGATCCCATCAGAAGTCCGAAGTTAAGCGTGCTTGGGCGAGTGTAGTACTAGGATCCGTGACCCACTGGGAAGTCCTCGTGTTGCTCCCCCTTTTTCAATTTTTTTTGCTCCGGTTAGGGTTGCCAAGATACTTTACCCACCACATTTCTATTATCGAATCCCACGGCACGTTGGGCAAGACAACTTCTCTTCACGTGGAGGCTGGGCCCGCAAACCGGGGCCCAAAACTTTTGATCCGTAAGGAGTTACAAGGCGCACAGCAAACCGTTGGAAAGCTCTTTGAGAGCTCTACGACGGGGGCAGCTAGCTAGCTCGCTGTGTCCTTTTCAGAGCTCAAAATCGAACGTTTTCATCAGTTTCGGGCCACTTTTCTTCTTTTGCTCTATTTTTCTGTCCCGGATCGTACGTCGTGAGCTGTTAAAAGGACGACAACCTTACCCGCAGCACATTAGAGGACCCTACAATGTGTCGATATCACGTCTTGCGAGGATGCTGCGTTGTTGAAGCAAATGGGTTATCGTTAAGCCCATTGGGCCTTTTGAATGGGCCATATCTCTAGGCTGGGACTGTGAACCGTTAACACATAAAGGAATTGTGCCCTCAACATGACGGGTGCGATCATACCAGCACTAATGCACCGGATCCCATCAGAACTCCGAAGTTAAGCGTGCTTGGGCGAGAGTAGTACTAGGATGGGTGACCCCCTGGGAAGTCCTCGTGTTGCACCCCCTTTTTCAATTTTTTTTGCTCCGGTTAGGGTTGCCAAGATACTTTACCCACCACATTTCTATTATCGAATCCCACGGCACCTTGGGCAAGACAACTTCTCTTCACGTGGAGGCTGGGCCCGCAAACCGGTGCCTATAACTTTTGATCCGTAAGGGGTTACGAGGCGCACAACATACTGTTGGAAAGCTCTCTGAGAGCTCTACGACGGGGGCAGCTAGCTAGCTTGCTGTGCCCTTTTCGGAGCTCAAAATCGAACATTTTTTTCAGTTTCGGGCCACTTTTCTTCTTTTGCTCTGTTTCTCCGTCCCGTATCGTACGTCGTGAGCTGTTAAAAGGAAGACAACATTACTCGCGGCACATTAGAGGACCCTACAATGCGTCGATATCACGTCTTACGAGGATGCTGCGTTGTTGAAGCGGATGGGTTGTCGTTAAGCCCATTGGGCCTTTTGAATGGGCCATCTCTCTAGGCTGGGTCTGTGAACCGTTAACACATAAAGGAATTGTGCCCTCAACATGACGGGTGCGATCATACCAGCCCTAATGTATTGGATCCCATCAGAACTCCGAAGTTAAGCGAGCTTGGGCGAGAGTAGTACTAGGATGGGTGACCACCTGGGAAGTCCTCGTGTTGTACCCCCTTTTCAATTTTTTTTGCTCCGGTTAGGGTTGCCAAGATAGTTTATCCACCACATTTCTATTATCGAATCCCACGGCACCTTGGGCAAGACAACTTCTCTTCACGTGGAGGCTGGGCCCACAAACCGAGGGCTTAGGGCTTGTGACTAGGTCTACGTCGCTCCGGTGCCCATAACTTTTGATCAGTAAGGAGTTACGAGGTGCACAGCATACCGTTGGAAAGCTCTCTCAGAGCTCTACGACGGGGGCAGGCAACTAGCGCGCTGTGCCCTTTTCGGAGCTGAAAATCGAACGTTTTCATCAGTTTCGGGCCACTTTTCTTCTTTTGCTCTGTTTTTTCGTCCCGGATCGTACGTCGTGAGCTGTTAAAAGGACGACAACCTTACTCGCGGCACATTAGAGGACCCTACAATGCGTCGATATCACGTCTTGCGAGGATGCTGCGTTGTTGAAGCGGATGGGTTGTCGTTAAGCCCATTGGGCCTTTTGAATGGGCCATATCTCTAGACTGGGACTGTCAACCGTTAACACATAAAGGAATTGTGCCCTCAACATGACGGGTGTGATCATACCAGCACTAATGCACCGTATCCCATCAGAACTCCGAAGTTAAGCGTGCTTGGGCGAGAGTAGTACTAGGATTGGTGACCCCCTGGGAAGTCCTCGTGTTGCACCCCCCTTTTCAATTTTTTTTGCTCCGGTTAGGGTTGCCAAGATACTTTACACACCACATTTCTATTATCGAATCCCACGGCACCTTGGGCAAGACAACTTCTCTTCACGTGTTGGTTGGGCCCGCAAACCGGTGCCCATAACTTTTGATCCGTAAGGAGTTACGAGGCGCACAGCATACCGTTGGAAAGCTCTCTGAGAGCTCTACGACGGGGGCAGCTAGCTAGCTCGCTCTGCCCTTTTTGGAGCTTAAAATTGAACGTTTTCATCAATTTCGGGCTACTTTTCTTCTTTTGCTCTGTTTTTCCGTCCCGGATCGTACGTCGTGAGCTGTTAAAAGGACGACAACCTTACTCGCGGCACATTAGAGGACCCTACAATGCGTCGATATCACGTCTTGCGAGGATGCTGCGTTGTTGAAGCAGATGGGTTGTCGTTAAGCCCATTGGGCCTTTTGAATGGGCCATCTCTCTAGGCTGGGACTGTGAACCGTTAACACATAAAGGAATTGTGCCCAAAACATGACGGGTGCGATCATACCAGCACTAATGCACCGGATCCCATCAGAACTCCGAAGTTAAGCGTGATTGGGCGAGAGTAGTACTAGGATGGGTGACCCCCCGGGAAGTCCTCGTGTTGCACCGCCCTTTTCAATTTTTTTTGCTCCGGTTAGGGTTGCCAAAATACTTTACCCACCACATTTCTATTATCGAATCCCACGGCACCTTAGGAAAGACAATTTCTCTTCACGTGGAGGCTAGGCCCGCAAACCGAGGGCGTAGGGCTTGTGACCAGGTCTCCGTCGCTCCGGTGCCCATAACTTTTGATCCGTAAGGAGTTACGAGGCGCACAGCATACCGTTGGAAAGCACTCTGAGAGCTCTACGACAGGGGCAGCTTGCTAGCTTGCTGTGCCCTTTCCGGAGCTCAAAATCGAACGTTTTCATCAGTTTTGGGCCACTTTTCTTCTTTTGATCTGTTTTTCCGTCCCGGATCGTACGTTGTGAGCTGTTAAAAGGACGACAACCTTACTCGTGACATATTAGAGGACCCTACAATGCGTCGATATCACGTCTTGCGAGGATGCTGTGTTGTTGAAGCGGATGGGTTATCGTTAAGCCCATTGGGCCTTTTCAATGGGCCATATCTCTAGGCTGGGACTGTGAACCGTTAACACATAAAGGAATTGTGCCATCAACATGACGGGTGCGATCATACCAGCACCAATGCACCGGATCCCATCAGAACTCCGAAGTTAAGCGTGCTTGGGCGAGAGTAGTACTAGGATTGGTGACCCCTTGGGAAGTTCTCGTGTTGCACCCCCCTTTTCAATTTTTTTTGCTCCGGTTAGGGTTGCCAAGATACTTTACCCACCACATTTCTATTATCGAATCCCACGGCACCTTGGGCAAGACAACTTCTCTTCACATGGAGGCTGGGCCCGCAAACCGGTGCCCATAAATTTTGATCCGTAAAGAGTTACGAGGCACACAGCATACCGTTGGAAAGCTCTCTGAGAGCTCTATGACGAGGGCAGCCAGCTAGCTCGCTGTGCCCTTTTCAGAGCTCAAAATCGAACGTTTTCATCAGTTTCGGGCCACTTTTCTTCATTTGCTGTGTTTTTCTGTCCTGGATCGTACGTCGTGAGCTTTTAGAAGGACGACAACCTTACTCGCAGCACATTAGAGGACCCTACAATGCGTCGATAACACGTCTTGCGAGGATGCTGCGTTGTTGAAGCGGATGGGTTCTCGTTAAGCGCTGTGGGCCTTTTGGATGGGTCATGTCTCTAGGTTGGGACTGTGAACCGTTAACACATAAAGGAATTGTGCCCTCAACAAGACAGGTGGGATCATACCAGCACTAATGCACCGGATCCCATCAGAACTCTGAATCTAAGCGTGCTTGGGCGAGAGTAGTACTAGGATGGGTGACCCCCTGGGAAGTGCTCGTGTTGCACCCCCCTTTTCAATTTTTTTTGCTCCGGTTAGGGTTGCCAAGATAATTTACCAACCACATTTCTATTATCGAATCCCACGACACCTTGGGCTAGACAACTTCTCTTCACGTGGAGGCTGGGCCCGCAAACCGAGGGCGTAGGGCTTGTGACCAGGTCTCCGTCGCTCCGGTGCCCATAACTTTTGATCCGTAAGGACTTACGAGGCGCACAGAATACCGTTGGAAAGCTCTCTGGGAGCTCTACGACCGGGGCAGAAAGCTAGCTCGTTGTGCCCTTTTAGGAGCTCAAAATCGAACGTTTTCATTAGTTTCGGTCCACTTTTCTTCTTTTGCTATGTTTTTCCGTCCCGAATCGTACGTCGTGAGCTGTTAAAAGGCCGCCACCCTTACTGGCGGCACATTAGAGGACCCTACAGTGCGTCGATATCACGTCTTGCGAGGATGCTGCGTTGTTGAAGCGGATGGGTTTTGGTTAAGCCCATTGGGCCTTTTGAATGGGCCATATCTCAAGGCTGGGACTATGAACCGTAACACATAAAGGAATTGTACCCTCAACATGACTGGTGAGATCATACCAGCACTAATGCACCGGATCCCATCAGAACTCCGAAGTTAAGCGTGCTTGGGCGAGAGTAGTACTAGGATGGGTGACCCCCTGGGAAGTCCTCGTGTTGCACCCCCCTTTTCAATTTTTTTTGCTCCGGTTAGGTTTGCCAAGACACTTTACCCACCACATTTCTATTATCGAATCCCACGGCACCTTGGGCAAGACAACTTCTCTTCACGTGGAGGCTGGGCCCGTAAACCGGTGCCCATAACTTTTGATCCGTAAGTAGTTACGAGGCGCACAGCATACCGTTGGAAAGCTCCCTGAGAGCTCTACGACGGGGGCAGCTAGCTAGCTCGCTGTGCCTTTTTCGGAGCCCAAAATCGAACGTTTTCATCAGTTTTGGGCCACATTTCTTCTTTAGCTCTGTTTTTCCGTCCAGGATCGTACGTCGTGAGTTGTTAAAAGGACAACAACCTTACTCGCAGGACATCAGAGGGCTTTACAAGGCGTCGATATCATGTCTTGCGAGGATGCTGCGTTGTTGCAGCAGATGAGTTGTCGTTAAGCCCACTGGGCCTTTTGAATGGGCCATATCTCTAGGCTGGGACTGTGAACCGTTAACACATAAAGGAATTGTGCCCTCAACATGACAGGTGCGATCATACCAGCACTAATGCACCGGATCCCATCAGAACTCCGAAGTTAAGCGTGCTTGGGCGAGAGTAGTATTAGGATGGGTGACCCCCTGGGAAGTCCTCGTGTTGCACCCCCCTTTTCAATTTTTTTTGCTCCGGTTAGGGTTGCCAAGATACTTTACCCACCACATTTCTATTATCGAATCCCACGGCACCTTGGGCAAGACAACTTCTCTTCACGTGGAGGCTGGGCCCGTAAACCGGTGCCTATAACTTTTGATCCGTAAGGAGTTACGAGGCGCACAGCATACCGTTGGAAAGCTCTCTGAGAGCTCTACGATGGGGGCAGCTTGCTAGCTCGATGTGCCCTTTTCAGAGCTCAAAATCGAACGTTTTCATCAGTTTCGGGCCAGTTTTCTTCATTTGCTCTATTTTTCCGTCCTGGATCGTACGTCGTGAGCTTTTAAAAGGACGACAACCTTACTCGCAGCACATTAGAGGACCCTACAATGCGTCGATATCACGTCTTGCGAGGATGCTGCGTTGTTGAAGCGGATGGGTGGTCGTTAAGCCCATTGTGCCTTTTGAATGGGTCATATCTCTAGGCTGGGACTGTGAACCGTTAACACAGAAAGGAATTGTCCCTTCAACAAGATAGGTGCGATCATACCAGCACTAATGCACCGGTTCCCATCAGACCTCCGAAGTTAAGCGTGCTTGGGCGAGAGTAGTACTAGGATGGGTGACCCCCTGGGAAGTCCTCGTGTTGCACCCCTCTTTTCAATTTTTTTTGCTCCGGTTAGGGTTGCCAAGATACTTTACCAACCACATTTCTATTATCGAATCCCACGGCACCTTGGGCAAGACAACTTTGCTTCATGTAGAGGCTAGGCCCGCAAACTGAGGGCGTGGGGCTTGGGACTAGGTCTACGTCACTCCGGTGCCCATAACTTTTGATCCGTAAGGAGTTACGTGTTGCACAAAATACCGTTGGAAAGCTCTCTGAGAGCTCTACGACGGGGGCAGCTAGCTACCTCGCTGTGCCCTTTTCGGAGCTCAAAATCGAACGTTTTCAACAGTTTCGGGCCACTTTTCTTCTTTAGCTCTGTTTTTCCGTCCCGGATCGTACGTCGTGAGCTGTTAAAAGGACGACAACCTTACTCATGGCACATTAGAGGACCCTACAATGCGTCGATATCACCTCTTGCGAGGATGCTGCGTTGTTGAAGTGGATGGGTTGTCGTTAAGCCCATTGGGCCTTTTGAATTGGCCATATCTCTAGGCTGGGACTGTGAACCGTTAACATATAAAGGAATTGTGCTCTCAACATGACGGGTGCGATCATACCAGCACTAATGCACCGGATCCCATCAGAACTCCGAAGTTAAGCGTGCTTGGGCGAGAGTAGTACTAGGATGGGTGACCCCCTGGGAAGTCCTCGTGTTGCACCCCCCTTTTCAATTTTTTTTGCTCCGGTTAGGGTTGCCAAGATACTTTACCCACCACATTTCTATTATCGAATCCCACGGCACCTTGGGCAAGACAACTTCTCTTCACGTGGAGGCTGGGCCCGTAAACCGGTGCCCATAACTTTTGATCCGTAAGGAGTTACGAGTTGCACAGCATACCGTTGGAAACCTCTCTGGGAGCTCTACGACCGGGGCAGAAAGCTAGCTCATTGTGCCCTTTAGGAGCTCAAAATCGAACGTTTTCATTAGTTTCGGTCCACTTTTCTTCTTTTGCTCTGTTTTTCCGTCACGAATCGTACGTCGTGAGCTGTTAAAAGGAAGACAACCTTACTGGCGGCACATTAGAGGACCCTACAGTGCGTCGATATCACCTCTTGCGAGGATGCTGCGTTGTTGAAGCGGATGAGTTGTCGTTAAGCCCATTGGGCCTTTTGAATGGGCCATATCTCTAGGCTGGGACTATGAACCGTAACACATAAAGGAATTGTACCCTCAGCATGACGGGTGCGATCATACTAGCATTAATGCACTAGATCCCATCAGAACTCCGAAGTTAAGCGTGCTTGGGCGAAAATAGTGGTAGGATGGGTGACCCCCTGCGAAGTCCTCGTGTTGCACCCCCCTTTTCAATTTTTTTTGCTCCGGTTAGGGTTGCCAAGATACTTTACCCACCACATTTCTATTATCGAATCCCACGGCACCTTGGGCAAGACAACTTCTCTTCACGTGGAGGCTGGGCCCGTAAACCGGTGCCCATAACTTTTGATCCGTAAGGAGTTACGAGGCGCACAACATACCGTTGGAAAGCTCTCTGAGAGCTCTACGACGAGGGCAGCTAGCTAGCTCGCTTTGCTCTTTTCGGAGCTAAAAATCGAACGTTTTCATCAGTTTTGAGCCATTTTTCTTCTTTTGCTCTGTTTTTACATCCTGGATCGTACGTCGTGAGCTGTTAAAAGGTAGACACCCTTCCTCGCGGCACATTAGAGGACCCTACAATGCGTCGATATCACGTCTTGTGAGGATGCTACGATATTGAAGCGGATGGGTTGTCGTTAAGCCCATTGGGCCTTTTGAATGGGTCATATCTCTAGGCTGGGACTGTGAACCGTTAACACATAAAGGAATTGTGCCCTCAACATGACAGGTGCGATCATACCAGAATTAATGCACCGGATCCCATCAGAACCCCGAAGTTAAGCGTGCTTGGGCGAGAGTAGTACTAGGATGGGTGACCACCTGGGAAGTCCTCGTGTTGCACCACCCTTTTCAATTTTTTTTGCTCCGGTTAGGGTTGCCAAGATACTTTACCCACCACATTTCTATTATCGAATCGCACGGCACCTTGGGCTAGACAACTTCTCTTCACGTTGAGGCTGGGCCCGCAAATCGGTGCCCATAACTTTTGATCCGTAAGGATTTACCAGGCGCACAGCATACCGTTGGAAAGCTCTCTGAGAGCTCTACGACGGGGGCAGCTAGCTAGCTTGCTACGCCCTTTTCGGAGCTCAAAATCGAACGTTTTCATCAGTTTCGGGCCACTTTTCTTCTTTGCGCTATTTTTTCGTCCCGGATCGTACGTCGTGGGATGTTAAGTGGACGATAACTTTACTCGCGGGACATTAAAGGATCCTACAATGCGGCGATATCACCTCTTGCGAGGGTGCTGCGTTGTTGAAGCGGATGGGTTGTCGTTAAGCCCATTGGGCCTTTTGAATGGGCCATATCTCTAGGCTGGGACTGTGAACCATTAACACATAAAGGAATTGTGCCCTCAACATGACGGGTGCGATCATACCAGCACTAATGCACCGGATCCCATCAGAACTCCGAAGTTAAGCGTGCTTGGGCGAGAGTAGTACTAGGATGAGTGACCCCCTGGGAAGTCCTCGTGTTGCACCCCCCTTTTCAATTTTTTTTTTGCTCTGGTTAGGGTTGCCAAGATACTTTACCCACCACATTTCTATTATCGAATCCCATGGCACCTTGGGCAAGACAACTTCTCTTCACGTGGAGGCTGGGCCCGCAAACCGAGGGCGTAGGGCTTGTGACCTGGTCTCCGTCGCTCCGGTGCCCATAACTTTTGATCCGTAAGGAGTTACGAGGCGCACAGCATACCGTTTGAAAGCTCTCTGAGAACTCTACGACGGGGACAGCTAGCTAGCTCGCTGTGCCCTTTCCGGAGCTCAAAATCGAACGTTTTCATCAGTTTCGGACAACTTTTCTTCTTTTGCTCTGTTTTTCCGTCCCGGATCGTACGTCGTGAGCTGTTAAAAGGACGACAACCTTACTCGCGACACATTAGAGGACCCTACAATGCGTCGATATCACGTCTTGCGAGGATGCTGCGTTGTTGAAGCGGATGGGTTGTCGTTAAGCCCATTGGGCCTTTTGAATGGGCCATATCTCTAGGCTGGGACTGTGAACCGTTAACACATAAAGGAATTGTGCCCTCAACATGACGGGTGCGATCATACCAGCACTAATGCACCGGATCCCATCAGAACTCCGAAGTTAAGCGTGCTTGGGCGAGAGTAGTACTAGGATGGGTGACCCCCTGGGAAGTCCTCGTGTTGCACCCCACTTTTCAATTTGTTTTGCTCCGGTTAGGGTTGCCAAGATACTTTACCCACCACATTTCTATTATCGAATCCCACGGCACCTTGGGCAAGATAACTTCTCTTCACGTGGAGGCTGGGCCCGTAAACCGGTGCCCATAACTTTTGATCCGTAAGGAGTTACGAGGCGCACAACATACCGTTGGAAAGCTCTCTGAGAGCTCTACGACGGGGGAAGCTAGCTAGCTTGCTGTGACCTTTTTGGAGGCCAAAATCGAACGTTTTCATCAGTTTCGGGCCACTTTTCTTCTTTTGCTCTGTTTCGCCGTCCCAGATCGTACGTCGTGAGCTGTTAAAAGGACGACAACCTTACTCGCGGCACATTAGAGGACCCTACAATGCGTCGATATCACGTCTTGCGAGGATGCTGCGTTGTGGAAGGGGATGGGTTTTTGTTAAGCCCATTGGGCCTTTTGAATGGGTCATATCTCTAGGCTGGGACTGTGAACCGTTAACACATAAAGGAATTGTGCCCTCAACATGACGGGTGCGATCATACTAGCACTAATGCACCGGATCCCATCAGAACTCCGAAGTTAAGCGTGCTTGGGCGAGAGTAGTACTAGGATGGGTGACCCCCTAGGAAGTCCTTGTGTTGCACCCCTCTTTTCAATTTTTTTTGCTCCGGTTAGGGTTGCCAAGATACTTTACCCACCACATTTCTATTATCGAATCCCACGGCACCTTGGGCAAGACAACTTCTCTTCACGTGGAGGCTGGGCTCGCAAACCGGTGCCCATAACTTTTGATCCGTAAGGAGTTACGCGGCGCACTGCATACCGTTGGAAAGCTCTCCAAGAGCTCTACGACGGGGGCAGCTAGTTAGCTCGCCGTACCCTTTCCGGAGCTCAAAATTGAACGTTTTCATCAGTTTCGGGCCACTTTTCTTCTTTTGCTCTGTTTTTTCGTCCCGGATCGTACGTCGTGATCTGTTAAAAGGACGACAACCCTACTCGCGGCACATTAAAGGAACCTACAATGCGTCGATATCACGTCTTGCTAGGATGCTGCGATGTTGAAGCGGATGGGTTGTCGTTAAGCCCATTGGGCCTTTTGAATGGGCCATATCTCTAGGCTGGGACTGTGAACCATTAACACATAAAGGAATTGTGCCCTCAACATGACGGGTGCGATTATACCAGCACTAATGCACCAGATCCCATCAGAACTCCGAAGTTAAGCGTGCTTGGGCGAGAGTAGTACTAGGATGGGTGACCCCCTGGGAAGTCCTCGTGTTGCACCCCCCTTTTCAATTTTTTTTTGCTCCGGTTAGGGTTGCCAAGATACTTTACCCACCACATTTCTATTATCGAATCCCACGGCACCTTGGGCAAGACAACTTCTCTTCACGTGGAGGGGGGGCCCGCAAACCGAGGGCCTAGGGCTTGTGACTAGGTCTCCGTCGCTCCGGTGCCCATAACTTTTGATCCGTAAGGAGTTACGAGGCGCACAGCATACCGTTGGAAAGCTCTCTGAGAGCTCTACGATGGCTGCAGCTAGCTAGCTCGTTGTGCCCTTTTCGAAGCTCAAAATCGAACGTTTTCATCAGTTTCGGGCCACTTTTCTTCTTTTGCTCTGTTTTTCCGTCCCGGATCATACGTCGTGAGCTGTTAAAAGGATGACAACCTTACTCGCGACACATTAGAGGACCCTACAATGCGTCGATATCACGTCTTGCGAGGATGCTGCGTTGTTGAAGCGGATGGGTTGTCGTTAAGCCCATTGGGCCTTTTGAATGGGCCATATCTCTAGGCTGGGACTGTGAACCGTTAACACATAAAGGAATTGTGCCCTCAACATGACGGGTACGATCATACCAGCACTAATGCACCGGATCCCATCAGAACTCCGAAGTTAAGCGTGCTTGGGCGAGAGTAGTACTAGGATGGGTGACCCCCTGGGAAGTCCTCGTGTTGCACCCCCCTTTTCAATTTTTTTTGCTCCGGTTAGGGTTGCCAAGATACTTTACCCACCACATTTCTATTATCGAATCCCACGGCACCTTGGGCAAGACAACTTCTCTTCACGTGGAGGCTGGGCCCGTAAACCGGTGCCCATAACTTTTGATCCGTAAGGAGTTACGAGGCGCACAGCATACCGTTGGAAAGCTCTCTGAGAGCTCTACGACGGGGGCAGCTAGCTAGCTCGCTGTGCCCTTTTTGGAGCTCAAAATCGAACGTTTTCATCAGTTTCGGGCCACTTTTCTTCTTTTGCTCTGTTTTTTCGTCCTGGATCGTACGTCGTGAGCTGGTAAAAGGTAGACAACCTTCGTCGCGGCACATTAGAGGACCCTACAATGCGCCGATATCACGTCTTGCGAGGATGCTGCGTTGTTGAAGCGGATGGGTTGTCGTTAAGCCCATTGGGCCTTTTGAATGGGTCATATCTCTAGGCTGGGACTGTGAACCGTTAACACATAAAGGAATTGTGCCCTCAACATGACAGGTACGATCATACCAGTAATAATGCACCGGATCCTATCAGAACTCCGAAGTTAAGCGTGCTTGGGCGAGAGTAGTACTAGGATGGGTGACCCCCTAGGAAGTCCTTGTGTTGCACCCCCCTTTTCAATTTTTTTGCTACGGTTAGGGTTGCCAAGATACTTTACCCACCACATTTCTATTATCGAATCCCACGGCACCTTGGGCAAGACAACTACTCTTCACGTGGAGGCTGGGCCCGCAAACCGAGGGCGTAGGGCTTGTGACCAGGTCTCCGTCGCTTCGGTGCCCATAACTTTTGATCCGTAAGGAGTTACGAGGCGCACAGCATACCGTTGGAAAGCTCTCTGAGAGCTCTACGACGGGGGCAGAAAGCTAGCTCGTTGTGCCCTTTTCGGAGCTCAAAATCGAACGTTTTCATTAGTTTCGGGCCACTTTACTTCTTTAACTCTGTTTTTCCGTCCCGGATCGTACGTCGTGAGCTGTTAAAAGGACGACAACCTTACTCGCGGCACATTAGAGGACCCTACAGTGTGTAGATATCACGTCTTGCGAGGATGCTGCGTTGTTGAAGCGGATGGGTTGTCGTTAAGCCCATTGGGCCTTTTGAATGGGCCATATCTCTAGGCTGGGACTATGAACCGTTAACACATAAAGGAATTGTGCCCTCAACATGACGGGTGCGATCATACCAGCACTAATGCACCGGATCCCATCAGAACTCCGAAGTTAAGCGTGCTTAGGCGAGAGTAGTACTAGGATGGGTGACCCCCTGGGAAGTCCTCGTGTTGCACCCCCCTTTTCATTTTTTTTTGCTCATTGCGTGGACGCAATTTGTTTAAGGGGGAGAGGATGTGACGCCCGAGATTTAGCCATGCATTTAATTACTGTTGCATCCCTTGTTTGCGCATTTCTTTCTATGTCTTATTAACTGCTTTCTTAAGTTACTATTCACTTCATTTTTAAACTGCATTCTATTGGTTAATTAGCATTTTTATTAAATCATATTAATTGATAAAGTAGTGGGAAAAATGTGCAATTGAGCTAGAGGCGATGGGAGAGCCCGTTTAGAAAATGTTTTTAGTAGTTGAAGGAATAGTGTTACGTAACTAATTTGGAGTTTAATTAGCTAACATTAAATTTATGCTTAGGACTTGTTTCTAACTAGTTTGACTCATATTTGACCATACACTTAAACTAAATAACTCACCCAAGCTTATATAACACACACACAACTCACCTTAAGTCATAACAAGCAAAAATCAAAACAAAAAAATGCTGAAATGGCACTGTAGCAGGGCCAAAATTTTGCAGCAGCTCTAGGAGAGAAAATTGGTCTTCAACTCTTCAATCCAAGCCTTCCCAACCCTTGAGCTAGTGGATTAGGGTGTGTGCAAGGTTCCTAGGTGCTCCTACGCGTATTGGTGAGGGATTTCACGGCTTGTTTTTGCATTTCTAAATAGTTGCTCATTTCTTGATTTGTTGAAAATGTGATCAAATGCCATTGTAATTGTTATCTATGCTATTATACCATGTATATGAATGCTAGAGAACATATTTGAGCTATCGTTTCGCAATTTAAACGGTTAGAATCGTTAGTTTGATTTTTAGGGTGAATAGTGACGTTTTTTCTAGGGTTTTATGTAATTGCACGTATTAGCTTGATTCAACACTCCTAATAGATGCCTTAGGTGTTAGTGAAGATAACCTAATAGCCCCGTGCACTTGCATTGCCCTTAAATCACTTAAAATGGAAAATAGCCAACTTTAACTTGGGGCTTTTGGGGTTAATGCGAATCCGGGTGGATTCGGGCTTCAATTCTAGTATCCTTAGACTACCTAGGTGCTATAGATGCCTTGATATCTCTTGGTTGAAGCCCGGACAATGTATGTGTAGTTTAAAGCCATAAGAGGGAATTTGGAGCTTTCGGGGTAATCGCGGGCATTTGAAGGAGTTAGAGGGTTAAGAGGGTACCTTGAGGGTTAGTTAGAAGGTTGGGAGAGTTCCCTTTGAAAATGAAATCATTAACTTTGGTTTGGAAGAGAAATAGTTCAAAAAATAAAGGGGTTTAAGTGCAATTTCGGTTGTCTCACATTTCTAAACCCACGGCATGACTCCTTGAGTGTTTATATGTGATATTAAGTTGATTTGGAGCTTTTGGTATAATTCTATGGTTATTTTGTAATGTCTCTTTGCAAAACTGCATATTTGCTTATATAATTGTTCTATTCTAATTGCATCAAGGTCAACCTACTTTGTTGATCCTCATATGTGTTAATGCTTATATTATTGCTATTAACTTGCCATCGTTAAGTGCATTGCATAGTGGTTGCGCAACCATAGTGTCAGGGACGGATGTGTTGAATATCGGCTGGGCGGTAGAGGGCTTGCCGGTGGATATTCAAACTCCGTGCCCTATTCCCTCATTCGCCTGGTCCGGAGATTGCCAGGGGATGTTGGGTCGTAGGATTATCGGGGTACATCCGGAGTACACCCACTGGAGTGTTTGGGGTTATGCCGGCTTATCGTGATCGTGCTCGTGGTTCGTGGATCGTGATTGAAGACCTGTGAAGATTGGTGTATAGGGGATTGTGTGAAATGTATCCTTTTAAATGTGTGGTTACTTAAGTTATCATTGTTTCTTAAATTGTCTAAGTGATACTGTTGCATAATTGTATTATCTGTTGCATTGCACGCCCCGGGACTATATCCCTCACTGGGCAACAGTGGTTGCTCATACCTCGCTAACATGTTTCAGGTGGCACAGTTGGTGGAGTTGCCTTAGCTGCTGTGTGATATTTGTCTGAGGCGGATGTGCTTTCTGGTTGCTATGTGAAGAATTTGTTGTTCTATGTATAATCTATTTTGGGGCCTTAAAGCTCATGTATGTATTTGAGGAATATATGTAAGCTGGAAGTCTGATAATGTAGTAGCAGTGGTAATTCTATTGCTTGTAATAACTTATATTTCTATTTCTAGTTGCTTTGCATGCTTGGGAGTGAATGGCTTAGTGCAGAATGTTTTATCTCTAAGTATGTTTTAATGTTATCCTAGAATGGCATGGTTATTAGACTATATTATAAACAAGTTACTTGCATGCTTGTGTGGTTTTGGAACTGTTGTTTGCTTCAAGGCTCGGATGGCCGTGAATCTTTAAATATTTAGCCATGAAAAGTTTGTTTACCTTGTAGTTACCTTATTTGAGAATTTACAGGTTTTCAGAATGTCCATAGTACAGGGGAAACTCTGTCCGTTTTTCCCCTAAAATTTTGTGACCGGGTTTGGTATTGGGTTGAGAATAGCATGGTTATTAGAGCCTCCGGTCTCGTGAGGGATCGGGGCGTTTCACCTCAACTATTGGCTGATCTGGCAAACGAAAATGTACTACCTTTGTTCTACAATTTAACTGGGCATCATACTTAGATAGCCAATCCATACCCAAGATAACATCATACCCCCAGATAGGAAATAAGATAAGATCCAAAGGAAAATTATACCTCTTAACATGAATTATAAAATCCTTATATACTAAGCCAGTAATATACTTATCAGTCAAAGAGGTACTAATCTCAACCACATAAGGTAGTTTTTTAGGTTGCACATTAACACGTTGCACACAAGCAGAAGTAATGAAAGAATGCGTAGCACCAGAATCAATCAACACTTTAACAAGTTGATCAAGTATAAGGAAGTTACCTTCCACAACTGTAGTCTCCTCAGGAATCTCTTCCAAGTCAATTGCGTAGGCCCAAGCCTGAACCCAGTGCTGCTGAGGTGCACTGCCCGCAGGTCTACCCTGATAACCCTGAGTCGCTGCTCGACCCTCAGTCCTCTGATATCTAGGGCAATCCCTCGCCCTATGTTGATTGCTACCGCAACCCAAACAAGCCCCTGACTTCAACCCGCAGTCGGCCTCCACATGGCCCTGGCGCTTGCAGTAAGTACACTGTAGTGACGAAGCACTGACACTGCCCCTAGAAGAACCAGAAGCTGAGAAAGCAGCTTTACCAGGCTGCTGCTGAGGTTTAACAACACTAGGCCTATATTGACCCTGAGACTAGGCCGGCCTAAACTGAGACTGAGCCTGATAAGACCCCTGCTGAAACTGTGGCCGATAATAACTCTACTGACCCTGCGGTCTGTAAGAGCTCTGTTGTGCTGGCGGCCTGTACACAACCTGCTGTACTGAAGGCCTATACACCTCCTGCTGACCCTGCGGCTGAAATGGCCTCTCGCTAGGCTAGCTAGATACAATCTGTTCCCCCTTGCTCTTCTCCAGTCTAGAAGCTGTATCAAAGGCCTCTATAAGTATATCATAGCGATTCAGGGCCATCGCATCCTGAATCTCGGGCCTCAACCCCAACATGAACCTACGAGTCTTACGTTCCTCGTCAGCCACATACTCTGGTGCGTACCGGGACAACCTAGTGAAAGTGGCCTCATACTGAGCCACTGAAGCATCTCCCTACACTAAGGCTAGAAACTCTGCCTCTCTCCGCTCCCTCGCAATCCTCGGGACATACTTTGCCTGGAAAGCTAACAGAAAGGTATCCCAAACATATGGAATACCCTGAGTCTCCCAGCTAGTTTTCATCGTGTGCCACCATTCCTCTGCCTCATCATCTAGCAAGTACACGACAAAAGTGACCTTCCGCTCATCGGTATAATCAAGAAGGTCAAAAATCTTCTCCACCTTACTAATCCACGCCTCAGCTTTTCGATCGTCCGGCTCCGCCTGAAACCGCAGTGGATAATACCCTAAAAACTCTTTCAGTGTACCACAACCGTGGTACCCACCTTGTGTGTTCAATAACTAATTCTGCAATGCTTGATTTTGGGCAGCCTGCCCTGCCAGTAACTGTGCCAGACCAGCCATGATCTCGTTCATCCTATCAAAAGCTGCACCTATACGATCATCATCCCTAACTTGGCCTGGTGCCACATTTCTCGGAACCTCATCAGTCACCTCAGGCCGACCTCTGGTCCTCGGTCTACCCGTCATTCTACTAATCAAAGAGTTAGCACAGGTTATAGCACGTAAACAGGCTATAGACAATTATTAGCAAATAAGCAACAATTCACATAAACACATAAATCACTTAAGTATCAATCACATAAATAAATTGATCACATAATCACATAAGCACTAAATCACATAATCACTTAATCATTTAATCATATTAACACATAGTTCACTTTTCTTTCACTTCATACATACTTTCATGCTAAGACCATTACCCACATTCCGAGAATACCCCGGCTAACAGCTAACATGCGTCTAATACCACTTAAATGTCACGCCCCAACTCGACCCCACCTACAATCAGTCAGGACGCAACGGAATTTCGGCAGTATAACGACAGTAATTAAGACACTGAGGCTCTAAACCAACCTCTCAAAACATCATACAATCAAACTCCTTAACCAAACAACAATCAATTCCTCAATACCATTAACAACATACAACATAACCATACTATACAATAATCATTTTAGTTATATGCCTCCGTTCCAACATAATACATTAATTGAACATACATTTCAAAATAGATTATAAACCAACTTAGTAATCTAAACATGATCAAAAGAAGACTACTAAACTGATATACATAAGTCTTTATGCTAAGGTAGGTTTTACAATACATCATATTACAATAACTATAAACAATCTCATGGCAAAGACTCCTGCACATAAGACTCATCCACCTAAGGCACATTTTCCCCTTCTGGAGGCACGTACCCATAATCTTGCTCAATAACACCTGTATACATGCAATATTAGAGAGTGAGCTTATATAAAACAAGCTCAGTGAGGATCCGATAGATCTCTAACAATATTTACTATACTCCTTGGAAATGATCCTTTGAGCAGTAAACACACAATAAAACATTAATAACAATATAAACACATAACTATAATGACCAATCAATAAAGGATACTCTAGTTGGTGTAGCTCCAAACGCGATCACGATCTCAACCATTCTTCTTGTAACTCCCCATTACTCATGCACCCGAGGTACCTCACTAGCCTCGCCCTCCATGACACCTCTGTCATGCGAGCTGGAGGTAGTCTCTGGTAGTCATGCCATTATCAACCCGACAGCTCGATGCTGCCCAAGAGGTGGCACACACATACCAAGACTCAGCAATAATAATAAACATCATTCACAGGAGGACAATCTAGAAGAATTGCCTAGCTCCCGGTTCATCAATCATCAAACAATAATCATCAATTATCATCAATTGTCATCAATATAACATCCAGTAATCAATTAAACAACAAACAACTAAATTAGATGACAAAGTAGGCCATCCAACTTAACATGCATTAAACACGTAATCTAACCCTAGTCTAACCATCAACAACTCACAATTCAATCACTCAAATACCACCAAATCAACTAAGGCTCAATTCAACAATTTAAAGAAAGACAACCTAAACTCCAAATAATCATATCTTACATTCTACTAATCCAAACAACTCCAAATCAGTTTCTAACACTCACCCATTCAATCAACTACACTAGCCCTCTCGGAAACCAACCAAGACACATCAAAATCAAGCCCAACAACCCTAAAACCTCAATGCAACTAGACTGAAAATTTTGGATTTTCACACAAACATCGCAATCGAAAATTCAGCATTATAATGGCGTTACCACGTAATTAACAAACTTTTAAAAATCGACGGCAATCGATTCCAACCACAACAACTCAAGATATTCATCAAATGGCCAATCTATCAACTTTAAATACTCGAAAATAAATAATTTCGCTACAATGGTTCAAATCTAGTAGTAATACACATAAACAATCCCTAGCATGCATTGAGAAATAATATAACTTCAAATTAACATTCTAACGGTTCAAAATGCAATTATAAGCAAAAATATAAAAAATGACTTTTGAGATCTAGAATTTTTCTCTCACCTTTGATGCGAAATAAGCCTAGATATACGTTCAATACGTGCCCAACAAGCGGAATCCAACTCGGCACGAAAATCTACGGACAAAAACTTGGTTTTTCTATGAAAAATTGCTTTGAAAACTTGAAGAAAAAGCTTTGTTTTTCTCTATATGGCTCTCGGCCATGTAGGTGAAATTTGAGTGTGTTTTGTGCTTTGTTAGTAGGTGTTGATGATATATTATGCATATAAAGGCTTGGTCAAATAAAATAAAAGAAAGTCAATGTTAGTTTTTAGTCTTTTAATTCTATTTTCTAGTCTTTTAATTCATTTTATTGACTATTTCTTGCTCACCTATTAATTTAACACTTAAACTAATTCTAGACAATATATTTTAGGTGACAAAGAGTGTTACATTAAAACAGTTTTACCCGAATCGGCTTAAAACTCGTTTTCTTGCAAAAGAAAGTGTAAAAATCTTTAAAATTCCAAAACCGATTCCAAATCCGTTTTAATCAAACACGGGTCTATTAATACCCGAGGACTAGGTTTTAAAACATTTAAAAGACCCCTGTAAAAATTTTAGCGGACAGATGTTCAAAAATACTATTCACCAAAATCGACGATAAAATTTATGTTTTCGTTTTTGATGAAAATTTCATGAATGCATACTTAGCATGTACTAGGAGTATTAATCACTTATTTAACACATTCTAAGTCGTATAGCACATGAACAGGTCAATTCACACAAAACGAGGTAAAGCACGCAAATTGAGATAAAGCAAAATATGGGGTCTCACAAGCCTGCTTTGAACACTCTAATTTCTTCAAAGTAACAGCGCCGGAGGCACGACCGGGCCAGTTAAGGCCAGGAGCGCATCGCCGGCAGAAGGGACCTGAGGTGGACCGGCCGACCTATCCCAAAGTCCAACTACGAGCTTTTTAACTGTAACAACTTAAATATACGCTATTAGAGCTGGAATTACCGCGACTGCTGGCACCAGACTTGCCCTCCAATGGATCCTTGTTAAGGGATTAAGATTGTACTCATTCCAATTACCAGACTCTTTGAGCCCAGTATTGTTATTTATTGTCACTACCTCCCCGTGTCAGGATTGGGTAATTTGCGCGCCTGCTGCCTTCCTTGGATGTGGTAGCCGTTTCTTAGGCTCCCTCTCCGGAATCGAACCTTAATTCTCCATCACCCGTCACCACCATGGTAGGCCACTATCATACCATCGAAAGTTCATAGGGTAGAAATTTGAATGATGCGTCGCCTGCACGAGGGCCGTGCGATCGATCGAGTTATCATGAATCATCGCAGCAATGGGCAGACCCCGCGTCGACCTTTTATCTAATAAATGCATCCTTTCCAAAATTTGGGGTTTGTTGCATGTATTAGCTCTAGATTTACTACGGTTATCCGAGTAGTAGATACCATCAAACAAACTATAAATGATTTAATGAGCCATTCGCAGTTTCACAGTCTGAATCAGTTCATACTTACACATGCATGGCTTAATCTTTGAGACAAGCATATGACTACTGGCAGGATCAACCAGGTAGTATTCCTCACTGACGCCGGCGTCGCACGAGGCACATCGTCCCCTAAGAGTCGACGGCCGAGACGAATGCACGACCGTCGTACGCGATTAGCGATGAATGCTGATTTCGGGCAAAGAGAGGCCAAGGATCCCATACCGTCATGGTGTACCGCATCCGAGAGATCGAGCGATGCCCCACGGGCCACTGTGACGCACTTGTTGGAGTGATCAGCCTGGAACACGGGATGTGCTTAGGGGTTCGCCCCACGTCGTCCACGGAGGCAGGCGCAAGGCAAAAGATGGACGATGTGACTTGAGACTGCCTTCTTTGTAGGTACGCAACAAAGGAAACTGACCTACCGACCGAGGCAACGTAAGCACTCAGCCCGCGAATGAAGAGGCAATCAGGGGCGGACATCGCTGCTTAAGCAAGGATCCAACCGATCCACACAAGCCGACCACCACTCACGCGCTATCACGTTCGCTATGCCCAAACCACCAAGCCGGAACCGCCCCACCGTCTAGGCAAACGAATCCCTTCAGGCGAACGGAACAGGCGAGATAGCCCGAGCACGCACCGTTAGGCACGAAGAATTTCTGAGGGACACGGGACGGGAACAGCACGAGGTGCATGACCAGGCCGCATGTCGCAAACTTAAGGGCCTACTTCGTGGTGCCCGACCATGCACCGATTGCACGCAACTGAGGTACCAACCGAAAGTGGACGTCCTGCCCACGTGGTTCTTCGATCGCCACGACACTAGACCACGTCCATCGTATTACGACTCAGCGAGGACCATGGCGTCGTGTGCTAGGCGATTCACACATCGTGCAGGCCAGTGGGAACACACCGGGGGATGGCTTCGAGGCAGCACGGTGCTTGGATCGCCAAGACATTGAAGCATCAGCAATAGTATCATCGCAATACTCGCGTCGTTGCTTAACGAAACCTAATGCCACATGTGCTGGGCGATTCGCGCATCATGCATGCCCCCTACCGTCCCCCTGTATGCACCTGTATGCACGGAACGGGACAAGCAAACTACCTTCCTGCCCATGTAGTGCTTGGATCGCCACGACACTAGACCACGTTCGTCGCATTACGACTCAGCAAGGACCATGGCGTCATGTGCTAGGCGATTCGCGCATCGCGCAGGCTAGTGGAAACACACCGGAGGACGGCTTCCAGGCTGCACGGTGCTTGGATCACCACGACATTGAAGCATCAGCAATCGTCTCATCGCAACCCTCGCGTCGTTGCTTAACAAAAGCCAATGCCACATGTGCTAGGCGATTTGCGCATCACGCATGCCCCCTACCGTCCCCCTGTATGCACCCGTATGCACGGAAGGAGACAAGCAAACTACCTTCCTGCCCACGCGATGCTTGGATCGCCATGACACTAGACCACGTCTATCGCATTACGACTCAGTGAGGACCATGGCGTCGCGTGCTAGGCGATTCGCGCATCACGCAGGCCAGTGGGAACACACTGGGAAACGGCTTCGAGGCTGCATGGTGATTGGATCGCCACGACATTGAAGCATCAACAATCGTCTCATCGCAATGATCGCGTCGTTCCTTAATGAAAGCCAATGCCACATGTGCTAGGCGATTCGTGCATCACGCATTGTCATGCCCCAACCCGACCTATGAAGGTTAGACTAGGTTGTGATCTAAACATTCAAGTCGTGTCACATACCTAATCGTTCAAGAGGGTTTAACACTTAACGTTTTAGCCTAAACTCCACAAATTCTCTGGAAAACCAGCAGCATAACAGCTGTAGTTAGGACCTTTTTGTTTGACCTAATTTCTAAACGCCTCAATTAATCCAATCATTAATCTAATTCCATTAAGGACTCCTAGTTTGTCTCATCAACCGATATGCCTAGTAGTCTATCTTGAAGGTCTCATTTGGTTAATAAGCCTAGCATTATAATTATGTCCCGTTTATTTATCAATTTCCTATCATGCAAGTACCTATTATTCTTTAGTTTACAAATACGCACCTAAGTGGAATTAGATAGAATTGACTTAGTTGATTTTTCACCTAGTGGTTTAATTGTCTACGATAGCTACTATTCAAGATAATGAAAGCAAATAACCAAATAAGAAGTTTGTCCGGTTATAGATAGTACAATCCCAAAATTAGACCCAAATTACAACGGGGTCATTTACATCAATAAAATGAATAGTTTGCAATCAAACACAACATCTATATAGCAACCACTTTCAGGCAAAGCACAAAAGCACGTAGTCACTCCAAGGAATCGTCAACAAGCACATTTACTTCGAGTATCTATTCCAAATCTGTTGTGCCTGTGACAAAAAAAAGGGTGAGTCCTTATGAACTCAACGAGGGGGAACAAGAGATAATGTTTTGAAATCCTTTTCCGGTTAAACTTATGAAAACCCTTTTTGAAGGCATGACATTATATCACAAGTAAGTACATAACATAATATAAAGGTAAAGAAACACAATTACCCGTCTTTCCTCCCCGAGATCCTCTAGGAACCAAGCGAGAGTACTTATACACATAGTGAAAATGATACGGTGAGCTTTTGCTCTCAGTTCATGTCAGTATCAGTTGTTGCGGCCGACTTCAAATCATCCCCTTATCACGCCAAATAGGTGTACTCCGAATGTACCCTAAAATCCTACGACCCAACTCTCCGAAGAAGTCTAGTCCCCAAGCGAGATAGGGAATTGGACAATGGTAGTCACAGTTGCACCGGTAAGCCCGATGCCGCCCGGTGTGCGTGAACACTACCACGCCAAAATGAAAGGTTGCAACCTTGTATGCAATGCACATGTATGCCATTTAACAATTCACATTGGGAGGTCAACAAAGTAGGTTGCCTCCGAACAAGTATTTGATCATATTTTGACATATTGGCATATAAGGCATTGTAAGAACATGTAATCATTTCATATATAAATTTGAAAGCAATTAAACTTCCACAGGCAGCCAAGTAATCATGTTCAAATAAGCCATAGAATGCCTTTTAACAATTCACATTAGGAGGACAACAAAGTAGGTTGCCTCCGAGCAAATATAGGATCACATATTGACAAGTAATTGAACGAAGCATGCTTAACACGAATTTTCACTTTGTAAAACACATAGAGTTATATGAACATTAAACGAGCAGCCATGTAACGCATGTAAATCAATTCATATAACTCATTTCGAAGTTCACGTAATCAAATGATAGATTATACAAGCATGCAACGACGCTTACTTTAGACCGGGTGCAAGCAAAGTCTACTTATCAACATGTAATTATCGGGAATCACATTTAGGGCTATAAGGACATATACGGGCAGCCTATTAATCTTCCTCAATATCCTTCATAATTCACAAAAGAACAGTTTATGAGTCGGGGAGCTACGGGGCCATTAGGGTTTGCTAGGTTGTGCTCGGGGTCGGTTTCGTTCGCTAGACACCACAAGCAACTCTTAAACTATTTCAAGAATACTTAAAATTTATTAGGCAGCCCACAATTCACACAATTAAACACAATAACCATAGGATCATCGCTTAGCGAGTTTTCATAGCCGATAGGGTTTTGTTTCATGCTTACACTGACATTACGCCACAGGTTGACAAATAATTAAACCCAAGCCATGAATTGATCAATTAAAACATCCACAAACATCCAAAACAGTCCACACAACATCCAAGTGCCACAATCCCAAGCATTTAATACCACAAGAGAAGTTACAATAATTTTCAAAGCATATCAGTAAGTGAAATCCTCACTGCAATGGACTGTTTTCTCACAATCATTAAGACAAGCAAACAATCTGCAATTCCAGTGAATAATATGTCAAATTAAATCTTAAGAAGTGAACTAAATTCAAAAATAAACCTCGCATCATTTGGAGTTCGGGTTCAATAGTTATAGCCAAAACAGTGAGACTGCACAAAACTGTCCAGATTTGCACACATTTCAATACTTGTCGTTTTTAGGGCCTTAGGGTCAGATTTAGCCTTAGTCAATTTCTGACAAAAATGTCCCGAACTGAAAAATCTAGCAGGACACCAAATTTAATACATTTTGGATATCATTTACTAAGTAAAAACAGGTTCGTTCTACAAGGTTAGTGAATCTGCCAAAACCTGATTCATTTTTCCAGACTTTCTAGATTTGGACACATTTTAATGATTAGCCATTTTGAGGACCTTAGAGTCAAAATGAGCTTTGTCCTATTTCTTCGAAAAATGTTCAGAACTGGCAAAACTAATTACCTACCAATTTTCACGCATTTTCAACATCATTTACCTAGCCAAAATCACCTCGCACTAACAAGACAGAAAGCTGTCACAAACCCGATTTCATCTATCATCACCTTCTAGCCAAAATCTTGCCATGCATGGATATAAAAGCTTATGAACACACATATATCTCAAGTACAGAAGTAAAGATAGACATTTAAGAGCATGCATGTGGTTTTTTGAAAGATTTTCAAGAAGTTTTAGCCCTCACCTTAGCAAAACAACAAGAAGATGCACAAGACTCTTGATGGTTGCACCAATGGAGCTTCTTTCTTGCTTCTTGCTTGCTTGGGCTGCTATGGCCGAGCTTGGGAGAGATCTTAAGAGTGAGCTTGAGGTCTTGGAAGCTCAAGAGAAGCCATGGTCGAAAATGAGAGAGAAGGAGAGAGAATGAGAGCTTGAGAGGACTTTGAGAGGAAAATGAAATGTGTTGAGTTGTGTGTGTGTGTGTGTCGGCCTTAAGGCCTTCAAATCTGATTTTTTGCTTTGTCAACTATGCAATTTGAATTGTGAGAAGCATGCTTGGTGATTTGGTCGAGAATGGGAAGGGTTTGGGTGAGGTTTTTATTATTATTTTTGTATTGTCATGCATTTGTCTATCCTAGGTTGCATTGTGTTTTGTACTTGTCATAGAAATGTTGAGATAATAGGAAAGTGCTTAGGGTTTAGCATGTGTGTAAGAGAATGTTGGGTATTTAGGGATTTTAGATAGAATAGAATATAGGATATGTTTAGAGATTTGTGAGATTTTGTCTTGTAGTGAGTTTAAAATATAATATTTAGGTGTTAGTGGATTTTGTAGAGATTTGAATTAGGATTATAATAATAGTTAGTGGTGTTTGTAGGATTATTTTACAGTCCAGTGCTTTGTGTAGGATTCTTTAGTAATTAGCGTGCGGGCATGCTTTCCTAGGTCTAGGGCACGTACTACGAGACACGTACATAAATTGATACGAGGCACGAATCACGAGGTACACACGAACTATGAGGTAGACACGTACTTCATGACTAATGCACGTACTTCAAGACTAAGGCACACAATCCTAAGTGAATGCACATAAACCAATGCAAGGCACAAAATTCAATGCAATGCATGTAAATCGAGGTAAGACTCTTAAACCTAGATTAAGACATGCAATTCAAGGTCAGGGCACACGAAATGAGGTAACACACGCAATTCGAAGTCAGGGCACGTAAGTCGAGGATTAGGGCACATAATTCTAGGTCAAGGCACAAATGACGAAGCATGCACGAAAACCAAGATAGGGCACGTAAACCGAACACGCATGCCCCCCACTGTCCCCCTATATGCCCCCGTATGCACGGAATAGGACAAGCAAACTACTTTCCTGCCCACGCAGTGCTTGGATCACCACGACACTAGACCACGTCCGTCGTATTACGACTCAGCGAGGACCATGGGGTCGTGTGCTAGGCGATTCATGTATTGCACAGGCCCGTCGAAAACAACTGGGGGACAGCTTCAAGGCCGGATGGTGCTTGGATTGCCACGACATTGAAGCATCAGCAATCGTCTCATCGCAACACTCGCGTCGTTGCTTAACGAAAGCAAACGCCACATGTGCTAGGCGATTCGCGCATCACGCATGCCCCCCACTGTCCCCCTGTATGCACGGAACGGGACAAGCAAACTACCTTCCTGCCCACGCGGTACTTGGATCGCCACGACACTAGACTACGTCCGTCGCATTACGACTCAGCGAGGACCATGGCGTCGTGTGCTAGGAGATTCGCGCATCGCACAGGTCTGTCGGAAACAACCAGGGCACGGCTTCAAGGCCGCATAGTGCTTGGATCGCCACGACATTGAAGCATCAACAATCGTCTCATCGCAAAGTTCGCGTCATTGCTTAACGAAAGCCAATGCCACATGTGCTAGGCAATTCGCGTATCACGCATGCCCCCCACCATCCCCCCGCATGCACAGAACGGGACAAGCAAACTACCTTCCTGCCCACGCGGTGCTTGGAGTGCCCCGACACTAGACCACGTCCGTCGCATTATGACTCAGCGAGGACCATGGCATCGTGTGCTAGGCGATTCGCGCATTGCACAGGCACGTCAAAACCCACCGGGGGACGGCTTCAAGGCCGCATGGTGCTTGGATCGCCACGATATTGAAGCATTAGTAATCATCTCATCGCAAAGCTCGCGTCGTTGCTTAACGAAAGCTAATGCCACATGTGCTAGGCGATTCGCGCATCACAGATGCCCCCCACCGTCCCCCCGTATGCACGGAACGGTACAAGCAAACTACCTTCCTGCCCACACGATGCTGGGATCGCCACGACATTAGACCACTTCTATCGCATTACGACTCAGCGAGGACCATGGTGTCGTGTGCTAGGCGATTCGCGCATCGCACTGGTACGCCAGAACCCACCGGGGGACGGCTTCAAGGCCGCATGGTGTTTGGATCGCCACGACATTGAAGCATTTGCAATCGTCTCATCGCAATGCTCACGTCGTTGTTTAACGAAAGCCAATGCCACGTGTGCTAGACGATTCGCGCATCACGCTTGCCCCCACCGTCCCCCAAGATCCACCCAAGCCCACGCGGTGCTTGGATCGCCACGACATTACACCTTGCCCTCGCGCATCCACTCGGCAATGGCCATCGCTTCGTGTGCTAGGCGATTCACACATTGCGCAGGCCCAACGACACGTCGGGGGACAGGAATATCCCCCAACGTGTACCTAGCCGGCGTTACGGGGATGGCTAGTTTTGTGCTTGGACAACCACTCGCCCCCTCATTAGCCATCCCAATGACGTCGACGGTGTTGCGGCAACAAGATGGATAATGAGGGGCTAGGGAAGCCACCACGTTCCTCATTACCATCCTGGTGCCGCGCCGAGGGACATGCAGGGAGACGCAGGGCGGGGGTGGCACGGCCCCAACGCATGGGTATGCAATGCAATACCTCGGCTTGATTCACTCGGTAGGCATTCCTGCCCACAATATAGCCCACGATATAGCCCACAATGTCGCATGAAGTTCCCACAACGTCCCCCCGCATGGACCTCGACCAGGAGGCTTGACACCACATACCCTCCTATAGTACATTTAGATGCAAAAACCCAAGTGACAACAGTAGCGTACATTTTGCAATAGATTCATAATGGGTGTTTTACACTATAAAAGGCCTCATATGGCATGATCTTTGTGCCCTACTTGCTCCTTATTGATAGCATATGATATCCAAATGCTTCAAAATTATTTTTTTCAAAAAAATATTTTTTAATATTTAATAATTGTGAAAAATAGGGAAAAATCTGAAAAAAGAGTAGAAAATTCAGAAAAAATTATACATTAATTTGTTAAATAATATTCAAAAATATTTTTTTCAGAAAATTAATTTTTAATATTTAAAACTTACGAAAAATAGGGAAAAATTAGAAAAAAATTATATTAATTCAAAAATTAATTTGTTTACAAGATATTTGGCGTTAAATTTTTTTTTGGATAGATTGGAAAACCGATTAATCTATTTCGCCTCACAAATGTGACAAACTGTTTGTCGGACAAGGCAAAGATTAAGACTACTTCGTAGATTTGGAAACCACCTGTAAAGGAATATCAATGTCCACATTCATGTCATAATACATTCCGCATGCCCAATACAGCCGAACGCTTAACATTGCCCGTCGTGCCCAACTTCCCGTAGTAGTGCCAAAGTCGTCCGCCAACATCCCCCATCGTCCCCCAAGTGTACCCCCATAGTGCCCCAACCGTGCCCCAACCGTGCCCCAACAGTGCCCTAGCCGTGCCCCAACAGTGCCCCAATAGCGCCCCTTGAGTGCCCTGCGCGCGCCACTTGGCGGACCATCGTGCGGCACAGGCGCCCCATGCGCGCATCTTTCTGCGGCATGTGGGCCACATGCGCGCACCATCGTACGGCATGCGCGCCCGATGCGCGCACCATCGTGCGACATGGGCGCACCATGTGCGCACCTTCGTGCGGCATGTGCGCACCATCGTGCGACATGGGAACCCCATGCGCGCACCATCGTTCGACATGCGCGCCAGATGAGCACACTATCGTGCGGCATGGGCGCCCCATGCGGGCACCATCGTGCGGCATGCGGGCCACATGCGCATACCATCTTGCGGCATGCACGCACCATCGTGCGGCATGGGCGCCCGATTCGCAAATCTTCAAGCGGTATGGGCGCCCCATGTGCGCACCATCTTGCGGCAAGGGCGCCCCATGCGCGCACCTTCGTGCGGCATGGGCACCCCATGCACGCATCTTTGTGTGGCATGGGTGCCCCATGCGCGCACCATCAGGCGGCATGGGCGACCCATGCGTACACCATCGTGCGGCATGGGCGCCCTAAGCGCGCACCTTCGTGCGGCATGGGCACCCTATGTGCGCATCTTCATGCGGCATGGGCACCCTATGTGCGCACCATCGGGCGGCATGGGCGCCCCATGCGTACACCATTGTACGGCATGGGCGCCCCATGCACGCAACTTCGTGAGGCATGCGGGCACCATCGTGCGGTATGGGCGCACCATACGCACACCTTCGTGTGGCATGCGCGCACCATCGTGCGGCATGGGCGCCCCATACGTTCACCATCGTGCGGCATGCGTGCCCGATGAGTGCACCATTGTGCAGCATGGGCGCCCCATGCGAGCACCTTCGTGCGGCATGCGCGCACCATCGTGCAGCATGGGCACCCAATGCACTCACCTTCGTGCGGCATGAGGCCAACATGCGCGCACCAGCGTGCGGCATGCGCGCCCGATGCGTGAACCATATAGTGGCATGGGCGCCCCATGTGCGGACCTTCGTGTGGCATGCGCGTACCATCGTGCGGCATGGGCACTCGATGCGCGCATCTTCATGCAGAATGGGTGCCTCATACATGTACCTTCGTGCGGCATGGAGGCCACATGCACGCACCAGAGTGCGGCATATGCACCCCATGTGCACACCATCTTGCGGCATGGGCGCCCCATGCGCTCATCTTCGTTCGGCATGGGCACCCCATGTGCGCATCTTCGTGCTGCATGGGCGTCCTATGCGCGCACCATCAGGCGGCATGGGCGCCCCTTGCGTACACCATCGTGCGGCATGGGTGCCCCATGCGCTCACCTTCGTGCGACATGTGGGCGGCATGCGTGCACCATCGTGCTGCATGGGCGCCTCATGCGTGCACCTTCCTACGGCATGCGCGCACCGTCGTGCGGCATGGGCGCCCCATGTGGGCACCTTCGTGCGGCATGCGGGCCACATGTACGCACCATCGTGCGGCACGGGTTCCCGATGCGCACACCTTCGTCGCCCAACAGGTTGCCCCATCGTGCCCCATGAGCCACCCCACAATGCAACAACCATGCCCCATGCACCATCTCACAGCACAACAACCATGCACAATGACCGATTGTGCACGGTAGCTTCGTGCCACTGGCTTTTCAACAAAGTGCGATGACCAATTGTGCGAATCAACGGTTCCTCTCGTACTAGGTTGAATTATTATTGCGACACTGTCATCAATAGGGTAAAACTAACTTGTCTCACGACGGTCTAAACCCAGCTCACGTTCCCTATTGGTCGGTGAACAATCCAACACTTGGTGAATTTTGCTTCACAATGATAGGAAGAGCCGACATCGAAGGATCAAAAAGCAATGTCGCTTTGAACGCTTGGCTTCCACAAGCCAGTTATCCCTGTAGTAACTTTTCTGACACCTCTAGCTTCAAATTCCGAAGGTCTAAAGTATCGTTAGGCCACTCTTTCACGGTTCGTATTTGTACTAGTAATCAGAATCAAACAAGCTTTTACCCTTCTGTTCCACACGAGATTTATGTTCTCGTTGAGCTCATCTTAGGACACCTGCGTTATCTTTTAACAGATGTGCTGCCCCGCCCAAACTCCCCACCTGGCAATGTCTTCTGGCCGGATCGACCCGCAAAGCAAGCCTTGGGTCCAAAAAAAGGGGCAGTGCCCACCTCCGATTCACAGAATAAGTAAAATAACGTTAAAAGTTGTGGTATTTCACTTTCGCCTTTCAGCTCCCACTTATCCTACACCTCTCATGTCATTTCACAAACTCATACTAGAGTCAAGCTCAACAGGGTCTTCTTTCCCCGCTGATTCTACCGAGCCCGTTCCCTTGGCTGTGGTTTCGCTAGATAGTAGACAGGGATAGTGGGAATCTCGTTAATCCATTCATGTGTGTCACTAATTAGATGACGAGTCATTTGGCTACCTTAAGAGAGTCATAGTTACTCTCGTCGTTTACCCGCGCTTGGTTGAATTTCTTCACTTTGACATTTAGAGCACTGGGTAGAAATCACATTGCGTGAGCATCAGTAGGGACCATCGCAATGCTTTATTTTAATTAAACAGTCAGATTCTTCTTGTCTGTACCAGTTCTGAGCTGGCTGTTCGACGCCCGGGGAAGGCCCCCGAGGGAGCCGTTCCCAGTCCGTCCCCCGGCCGGCACGCGGCGACCCACTCTCGCCGCAGGAGCAGCTCAAGCAGTCCAGCCCTCAAATCCAATCATTTTCCCAAAGTTACGGATCCATTTTGTCGACTTTCCTTGCCTACATTATTCCATCGACCAGAGGCTGTTCACCTTGGAGACCAGATGCGGTTATGAGTATGACCGGGCGTGGACGGCACTCGGTCCTCCGGATTTTCAAGGGCCACCGGGGGCACACCGGACACTACACAACGTGCGGTGCTCTTCCAGCTGATGGACCCTACCTCCGGCTAAGCCGTTTCCAAGGTGGGTAGGCTATTAAACATAAAAGATAACTCTTCCCGTGGCCCCCGCCAACGTCTCCGGAGTCCCTAATGTTGCCGTCAACTGCCACGTCCCGGTTTTGGAATTTTAACCCGATTCCCTTTCGGAGCACGCACGGAACGCGCTATCTGTCGGGCTTCCCCCGACCCTTAGGATCGACTAACACATGTGCAAGTGTCGTTCACTTGGAACCTTTCCTCTCTTCGGCCTTTAAAGTTCTCATTTGAATATTAGCTACTACCACCAAGATCTGCACCGATGGCCGCTCCGTCCGGGCTCGTGCCCTGGGTTTTGTGGTGAACGCCGCGCCCTCCTACTCATCGGGGCCTGGCATTTGCCCCGACGGCCGGGTATAAGTCGCGTGCTTAAGCGCCATCCATTTTCGGGGCTAGTTGATTCGGTAGCTGAGTTGTTACACACTCCTTAGCAGATTTCGACTTCCATGACCACCGTCCTGCTGTCTTAATCGACCAACACCCTTTGTGGGATCTAGGTTAGCGCGCAGTTGGGCATCGTAACCCGGCTTCCGGTTCATCCAACATCGCCAGTTCTGCTTACCAAAAATGGCCCACCGTGCCACTAAATGGCTTCGGTCTAGGCACGTCCAGTTTCGGGGAAGAAACGGCTATCGTAGCTGCACCACTGTTAATAGCAGCCTTGCACAAAGCAACATCAGCCTTAACCGACTCGAGTTCTGTCCGCAATTTAGCCAAACTCGAGCTGAATTGTGCACGGAACACCTCTAATATCTTTTGCATTGAATCTACAAAAGTGTTTAGAGAAGAGAGCACCTGACCTTGTAGCTCTTCATTTCGGTCCTCTAGCTCTTGCACTCGTTCAGCCAGCTCAGACTCGCTACTGGCTTCCACCTACCTTAGTTGAGTACACACATCATCCAGCACTGCAGTGTTCTCCAACGTGGCTTGTTCCACCCGCACAAGACTAGCTTCGAGGGTGCTCAACTGGTCCCTCGAGCCATGTTGCGAAGACCCCTTCTTCACCTTGCTCCTGGTTGTCGTCCCCTCAACGACAGCCTGTTCAGTGCCGGTCGCCTCCTCATTTGAGGCAGCCATAGTCCCACACGATCACGAACCCACAAACTGAAAGAAGAAAGCATAATGCAGTCTTCAGCAGCACCAATTCGAGCCAAGCAGCCTTAGCTCTGATACCACCTGTCACGGGATCAGAGATTGAGTCTGAAAATCCTGTCTCCATACAGCCTTAGCCAACACTGAAGGCTAGATAAGTGTGCGTGTGAGTGGTTGAGATCAGAGTGAGCAGCACGAAACTAAGGTGGTAGAGGTTGGCAGCCTCAACACTTAGTCGTTTTTTAGCACACAAGCTTGCAGTGGGCGGTTTGAGTGAAGTCTAACCTGAAGGCTAGCTAAACCGAGGGACTATTGCTTGTAGGAAACTGAAATTTGGCTAAGTATAGAGAGCTTGAAGGATGCACGTAAATGGCTGAGTAAATCTGTTTTTCATTGCTCAAAATGGCTTATACAATGCTCTATTTATAGCTTACAAAAAGAATGATCAAAGACCTATGATCTATACACTTGGCGCCATTGTGATCTTGCCATTTGTCATCTTTACAAAGATATTTACATAGATAATTAGCTAGAAAATTCCAGACTTAAGCACTAGAAATGCAGCTGGAAAAGTCTGGACAGTCTCGGGCAGCTTGGGCAGCCTGTTGGGCAGCCTGGGTAGTTTCCTTCTCTAGCCATTTTCTAGAATATTCCTGCACCAATTCTGAATTTCTCTACCAATTTCCACCCAGGTGCTTCCTGCACTATCTCCACCGCCCTAGAATGCTCTAGAAACATAGGGAAGGGTCTAGAATTACCTTAGGCAGATTTTTGCACAAGCACCATCGGCCTCGTTTCGTGCACATTTCAGCAAAGTCGTTAGTCTCGTTGGGGCGAAATGCGCATTCCGTCTCTGTAGGCTTGCTTTGAGCACTCTAATTTCTTCAAAGTAACAGCGCCGGAGGCACGACCTGGCCAATTATGGCTAGGAGCTCATCACCGACAGAAGGGACAAGACGACCGGTGCACACCTGAGGTTGGACCCATCCCAAAGTCGAACTACGAGCTTTTTAACTACAACAACTTAAATATACGCTATTAGAGCTGGAATTACCGCGACTGTTGGCACCAGACTTGCCCTCCAATGGATCCTTGTTAAGGGATTTAGATTGTACTCATTCCAATTACCAGACTCTTTGAGCCCAGTATTGTTATTTATTGTCACTACCTCCCTATGCCAGGATTGGGTAATTTGCGCGCCTGCTGCCTTCCTTGGATGTGGTAGCCATTTCTCAGGCTCCCTCTCCGGAATCGAACCCTAATTCTCCGTCACCCGTCACCACCATGGTAGGCCAATATCCTACCATCGAAAGTTGATAGGGAAGAAATTTGAATGATGCGTCGCTGACACGAGGGTCGTGCGATCCGTTGAGTTCTCATGAATCATCGCAGCAACGGGCAGAGCCCGCGTCGACCTTCTATCTAATAAATGCATCCCTTCCAAAAGTCGGTGTTTGTTGCACGTATTAGCTCTAGAATTACTACGGTTATCCGAGTAGTAGATACCATCAACCAAACTATAACTGATTTAATGAGCCATTCGCAGTTTCACAGTCTGAATTAGTTCATACTTACACATGCATGGCTTAATCTTTGAGACAAGCATATGACTACTGGCAAGATCAACTAGGTAGCATTCCTCACCGATGCCGGCGTCGCAGGAGGCACATTGTCCCCTAAGGGTTGACGGCTCGAGACAAGCGCACGACTCTCATACGCAATTAGCGACGAACGGTGATTTTGGGTAAAGAGAGGCCAAGGACCCCATACCATCATGGTGTGCCACATCCGAGAGATCGAGCGACGCCCCACAGGCCACATGTACCGCACTTGTTTGAGTGAGCACCGTGGAACACGGGACATGCTTAGGGGTTCACCTTATGTCATCCACGAAGGCAGACGCAAGGAAAAAGATGGACGATGTGACTTTAGACTGTCTTCATTGTAGGTACGCAACACAGGAAACCGACCTACCGACCGAGGCAACGTAAGCACTCGGCCCGCGAAAGAAGAGGCAAGCAGGGGCGGACGTCGCTGCTCAAGCAGGGATCCAACCGACCCACACAAACTGACCACCACTCACGCGCTATCACGTTTGCTATGCCCAGACCACCAAGCCGGTAACCGCCCTACCGTCTAGGAAAACGAAGCCCATCAGGCGAACGGAACCGGCGAGATAGCCTGAGCACGCACCGCTAGGCACGAAGAATTTTTGAGGGACACAGGACGGGAACAGCACGAGGTGCATGACCAGGCTGCATGTCGCAAGCTTAAGGGCCTACTTCGTGGTGCCCGACCATGCACGGATTGCACGCAGCTGAGGTTCCAACCGAAAGCGGACTTCCTGCCCACGCAATTCTTGGATCGCCACAATACTAGACCACGTCCGTCACATTACGACTCAGCGAGGACCATGGCATCGTGTGCTAGGCAATTCGCACATTGCGCAGGCTAGTGGTAACACACAGGGGGATGGCTTCGAGGTAGCACGGTGCTTGGATCGCCACGACGTTCAAGCATTAGTAATCGTCTCATCGCAACGCACACGTCATTGCTTAACGAAAGCCAATGCCACATGTGCTAGACAATTCGCGCATCATGCATGCCGCCCACCGACCCCCAGTATGCACCCGTATGCACGAAATGAGACAAGCAAACTACTTTTCTGCCCACGCAGTGCTTGGATCGCCATGACACTAGACCACGTCCGTCACATTATGACTCAGCGAGGACTATGGCGTCGTGTGCTAGGTGATTCGCGCATTGCGCAGGCCAGTGGGAACACACCGGGGGATGGCTTCGAGACCGCACGGTGGTTCGATCGCCACGACATTGAAGCATCAGCAAATTCTCATCGTAACGCTCACGTCGTTGCTTAACAATAGCAAATGCCACATGTGCTAGGCGATTCGGGCATCACGTATACCCCCCACCGTCCCCCTGTATGCACCGGTATGTACGGAAAGGGACAAGCAAACTACCTTTCTGCCCACACGGAGCTTGGATCGCCACGATACTATACCATGTCCGTCGCATTACGACTCAGCGAGGACCATGCCGTCATGTGCTAGGTGATTCGCGCATTGTACAGGCCCGTCGGAAACAACCAGGGGACAGCTTCAAGGCTGGATGGTGCTTGGATCGCCACGACATTAAAGCATCAGCAATCGTGTCATCGCAACACTCGCGTCATTGCTTAACGAAAGCCAATGCCATATGTGCTAGGCAATTTGCGCATCACGAATGCCCCCCACCGTCCCCCTGTATGCACCCATATGCACGGAACGGGACAAGCAAACTACATTTCTGCCCACGCGGTGCTTGGATCGCCACGACTCTAGACCACGTCGGTCGCATTACGACTCAGCGAGGACCATGGCGTCGTGTGCTAGGCGATTCGCGCATCGCACAGGCCCGTCGGAACCAACCGGGGGACGGCTTCAAGGCCGCATGGTGCTTGGATCGCCATGACATTGAAGCATCAACAATCGTCTCATCGCAACGCTTGCGTCGTTGCTTAACGAAAGGTAATGCCACATGTGCTAGGCGATTCACGCATCACGCATGCCCCCCACCGTCCCCTTGTATGCACGAAACGGGACAAGCAAACTACCTTCCTGCCCATGCGGTGCTTGGATCACCACGACACTAGACCACGTCCGTTGTATTATGACTCAGCGAGGACCATGGCGTCATGTGCTAGGCAATTTGCGCATCGCACAGGCCTGTCGGAACCAACTGGGGGACGGCTTCAAGGGCGCATGGTGCTTGGATCACCACGACATTGAAGCATTAGCAATCGTCTCATCGCAAAGCTCGGGTCGTTGCTTAACTAAAGCCAATGCCACATGTGCTAGGCGATTCGCGCATCACGCATGCCCCCCACCGTCCCCTCGTATGCACGGAACGGGACAAGCAAACTACCTTCCTGCCCACACGGTCCTGGGATCGCCACGACATTAGACTATGTCTGTTGCATTACGACTCAGCGAGGACCATGGCGTCGTGTGCTAGGCAAATTGCTCATTGTACAGGCACTTCAGAACCCACCGGGGGACAGCTTCAAGGCCGCATGGTGCTTGGATTGCCACGACATTGAAGCATCAACAATTGTCTCATCTCAAAGCTCGCGCCGTTGCTTAACGAAAGTCAATGACATATGTGCGAGGCGATTCACGCATCACACATGCCCCCCCGCGTCTCCCCGAATACCCAGAACGGGACAAGCAAACTACCTTCCTGCCCATGCAGTGCTAGGATCGCCACGACACTAGACCACGTCCATCTCATTATGACTCAGCGAGGACCATGGAGTCGTGTGCTAGGCGATTCGTGCATCGCACAAGCACGTCAGAACCCACCGGGGGACGGCTTCAAGGCCGCATGGTGCTTGGATCGCCACGACATTGAAGCATTAGCAATCGTCTCATTAGCCATCCCAATGACGTCGATGGTGTTGCGGTACCAAGATGGATAATGAGGGGCTAGGGAAGCCACCACGTTCCTCATTAGCCATCATTATGCCGCGCCGAGGGACATGCTAGGGGACGCGGGGTGGAGGTGGCACGGCCCCAACGCACGGGTATGCAATGCAATACCTCGGTGTGATTCACTCGGTCGGCATTCCCGCCCACAATATAGCCCACGATATAGCCCATAATGTGCCACGAAGTGCCCATAACGTCCCCCCGCATGGACCTCGACTAGGAGGCTTGACACCATATACCCCCCTATAGTACACTTAGATGCAAAAACCCAAGTGACAGCAGAAGCGTACATTTTGCCAGAGATTCATAATGAGTGTTTTACACTAGAAAAGGCCCCATATGGCATGATCTGCATACCCTACTTGCTCCTTATTGATAGCATATGATATCCAAATGCTTCAAATTTATTTTTTTCAAAAAAATATTTTTTAATATTTAATAATTGCAAAAAATATGGAAAAATCAGAAAAAATAGTAGAAAATTCAGAAAAAATTATATTAATTCATACATTAATTTGTTAAATGATATTCAAAAATATTTTTTTCAAAAAATTAATTTTTATTATTTAAAAATTACGAAAAATAGGGAAAAATCAGAAAAAAATACTAGAAAATACAGGAAAATCTATATTAATTCATAAATTAATTTGTTCACAAGATATTTGGCGTTAAATTTTTTTTGGATGGATTGGAAAACCGATTAATCTATTTCGCCTCACAAATGTGACGAACTGCTTGTCGGACAAGGTAAAAGTTAAGACTACTTTGTAGATTTGAAAACCACTTGTAAAAGAATATCAATGTCCACATTTGTGTCATAATACATTGCGCATGCCCAATAACCCCGAATGCTTAACATTGCCCGTCGTGCCCAACGTCCCCTAGTAGTGCCAAAGTCGTCTCCCAACATCCCCCATCGTCCCCCAACTGTATCCCCATAGTGCCTCAGTCGTGCCTCAACAGCGCCCCAGCCGTGCCCCAACAGTGCCCCAATAGCTCCCCTTGAGTGCCCCGCACGTGCCACTTGGGCGCACCATCGTGCGGCACGGGCGCCCAATGTGCGCGCCTTCGTGCAGCATGCGCGCGCGATGTCCGTACCATCGTGGGCATTGGTGCCCCATGTGCGCCCCATGTGAGCAACATCGTGCGGCATGCGGGCCACATGCAGGCACCATCGTGCTGCAAGCGCGCACTATCGTGCTAGATGCGCTCACTATCATGCGGCATGGGCAACCTATGTGTGCACCATCGTGTGGCATGCGGGCCACATGCACGCATAATAGTGCGGCAAGCGCGGCAGATGAGCGCACCATCGTGCGGAATGGGCGCACCATGCACGCCCCTTCGTGCGGCATGAGCGCACCATCGTGCGGAATGGACGCCCCATGCGCGCACCTTCGTGCGGCATGCGGGCCACATGGGCGCACCGTCGTGCGGCATGCGCGCCCTATCCGCGCACCATCGTGCGGCATATGCACCCAATGCTCGCACTTTTGTGTGGCATGCGGGCCACATGCGCGCACCATCGTGTGGCATACGCGCCTGATGCGCGCACCATCGAACTACATGGGTGCCCTATGTGCTCCCCTTCATGCGGCATGCACACACCATTGTACGGCATGGACACCCCATGCCCGCATATTCGTGCGGCATGGGCGCCCCATGCCCGCACCTTCGTGTGGCATGCGGGCCGCATGTGCACACCAGAGTGCGGCATACGAGCCCCATACGAGCACCTTCGTGCGGCATGCGCGCACCATCGTGCAGCATTGGCGCCCCATGTGCGCATCTTCGTACGGCATGGGCGCCCCATACGTGCACTTTCGTGTGGCATGCGGGCTTCAAGCGCGCACCAGAGTGCGGCATGCGCGCCCCATACGAGTACCATAGTGCGGCATGGGTGCCCCATGCGTGCATGCTGGCATCATCGTGTGGCATTGGCACCCCATGGGCGCATCTTTGTACGGCATGGGCGCCCGCGGCATGCGCGCACCATCGGTTGGAATGGGCGCCCCATGCGCCCACCATCCTGCGGCATGGGCGCCCCATGCGTTCACCTTCGTGTGGCATGTGCGCACCATCGTGCGGCATGGGTACCCCATGCGCACACCTTCGTGCGGCTTGTGGGAAGCATGCATGCACCATCGTGCCACATGGGCGCCTCATGCGCGCACCTTCGTGCCACATGGGCACACCGTCGTGCGGCAGGGGCGCCCCATGCGCGCACCTTCGTGCTGCATAGACGCCCCATGCGCGCTCCCCACGTTGCCCAACTAGTTGCCCCATCGTACCCCATGC
This sequence comes from Ehretia macrophylla, assembly GCA_037974665.1. Classification (NCBI taxonomy): domain Eukaryota; kingdom Viridiplantae; phylum Streptophyta; class Magnoliopsida; order Boraginales; family Ehretiaceae; genus Ehretia; species Ehretia macrophylla. The sequence continues at coordinate 72,726,586 of CM075768.1, forward strand.
GCCACCCCACAGCGCAACAACCATGCCCCATGCGCCACCCCACAGCGCAACAACTATGCCTCATCATGCCCCATCCGCGAACCCACATCACAACAATCATGTCTGCCGTGGCCCAATCCTTAACCATCCAAGGCCCCATCGTGGCCAGCCGTGCCGAAGATAGGGGCAACATAACGTTAGTCACCGTTAGTGCTAAGGGAAGAACGTTAGGCACCTCGACAGGCCGGTAGCACACAAGTTCAGATTCAATTTTTTTGCCATATCTTACGAAGCGAGCATAGGCTGTCTAACACTTGGGCACTTGAGGCGATGCGCGGGGTCGGCCGGCAGTGGGCCCATTAGCACTTGGGCATCATTGGGCATAACACATAGCACTTGGGTATAGCACTTTGGGCATTCGAGCGTCGACACTTAAAACTTATTATGTCGATACTTGGGCATAGCACTTGGGCATCCTTGGGCATAGCACATAGCACTTGGGCGAATTAGGCATAATTGGGCATCATCGTTGCCTCGAAACCCCACAACACTTGCGGCAGCACTATATCAGGCAGCGAGCGTGTCAAACTAAACTGGGCTAATGTTATTCTGACTTGGGCGCAGAGCACTTGGCAACACTTGGGCATTCGCTCGTCAACACTTGGGTTACAACTTGTGGCTTACTTAGGCACTTGGAGACACACTTGGGGAGTGGCATAGGGCGTTGAACCTCTTGGCCCATTTGGGGAAAATAGTGTTGGTTGACGGGATTGAATTGCGGATAGGGCAGAGATAGGCAAGGAGGGGGGAGATGTCACGCCCCCCAACCCGACCTATAAAGGTTAGACTAGGGTGTGATCTAAACATTCAAGTCATATCTCGTACTTAATCGTTCATGAAAGTTTAACACTTAACGTTTTAGCCTAAACTCCACAATTTTTCAGAAAACTAGCAGCATAACGGTTGTAATTGGGCTCTTTGGTTTGACCTAATTCTCTAAACGCCTCAAAATTTCCAATCTCAATTTCATTTCCAACTAAGATTACTATTTACCATCAATTGAAATGCCTATTCGTTATCTCGAAGTCTCGTTTGATTAATAACCTAGCATGATACTATGTCTCATTTGTTTGTTAATCCTCGTGACAAAAGTACCTGTTGATCTTAGCTTAACAATGAGTACCTGCTTCAAATTGGATAGGTTCATTACTTAATCCTTACCTGATACTTCATAACCCTATGATAGATACTAGCCAATAACGATAGCAAAACGACCATAGTAGTGTCTATCTAGTTATTATCAGTACAAGCCAAAATTAGACCCCAAATTACAATGGGGGTCTTTTACATTACAATAGCAAGCATCATAAGAAATGAAATAGTCTTCAAGCAACATAATGTTCACAAAATGGCCATAGTCACGTAAGGCACGTAGGGTAAGCAATCATTCCAAGGAATCATCGTTAGGCATGTCGTCCTCGGGTACCTGTTCTTGATCTTCTTCACCTGAGATGATAAAAGATGGTGAGTCCTTATGAACTCATCGAAGGGGAACGAGAAATAAGTTTTGAAACTCATTTTCCGGTTCAACTTATGAAAAATCCTTTTTGTAGGCATGAATATATCACAAGTAAGTAGATAATGTAATGTAAAATTAAAGGAACGCAATTACCCGTCTTTCCTCCCCGAGGTCCTCTAGGAACCAAGCGAGAGTACTTATACACATAGTGAAAAGGATACGGTGAGCTTTTGCTCTCAGTTCAATTCCAGTATTAGTTGTTGCGGCTGACTTCAAATCATCCCCTTATCACGCCAAATGGGTGTACTCCGGATGTACCCCAAAATCCTACGTCCCAACTCTTCGAGGAAGTCTAGCCCCCAAGCGAGAGAGGAAATTGGACAATGGTAGTCACGGTTGCACCGGCAAGCCCGATGCCGTCCGGTGTGCATGAACGCTACCACACCAGAATGAAAGGTTGCAACCTTGTATGCAATGCACATTTATGACATTTAATATATCACATTTGGAGGTCAACAAAGTATGTTGCCTCCGAGCAGTCATAAGATTGCACATTGACAAGTAAACAAGCGAGGCACGATATGACAAGCAATTTCACTTGAGAAGCACATGGAGTTATATGAATATTAAACAGGCAGCCATGTAACGCATGTAAATCAAGTCATATAACTCATTTCAAAGTTCACGTAATCAAATAATAAGATTATTTATCATGCAACAACATCTACGTGGGACCGAGTGTAAGAAAGGCCTACATCGAATCATATTTAGGGCTATAAGGGCAACTACGGGCAGCCTACTAAACACATAATCAAACACAATATCCAAAGGATCAACACTTAGCGATTTTACCTAGTTACTAGGGTTTCAATTCGTGCTACCCGTGCGATTAAACCCCAAGTCATCTCGTAATTAAGCTCAAGCCATGCATTGACTAATTCAAACACCCTAAAGCATTCAAAACAGTCCACACAACATCCAAATGCCACAATCCCAAGCATTTAATACAACAAGGGAAGCTACATTAATTTTCTAAGCATATCAATAAGTGAAACCCTCACTGCAATAGACTGTTTTCTCACGATCATTAAGACAGGAAAACAATCTCCAATCCAGTGAACAAGATGTCAAATTAAATCTTAAGGAGTGAACTAAATTCAGAAACAAACCTCGCATCATTTGGAGTTCGGGTTCAAGAGTTATAGTCAAAACAGTGAGACTACACAAAACTGTCCAGATTTGCACACATTTCAATACTTGTCGTTTTTGAGGGCCTTAGGGTCAGATTTAGCCGTAGCCCATTTTTGACAAAAATGTCCAGAACTGAAAAATATATCGGAACACCAAATTTCATACATTTTGGATATCATTTACTAAGTCAAAACTGGTTTGTTCTACAAGGTCAGTGAATCTGCCAAAACCTGCTTCATTTTTCCAGACTTTCCAGATTTGGACACATTTTGATATTTTGCCATTGTTAGAACCTTAGAGTCAAAATTAGCTTTGGCCTATTTCTGTAAAAAGTGTTCATAACTGGCAAAACTAGTTACCTACCAATTTGAACGCATTTTCAACATCATTTACCTAGTCAAAATCACCTCGTACCAACAAGGCAGAAAGCTGTCACATACCCGATTTCATCTATCATCACATTCTAGCCAAATATCTTGCCATGCATGTTTACAAAAGCGGATGAAAACAGATATATCACAAGTCCAGGAGTAAAGATAGACATTTAAGGGCATGCATGTGGTTTTTTGAAATATTTTCAAGAAGTTTTAGCCCTCACCTTAGCAAGACAACAAGGAAGATGCTCAAACTCTTGGTGAAGCACAAAGTTGATATTTTTCCTTGCTTAGCCGAGAGACCACTTGGAATTTCTCTAATTTCCTAGCTAAGTTACCATGTTCTTAGTAGGTGCATGTGGTTAGAACAAGAAGAAAAGAAATGGAAGCTAACAAACTCACCTAAACCGAAATGGAGGTGCTAAAGGCTTGCATGTGTGCTTCTTTGCTCCTAGTTTTGCTTGGTCGAGATCCTAAGCTTCTTGCATGTCTTGATGAACCATTGAGTGATGAAGTTAAGCTATGGAGTGTAGAAACTCAGCCAAGGCCGAGAGAGAGAGAAGAAATGAGAGAGTGAGAGGAAATGTGAGAAAGAAAGAAAGAATGAAAGAAAAAAAAATGAAAGCTTGCTAGGTTTGATGCATATGTCGGCCTAGGGCCTTGCAAA